>CM076574.1:1322461096-1323061096 GCA_034641835.2 Pinus albicaulis | reverse complement strand
TTAAAAAGAGAAAAAGGCAACTTGAACCATCAAAATAATCTAAGACTGGAACAAGGAAGAATGCATTTGCAAGAGGGAATTAAAGATAAAATGCAATCACTCTAGCTAATTATTGTTTAACTATTGAGTGTGTGTTTTTCTTTAGCAGAGACACTTAGCAGTCTCATTAGATGGGCCCTTAAACCTGCTCCTTTAGAGGTTTCCTTCTTGCACTAATTTGTCCTGCACTTTCGCAGTCTGCTTGCACCAGTGTAGGAACAGAGATTTATGAAAAAGGTGTAAATGATGTCTTTAATAAAGGATTTTTACTTCATGCAAGGGCTTGAAATTTTCCAGGTTCAAAGCACTCAGATCCCGTGGCAAGAAATTAGTTCTTGCACTGGATCAGAGCTTCCTGCACTTAGCATTTAATTCTTAAAATGAGTGGTTAATTATTGAAAGTGCTATTATACTGTTAAATAAAATTACACACACAAAAAGTGAATGTTTCTGATCTTTACAGAGTGCAGGAATAAAGAAACAATCAATATACATTTATCCTATCATAAGAATTTCATGAAAGAAAGAAGATTGCGGGAAGTAGACTAAGAAGGCTTGCTGCATCACACCAACGTGCACTGGTGTAGGTTCATTTCTCCTGCTTGGACCAGACAGGGAAAACCAATCAAACAGAATTGCAGAAAAGGAGATATCACACCAACGTGCACTGGTACAGGGTTATTTCTCCTGCTTTGACCAGGTGGAGGAAAACCAATCTGAAATCAAGTACAGGAAAATAAATTGCAGGAAAAGGAAATTTATCTACTTCACACAACGGATCCGCTTTCACTTAGACAGGAATGCATGTGCTTAAAATTAAATCACACTTGACAATGTAAACACAAATTATAGGAAAACAGGAAATGGGGTAAGCATTCTGGGTTGGCTGGGCCCTAGCCAACCAGCGTGTTTCCCTTTTAAATAAAAACGCTGCTCAGTACCTTAATCAATTCATCAGCTCAAATATTGAAACGCAATTTGTAAAAAATGAGGCGAAGCTCCCTTTTATTAATTCAATGATGCAATTACATACATTAATACATCGTCCAACCCAGATTTGGGAGATAACAAAATACAACAACATGTTACTACCTCTCTGGTTGTGTCTCTGTTCTCTTCTCCTCTCAAAACTTCTCCCTAGTCCTATTTACATTATACATTATATAGATCTTTGGCCAAAGGCCAAAATAGATTATTCAACCGATTACATAATCAAACGCAGAATTTAGCTTTTCGGCCTTCAAAATTAGACAATTAGAAAAACTAGCCATAGCCAATCTCTAGCTTTCGTCCTTCATAGATTTGGTCTTGGCTGCCTTTGGATCGATCTTTCTATCATGGCTGAAGCTGCTCAAAACGAGGCAGTGATCAAGAAGGTTCGGATCTGCTGCAAGGATTTGTTGTGCTGGTAACGGTGCAAGATCCGATCCTGCACTAGGATCAGCGGTCACGGTAAGTACTCTAATTACCAAATAAACATTGGAGATATAGATAAGTTACAAAGAGTGATTAAAAGTAAGAAATCATGTAATAAATGATTAATTAATGCTAAGTTGAATTAAAGGTATGAAAAAAAAAATTTATACGAAATACGTCACCGTGCTTGGACTGGTGCAAGATGAGGGTGCATAAAAGAGGTAAAATAGCGGTAAATGGTTATGATTTAGGAAGGGGAAAATGGAAAAAAGAGAGAAAATTAGGGGGCTAACATCCTCCCATCCCTAAGCTGTTGTGTGTCCTCACACACCTTTTTACCTTTGCAAAAAACCTTCAAAACTTTGAGCATTCCAGCTCAATCCTGCTCTGACATACCGACATCAACCTGCAATGTTTCAGACTTCTTCTTTCTGATGTTCTTTAGTTTCTTTGTCACCTTTGTAAGTCGCTTGAAACATTGCGCAGCTCGGTACTTCCAAACTCTAACTTCTCCTTTCTTTTTCTGGATCTCTGCAGTTAATTCTTCTTTACTTTGTTATTTATCCTCTTGCGCTTTAGCTATGAGCTGTTCTAAGTTCTGCACTTGAAGCTCTAGTTCAACTATCCGAGCAGTAGGAGTTACCAAATCTTCTTTTTCTTCTGTCTCTAAAGGGGCATTATCTTCTTTAGGGACCTCAGTATCCCTCGGGGTTTCAGCAAATGCTTCTTCCTCTTCTTATTCTTCTTCTTCTGGTTCTTCCTCTTCTGGTTCTTCTTCTTGCATTGGTGCAGAAGGGGATTCAACATCCTGTGGGGACTGTGGTTCTTTGCCTGCACTATATTCTTCATTATTTTTTCAGGCCTTTTTAATGAAATTGGCCAACAGAGTGTCATCTTCAACCTCTACAGATTTTGTTGTGTCTACAAGGACTGACAGGTTGTCTTCTTTGGGGGTTTGTGCCTGTACTGGTGGCGTAGAAGAAGTCTCTTCAACAGGTGCACTAGATGTCTTCTTATTTGGAGATGGGGCCTTTTATTCTGTTGATTTTTCAGGTCATTTCCTTTTTGCACTGGTGAAAGAAGGACTCCCATTTACATTCTTACTCGGACCCTTGCTTGTTCTAGCGGGGTCCTCTGTCTCCTTTCCAACAGTTGTCTTTTTATGTAGCTATTTTAACAGCGCATCCCAAGTCATGCCTTTAACTTCTAATTGTTTCTGGACCAAAATATTTATCAGACCGTGGTGATATAAATTCTTTTCGGGCTATTCTGCCCATCCGTCCTGCACACCCTTGGCCATTTTTTCCAAGCCCTTAAGTAAAAAATAGGGGAAATCAATCCTCCACCGGATGTGTCGGTCGGCTTCGAAATGCTGCAACATCCTAAAATGGTACACAAAATTGAGGGATTACCTTCCCTCACAGGTTACGAATTTCTATAGGATGAAAAGGAGGTCCCGTCACTGTCCCAGCAAGGAACTGCGCGGAATTCCTTTCTTCCAATCTACCTTCATATTCTTTTCGACGACGAAATGCTGCCATCGCTTCCTTTCTAGTTTTTTATTTTTAAACCACTACTCACTAGTATCAAGCTTGTCGCTGCTGCTATAAACTCTTCCATAACCTCAAATTTTAGAGGCCCAATTTTTACTCGGCTATTTTTGAAACTTCTAGAAAACTATAGGGCCACTTCCCTATTGTGCCCATCAAAATTTTGCAGGAATTGAAAAAAGCCCGAGTCTCGCAATAGTGCAAGACTATTGTGATACTCAGCAGTCTGTTTTACCCTACTAAGAGATGAAGGTTAGCTTCGAACAGGCGGCATCGCTGCTTAATAGTTATGAACAGTCAATAATTTACATGCAACACTGGGAAAATTGGTTCTTATAGATAGGGATCCAACCATCCACCATCCCTTCCATCTTATCACCCATTCATTCCACTGAAATAGCCATGGATACGTGGCATCTTTGAGATCGTGCCGGACTGGTGCTTGCAACGACATTTTAACGGCTAGGTGAGGTAATCATTACGAGTGAAGGAAATCTAGGATTATCGCGGAAAGGGGCAATTATATCCAAGAAACAGTTAAACACTTCTGCACTCCTTCATAATTCAAAAAAAGAACTTTAGCATTCATTAAAAAATGATCATGATTCTTAACATAAAAACACCTTGTACTTTAAATAATTTTCTCCTAGTTAATATGATAGCACAAGTACTCATCGACTAAGTGAAAGGACTTCTTATAAACTTTCATGATGACCACTTTCCTATGACGTATTCTATGAAAAGAACAAGTTGTACTATGTTTCTGGCAGGGTGCATGCTTGCACCGGTCTGCTTGCATCTCTCAAACTATGTTATTCTGCTGGTACCATTCTGCTTGAACTTATTATGTAGGATGACATGCTTGCACTAGTGCAAGCATAATACCTAAAAAAATAACAGGGAATTTAAGTAAAATATAGGCTAGACTTCCAACATGGCTTCCTCAAATTATACTGGAAATTGCTTCGCCCTTTCTTGATGCTTCAGAGCATATCCTTTTTCTCTTTGTGCGGGAGATCCTGCAATGAATTTATGAGGGAACAAAGAAGTGGGAAAAGGGAAATTTCAGAATGGGAAGGAATTTTGTTACAGGGATTCCAGGAATATTACCACAAGAGGGGATAAACAAGTGGGATAGGGAAAAAAATTCAAGGGTAAAGTGGGGTTTTTACGAAACGGACAGGGTAAATTCAGAAGAATATGGGAAGGTTAATCATTATGGGATTGAAGAAGAAAACTGAGGGAATATTACGAAAGTGGAATATGAAGAAAGGAAGAAAAATTTTTGGAAGGTCTGCCTGCACTGGTGCAAGAAAAATAACTGCAACGAGAATTAAGTGTTACTTGAATAAAAAAATATCCATGCTAATTACCCCAATTGTATAAAGGTTGGTTCTGCTTAACCTGCTTTTACTTGGTGGTCGCTAGCATATCTAAAGATAAAGCAACATTCTCTTTTTTTTAGAAATTTTTGATCTTCCTGCCAGCAAGTTGGTTTTCAGGTTGATACTTCTGCAATCATGTCAGCGAACTGATTTTCATAATTACAGGAAAATATTTTTTCTTTACTTTTTATTTATTTATTTATTTTTATTTTTTTGTATTTTAAAATTTTTTAAATAAGAAGAAGAATTCATGTTTTCAAAAGGTTGGTATTACCATTCACCACTACCATCCCGAATTGTTGTTGGACTTGCTGTGTAAAATCTTTCCTAGCAAGTGGCTGAAAATACTTCTTTAATCTGTGTCCATTTACCAAGAATACTGAATTTTTTCCATCAATAGTTTTAACTTCTACTGCTCCATTCTCGAATACTCGGATCACGTCATAAGGTCCCATCCAACGTGTATGGAATTTCCCTTTAAAATTTTTAAATCTAGAATCATAAAGGAGCACCCAATCACCTGGTTGGAATTTCTTTTTCTGAATAGACTTTTCATGCCACCTTTTGCATTGCTGCTGAATTAGTATGTTCTGCTTAATAGAATCCCTACGAAATTCATCTATCTCATTTAATTGGAGAAGACGTTGTTGTTTCTCGGAGAGATCTAGTCCTAACTAAACTGCAGTTCTGAAAGTTTTGATCTGGAATTCAATTAGTAACAGAACTTGTTTGCCATATACCAGCTCATATGGTGTATGTCTCGTGCTATTTCTCCAAGTGGTTCTGTATGCCCACAAATCTTCTGGTAATATTTCAGCCCAGTCTTTCCGATGTATATTTCCTGTCTTTGTAATAATGGACTCGATCACTTTGTTTGTGGATTCCACCTAGCCATTTTCTTGCGGGTGATACGGCGTGGATTTCCTGTGCCGGATCTTGTATTGCTCCATCACACCCTGTACCAGATTAGAAATAAAATGCAGACCATTGTCAGAAACAATTTCTCTAGGCACACCAAATCTAGTAAAGATTTTAGTAAAAATAAAATCAACAACAAATTTTTCTGTGGCAAAGGAAATAGCTTTAGCTTCTACCCATTATGTAACAAAATCTATACAAACCAAAATATGTTTTTTACTTAATTACATTGGATTTATTGTTCCTATAAAATCAATAGCCCATTTTTCAAATGGCTCAGTCATAACTTGGGGGCATAAAGGCATTTCATTGGTTTTATTAGGCTAGCCCACTTGTTGACAGCTATCACATCGCCTGACATACCGTTTGGCATCCTTAAACAAGGAAGGCCAAAAGTAACCAGCACGTAATACTTTATATGCAATTCACTTATCAACGAAGTGGCCTCCACAAGGTTCATCATGAGAAGATTTCAATATGTCAAACACTTCCTCCTCTCTTACACATCTATGGTTGTACCAGTGTAAAAGAGATCTCCTTGAATCCAGGAGTATGCAGCACTTTTCTGAATAATATTCCGCTTTTCACGAGTGGACAAGTAGGGTGGTGTTTTCCCCACTAGAAAAAATATGTTCATCCAGAAAATTATCATTAACATGAGTTTCTTCACCAGGATTATCTAATCTAGAAAGAAAATCTGCTACAACATTAGATTTTCCTGGTCTATCAACAATAGTAACATTAAATTCCTGCAACAATAGCAACCACCTAGTCACTCTACCACTATTCAATGGTTTATTCATCAAATATTTAATTGTGGAAGGATCAGTATGTACAAATACTTCATATCCTGTAATATAGTGCCTGAACTTATTAATTGCAAAAATTACAACTAAAAACTCTTTCTCTGTAACTGTATAATTTAATTCAGCGGAAGACAAATTATTACTAATATAATAAATAGCATAGGATTGCTTATTTTCCTCTTGTCCTCAAGCTGCACCAATAGCCAAATCTGAAGCATCAAAGGAAATGTGAAAAGGCAAGGACCAGTTAGGACCTCTTAAAACTGGTGCCTGTACCAACTTTTCCTTCAATGTTTCAAAAGATTGTTGGCAAGCTGTAGACCAAGAAAATTCACTATCCTTAGCTAGAAGTCAAAAAAGAGGGGCAGCTATCTTAGAAAAAATTTCAATGAATCTTCTATAGTAACCAGCATGTCCTAAAAAACCTCTTACTTCCCTTTGGGTTTTGGGTGCAGGAAGATGCAGAATGATTTCAATCTTTGCCAGATCAACCTGGATACCTTTACCAGAAATCAAATGGCCAAGTACCACTCCCACTTTTCACATTAATCTACATTTCTTGTCACTCAAGGCGAGATGGGCTTCCTGACAACGGACAAGTACTTTTTCCAAATTTTTGAGAGCTTCCTGAAAAGAATCACCAAACACGGAAAAGTCATCCATATAAATTTCTACAAATTCTAGATCAGCAAAAATGGCCAGGATTTTCCTTTGAAAGGTAGCCGAGGCATTACATAAACCAAAGGGAAGCACTTTATAAGAAAATGTACCACATGGACATGTAAAATTATTTTTATCCTGATCTTCGGGTGCAATCTGTATTTGGTTATAGCCACTGAAGCCATCCAAAAAGGAAAAATATTTCTTTCCTGCAAGGGTATAAAGCACCTGGTCAATGATAGGGAGAGGGAAGTAATCTTTGAGAGTGGATTTGTTTAATTCTCTATAATAAATACAAATACACCATCTTCCATCTTTCTTAGGTACTAGCACTAATGGAGAGACCCATTGACTGTCGGAAATAGGATAGATAAAACCAGCATCCAAGAGTTTCTTTACTTCTTCCTTCACAATATCTCTTAGAGCTAGATTCATTCGCCTTTAGGGATTTCGGACAGGTCAGGTTCCTTCCTAACTATATATATGATGTGTACAAGTTTCAGGAGGAATACCCTTCATATCTTCATAGCCCCAAGCAAAGGCGCTAAGATGTTTTTGCAACAAATTCACAAACTGCTCCTACTGAGATGAGTCCAAATCTGAACTAATATGCAAGGATTTACTAGGGATAATCTCAACAAGAGTAGTGTTAGGCTCAGGAGTACTCAAGGGAGTGGTCAAATGTAGCAGTATAGAAGAATGAGAATCATGATTATCTTGAAAATCTAGGCTGAAAATCTAGCTCAATGGCTCAAAATTAGGCATAGTGTCTAGATTATTCAAGAAATCTTGAATCTCATCTTCTTGTGAAGACCCAGTATAATGATGGATAAGGGAAATGGACTGAGTCTCCTTATCACTGCTTTTATCAAACCATAAAGTATCTCGAAGGTCCTAAATGGATCTGGAAGGGGGGTATAAGGTAACTTTCTTCCTAGAATCTCCATGAAAAATATACATATCACCGGAACGACATCCAATATATGCATCGGTCGTAGCAAGCCATGGTCAACCCAAGATAAAGGGATGTCCTCCTATTGGGTTCTTTGGCTGAAGCACAATGAAATCAGCAGGATATTCCCAAGAATCTAATGAGATGATCACATCGTCCAATACTCCTTCTGGATTAATTTTAGATCTATCTGCTAATTCAAGCACAGTGGGAATAGGGAGAAGATGAGATAACCGAAGTTGATCAATGGTTTTCTTAGTTATGACATTAATGACTTCCCCCGGGTCTATAAGAACATTAGAGACAAGGAAATTACCAATCTGAACTGAGACAATAGGGTTCCCAGGATCAGTATATTTTTCTATAGACACACATCCCGTCATTAACTCTGTTTCCCTACCAACAAATTGAATGGTTTGGGGTTCCACTCTCTTCCTCCCAGGTTTCTTGAGACAGAGTTCCTTAATAATCTTGGTACAAATGGGGATCTCTTTAATGGCTTGAAGCAAAGATATCTTAATGAAAAGATTCTAAATCTTAAATGCCAAAATAGTCTCAGAAATAGGCTCACTTCTTTCCATTACTAGCCTCTCTGGGAAGGGAGGCTGGTAGGAAGAATATGGCAAGGATGCAGAGGATAAGGATTGCTTAGTGACATCTTTCAGAGAATGGTTAAGAGTTTCCTCTTCTCCTTTCTCTTCAACAATCACTATAGGTTGCTTCTGATTTTTTGATTTACAATCCTTCCTGATCTTAATTGAATATCATGAACCCCAACTAGAATAGACTGGTATTCAAATGGTAAAGGTGGGTTTGTTACATAGATCATTTGCACTACTTTATTATTGTTAGGATTGGGCATAGGTTGAGCAGGCAACTGAAGAGGTCGAAAGGGTGGAGGTAAAGGCAACGGTGGAATAGACTGACTCGGAAGTTGTGGCATTGAATAAGGTGTATGCGTAGATGGATATGACTGCATAGGTGGCTGGTAGGAATATGGAGAATGAGTTGGTCCTCTTCAACATTGTTGCCATGGTTGAGAAGGTTGCCCATGCTGATATTGATTCCCATACTGCCACTGCTGATTAGTGTTAGGATAAGAATATGCATGTGAATTATAACCAAAATAGTGTGGAGAAAATTCAGGAGCCATACCTGTACCTATCTGAGGTCAATTCCTTCTTGCTCCCATAGCATACAAGTATTCAGATTTAGGTTATCCCCCTGTAAATACAGCTTTAAGTCCTGGTATAGAGGAACATTTTTCTGTGACATGGTCTTCTGCACAAATAGCACACTTATTAGTTTCTTTCAAATTAAGAGGACACTCTTTAGGAGGATGCTTGTCTCTACATTTAGGACAGAAAATACATAATGACTCTTGTTCCTTCATGAGTTTCTGCTGAAATTTTAAAGAGTCTAACTGTTTGGTAACAGTACTCATTATATCAATTTTCATGTTTTCCATTTTATTTTCTAGTCCAATAATCATAGCATCAGTAGATTCAGTTTTTCTATTTCTATTTCGAGTTCCTCTACTGGATCTATACTGATTTCTTGAAAATTTCATGCATAATTCACAAATTTGTTCAAAATTTTGCTGAGAAATATCACCTTGTCATAATAGATTTAAATTATTTCTAGCATTATCAGTAAGTCTTCTTAGGAACAAGATTCTAATAGTACTCGGATCAAAATTAAGTTTCTACCTTTGTAAAATATACATAAATATTTCTAGGTAATCTTCAAGAGTTTCATCATCATCCTGTATGATTGTAAAAATCTCATCCTGCATGTCCCGAGTTTTGCAATATTCTTTATATTTAGACAAAAACACTTTCTTCATCTGATCCCAAGAGGTTATAGTGTTTCCTCCTAACCCCATAAACCAGCGTAGAGATGAGTCCTTGAGATTAACAGGAAATAATCTTAACTTTTGAGCGTCAGTTGAATAATCATAACTTCTACACAGAATATCAAACTCGAATAGAAAAGATTCAGGATCTTCATGAACATTACCATGGAAATGAGGGAGAGCTGATGGTGGAATATTCTTCATTTGCGCCACAGTATCAGGATCCACAATTGGAAATGCAAAAGTAGATTGTTCTTCACTTACCTGTTTTTCACCTGTCCCTTCCAAATGATCTTCATGGTCCACCATTGTTTCCATTTTACTTGTACCTCTCTCAACAGGCTAATCCACACCTGAGCTGTTGTCACTAGAATCCAGGTGGATTGTTCCTGCGTGATGGGTTTGAATGGGATTAGGCTTTCTGATTACAGAAGGAGACGCAATATGATAATTGTTTTCAGAATTATTTTGGCCCTTAGTGGGATTCGAACCCTTACCTTTTCTAGGAATTCATTTCAAAAAAGAAAGAAAAATAACAAACAAATTCTAAAAAAATGTTGTCAGAAATCAATTTAACACCAGTAAAATTCCTTAAAAGAATATTTTCCAAACAATATTGCAAAATAAAGGAAAAATTACCTCTATTGTATAATCAGAAAATTCTTACCAAATCAAATTCCCTCCCCGGCAACGGCGCCAAAATGTTGGGTGTAGGAATTACACTTAAGAAAACTCCTCAACACTTAATTTGTCAACCCGAGGGATCTGTAAACTTAGATAAAAAGCACAGGCAATGCCAGAGATGGTATGAATCTTCCTAATATAAATCCCTACTTTCTTTAAAGGAAAGATTGCAGAATCAAATTAAAAAGAGAAAAAGACAACTTGAACCATCAAAATTATCTAAGACTAGAATAAGGAAGAATCCATTTTCAAGAGGGAATTAAAGACAAAGGGAAATCACTCTAGCTAATTATTGTTTAACTATTGAGTGTGTGTTTTTCTTTAGCAGAGACACTTAGCAGTCTCATCATATGGGCCCTTAAACCTGCTTCTTTAGAGATTTCCTTCTTGCACTAATCTGTCCTACACTTTCGCAATATGCTTGCACCAGTGCAAGAACAGAGATTTATGAAGAAGGTATAAATGGTGTCTTTTCTAAAGGCCTTTTACTTCATGCAAGTGCTTGAACTTTTCCAGGTTCAAAGCACTCAGATCTCATGGCAAGAAACTAGTTCTTGCACCAAATCAGAGCTTCCTGCACTTAGCATTTAATTCTTAAAATGAGTGCTTAATTATTGCAAGTGCTATTATACTGTTAAATCAAATTGCACACATAAAAAGTGAATGTTTCTCATCTTAACAGAGTGTAGGAATAAAGAAACAATCAATATGCATTTATCCTATCATAAGAATTTAATGAAAGAAAGAAGATTTCAGGAAGTAGAGTAAGAAGGCTTGCTGCATCACACCAACGTGCACTGGTGCAGGTTCATTTCTCCTACTTGGACCAGGCTAGGAAAACCAATAAAACAGAATTGTAGAAAAGGAGATATTACAGCAACGTGCACTAGTGCAGGGTTATTTCTCCTGCTTGGACCAAGCGGAGGAAAACCAATCTGAAATCAAGTACAGGAAAAGAAATTGTAGGAAAAGGAAATTTATCTACTTCACACAATGGACCCGCTTTCACTCAGACAGGAATGCATGTGCTTAAAATTAAATCGCACTTGAAAATGTAAACACAAATTACAGGAAAACAGGAAATGGGGTAAACGTGCTGGGTTGGTTGGGCCCTAGCCAACCAGCGTGTTTCCCTTTTAAATAAAAATGTTGCTCAGTACCTTAATCAATTCATCAGCTCAAATACAGAAATGCAATTTGTAAAACATGAGGTGGAGCTCCCTTTTATTAATTCACTGAGGCAATTACATACATTAATACATCATCCAGCCCAGATTCGGGTGATAAAACATTACATCAACCTGTTACAGCCTCTCTAGCTATGTCTCTGTTCTCTTCTCCTATCAAAACTTCTCCCTAGTCCTATTTACATTCTACATTATATAGATCTTTGGCCAAAGGCCAAAATATATTATTCAACCGATTACATAACCAAACATAGAATTTAGCTTTTCGACCTTCAAAATTAGACAGTTAGCAAAACTGGCCGTAGCCAATCTCTAGCTTTCGTCCTTCACAAATTTGGTCTCGGCTGCCTTTGGATCGATCTTGCTGTCGTGGCTGAAGCTGCTCAAAATGAGGCGGTGATCAAGGAGGTTCGGATCTGCGGCAAGGATTTTTTGTACTGGCAATGGTGCAAGATCTGATCCTACACTAGGATCAGCAGTCACGGTAAGTACTCTAACTACCAAATAAACATTGGAGATATTGATAAGTTACAAAGAGTGATTAAAAGTAAGAAATCGTGTAATAAATGATTAATTAATGCTAATTTGAATTAAAAGTATGAAACATAAATTTTATACAAAATATGTCACTGTGCTTGGACTGGTGCAAGATGAGGGTGCATAAAAGAGGTAAAATAATGGTAAATGGTTATGATTTAGGAAGGGGAAAATGGAAAAAAGAGAGAAAATTAAGGGGCTAACACCAAGCACTAGGATCTGTGCTCAATTTATAGAGGAGCTGAAGGTAGTTTTACAATCAATGACTTTCCAATAATATGAAAGACATGTTCCCAATCTTGTAGATGTCAAATGGACACATGGACTCAAAGCTTGACACATGTGAACTCTTCTAGAAGGAACTGGCCAAGTGGAGATACCGGAACAATGAGAATTTCGCTCCCAATGTGACCAACACACCTGTGGATGTCAGGAAGTGCTTTCTAGAGCAGCCTTGCACGGGGCTACTTGCATATGCAACGCACTTAGTCCCTTTAGAGTCAGCGTTGGTGAGCTCTCATATGCTATATAATAAACTTCAAATCTTGGAAACCTTTTCTTGATGATAGTCATGTATGATTTGTCTTGTTCTTTTTCTTAGGGCATGTAGCAACTGAAATGATAGGGAATGATAGACCTTTGATCATTGGTCCTGGAGATGATGTCCAGTTAACCAAGTCATTAGGAATGGTACCCAAATTGACCTATAACACTTTGTATGAGATTATTACATGATCCATTGATATACATAATATATGATAGTTGGGGTTTTTAGCTTTAATATTTCCCGTTAAAAAACTATGTTTATGCGCGATTAATTTTCTTCACATGTGTTTGCAATTGAGTTTTAATTTTCACAAGATTAATAGTGGAAGGATTTTGTATTTAGCAAGAAGATAAATAATGTTAGATTAGGATAATATGGTAATACATCAGTATTAATAAATTTCTACATGGTATCGGAGCAGTGTTGATCACTGGAGATTGTAATTGTGAAGAGGTGTTGAGTTTTGTGCTGGTGGACAGTTCGAATTTGCTGCAGAAATTTCTTGGTGCGACAGTTGAGTATTCATTTAAATGTATTTCAATGAGTTGCGATTGGAGTATGCCCTTTTCTAATCAAGGTTTTCATTGATGTCAATATGGCATTGGTTGTGATGGAAAATTCTTGTGTTGCATGATACCCTAGTGATGCAAGCCCTAGAACTAACCTTGTTTTTAGAATATGAAGATTCCATAACCTCCTGTATATTATGAATCAAGAAGCTAACCTTGTTGTTAGAATATGAAGATTCCATAACCTCCTGTATATTATGAATCAAGAAGCCCTAATGAATAAGTCCAAATATGATATCCTTTCTCTTGATGAAGAAGCCCTAAAACCATGATGATGTAATTACTCTTGATGAAGAAGCCCTAAACTATGTCCTAGACATTTAACAAGATGATGACATGAAAGATGATATTTAACAAGATGATGACATTTAACAAGATGATGACATGAAATATGACACACTTGATGATGGTTGGAGACCACTCTTGAAGTCCTAATAAAATTACCCTGACCCCAACTCTAGCTCCATTGACCTTATACATAAAAAATCTAAATAACTCCAAGGACTGTACAAAAAAATTCCAAATAGTCACAAATAAAATTAATTTTTGACATATTGAAGACATCATTTCACCATGGCTCCTTCTCCAGCATGTAGAGGATATTTTAACCTTTCCAATGAGCCCTCACTCATCTCCTAACTCCATATAGATTGTGAGAAAATGAATTTTAAAGTTTAAAAATAATATTTTTTTAAGGCCTAGCCAACATATGCTCAATTCCTTCATGTCGGCCCTCCAACCCAACAGACATGTATTTTCGTTAAGAAAAACAACTATAAATATAGGTGTGAGCTTATCCATTTGAATCAATTTTTTCGGTAAATAATCAAAGTAATCGGTCAGGATAACTTCCGAAATACAAAATAGAAAGACATAAAGATCGAGGAGAGCATAGATATTTCTATTTGGGATATTGGGTTATCATTCTAGATAAATGTATAGTCACCTGAAGATGTGGAAAACCTCACATAGACCTAACTCGGATTTTTGAAGGTTGAACAGTGATCAGATAGTAGTTTGATACTTGACTATAAGAAGAGAAGCAAACTGCAGACCTGTCTCACTTTGGAAGAATATAACTGTGGAAATTATCAATAGAACCTCAGACTTGAGATCAAACGTAAAACAGTCACCTGTATTGTTCTTGTGCCTCGGTCTGATGGGAGGATAGCATACCTGGGATTTCAACTTATTTTATAACTGAGATTTGCAAGTCTGTGGATAAAGAGACAGACTTCAAGCCCTTAGACTTGGAGTATTGTTGTGCCTTGGATCATTTTCAGAATGTACTTCAGACTGTGTAACTTTTTAAGTCTTCAGACTTGTGTTATCTTTTTCCATAGTGACTTTGTCCACTGTAACATACTTCAGTGTTGTGGATTATCTTTATAGTAGAACAGTGGCTTTGAGCATTGAAGGATTAAGGACTGTCACCTATTAGATTCATTTGAAGAGGCTTAGTCCTAAACCTGGATTAGGCATTGTTTGGAGCAAAGCATTGAGAAGTAATTGGAGAAAGCACTGGGCAGTGAAGCAATTGGTAGTGTGGACAGTCACATTGCTTTGAACATTATCACTCAGGTTGAACCTACAGCAAACAGTTGTGACACCTTGAGGCCTGATTTGGTAGCAGAAATTGAAGATACATTGTGACAATTACCTTGACCAGACCACTAAAGAATTTTGAAGCAGAAGCAAAGGGACTCTTAAACATATTAAATATATTTTGGAGCAACCCACTGACATCTTTATAGTAGACTAAAGACATCTTTTGTATCACTCTGAGTAGACTTGAGAAGGAACATATTAATACAGTGACACATTTGTTTTTAGATTTGTGGTGAAGTATAGTGGGATATTTTGCAGTCCAATAGAGTGATAAAAGATTTGTGAAGTCATTCAAGCAATCTCTTGAGACCAACCTGTAACACTTATTGAAGATCCTTGAAACAATTGTTTGAAAGGTTGGAGCAGTCTCTTGTAGATACTTGCGGAAGAAGTTTAATAATCATTCTTCATGTTGTCTCGAAGAGTCTTGAAAGCAAAATTGATAATTCATTAAAGGCCTTATGAAGTAACCTTGGGAAAATTGTTTGGGTACCATGAAGAGCTGTGGTGACACCTTCATGTGAAGAACAAGGTTGTCATTGATGATGTAATGTGGAGACTACAATGAAGACTAAGTGAAGATTGTCAGGACCCGTTGGGAGCCGTGAAGAATAACCAAAGAGATTTTGACAAAGTGAAGTTGTGAGTTGGAGCCCAAGAGGTTGGAGCCTCATATAGACAAGGTCAGTTCCTTGGAAGATAGGGTTGGAGCCCTAGAGGATAGGAGTCCTCAAGAGACCAGGTTGGAGCCTGTACCAGATATAGGGTTGGAGCCCTTGAGGTTGGTGCCTCAGAATTGACAAGGTTGGAGCCTTGGAAAGACCAAGTCGGTGCTTGGCACAATAAAGGTTGGAGCCTTGGAAGTCCAAGTCGGTGCTTGGAAAATATAGGTTGGAGCTTGGGAGATTGAAGATTGGTGTATTCATCTAGGGTTGGAGCCCTACATATATTGTACTTGATTTATTGTAAAGAATAAATTAATAAAAACATTTATTCTTATTGTTCATTTTGTGTTCTAAATATAGATGATCTAACTGGTAAAAATAAAAATTGAAAAGAAATATTGATTCATCCCCCTCTCAGTATTTCCAACAATTGGTATTAGAGCCAGTACCTTCACTCAAAGCCTAATAGCGTGAAGGTTGATCATTAGAACACAAATGGCAAAGCCAAGGAAGAAAATCTCCAATCCTCCTAAATATTTGTCTTCCTCAACCATCGAAATTGAAGTCAATCATTTTGTGAAGGCCCCATTGTTCACTAGAAACTTTGATATATGGGTGGCAAGAATGAGGAATTTCTTGAAGACTCAAGGAATTGAAGTTTGGAAATCAATGATTACTGATAACATGCTGGAAGGAGATTCCAAGGAGTATAATACAAGAGAAATGAAAGAAATCTTGAATGGGCTACCTGATTCTATGAAGGCCAATTTGGAAAAATGTTTGTCAGCAAAAGGCATATGGGACAAACTTCATGACCTTCACTCAAAACGAGCATTCACCATGACCTCTAGTCAAGAAGATAAGCAAGAAGGAAATCCAAAACCACTCAAGCAAGATGAAGATAAGAGAGATGACAACAATGCTAAAGAATACCTAGAAGATGAAGAGAACAAATAAGACTTTGAAGAAGATAACCTGAATAAACTTATGGCTTCCATGGAAGAGATTAACGGTTTGAAAAAGGAAAATGAGGAACTTAGGAAGAAAGCGCAAGATGGTAACCAAGACAAGACAAGGAAGGAAGTTGACTTTTTCAAGCTTCAAGTACAAGAAAGAGATGAGGAGCTTGCCAAAATTAAAGAGGAATTCCATCAAAACAAAAGAAAGCATCATAAAGAAGTCATATCTATGAAAAATCAATTGGATAAGGCAAAGAAAAGGGAAGAAACTTTGTCAATCCACCTTGAACAAAGATTTAAGGGTTTGAACAATCTAGAAGCAAATATTGGTCAATACAAGGAAGAGGTCTCTTCTCTTAGATCTCAACTAGAAGAATCAAGGAAACAAGAGCAAGAAGCCGAGAAGGTGATGGAAACTTTGGCATTCATAGAAATACAAGTTACTGAAGCAGAAAAGGAGAGAAACACCATGATATGCCAACTAAAAGAAAAGGATGAAGAAATCTTGAAACTAAAATCAGGCATCAATCTTCTCAAGGCCGAAACATGTGAAGCTACAAGAATAAAAGAAGAAATGGAGAGCATTCTAGCAAAGGAGAATGAAGAAGTCTTCATAATGAAATCAAATGTCATCTCCCTTAAAATCGAAGCACATGAAGCAACAAGAATGATGGAAGAAATGAAGCAACTAGTTATGAAAGATGAAGATTGTGAAAATTTGAAAGGAGAAATTGTCTTTCTTAAAAAGGAAGTTGACTTGCTAAATAAGAAATTGAAAAGCTCTCAAACCCTAGATGACATCCTAATTCATCAAAGGTCTACCCTTGATAAATCAGGTCTTGGCTATGTAGGTGAACCCTCAAGCAAGAATGATAATGCTTCAAACAGCAAGGATGTAAGGAAGCCAGGAAGAAATGATACTCCCAGTTCTAGCAAAGGCAATAGTCAAGATGACATTAGAAGAAACCCTAGTCCAAGGAGATTTTCATATGGTGTGAAGAATACAAAAGGCAATGAATATCATCAAAGAATCCCAAGGAAAAATGACTTTAGAAGTACTTCAAGGAACTCTTCATCTTCCAGGTACCAAAGTATATTTCTCGGATATTGCTATTCTTGTACAAAATTTGGGCACATGGAAAAATATTGTAGGGCATATCACAAAGACAAAGATAATGGTCCCCGTCAATCTCCTAGAAGAAATTTTGCAAGAATTCATGATTTCTTATTCATGAACAAGATAGAGTGCTTCAATTGCCATAACACTGTACATATGGCACACAATTGTAACTTGAATTGGATTCCTAAACAAGCTAAAACCATGAAAACAAAGCTAGAGAAGAAAGTTACACAAGTATGGAGAAGGAAGAAAATTGGGTCTGAAAGTCTCTTGAACACTCCAGCCAACAACACCTGTTGTTGACTAGATGAAGTCATCCTTGATATTACAAGTATTTGATGGTGAGACTCTTCCAAAAAGGAAACCATGCATACAGTTAGGGGGAGTGTTTAATCATTCTACGAAAGGGCTCTACATGGACAATCATATTTTAGATCATCTCTTGGGAGCATTGAAGAACACAATCCCTTCTCAACCAATGGACCATTGTTGAAAATTTCTTGCATTAGATCACAAAGCAAGCAATATTTCTTGAGCTAGAAGAGTTTATGCGGGCACAGGGAGTTGGTTCATCACATGAAGAAATGCAATCTATCATGGACCACATTGTTAAAAGGAAGAACACCATGACACAGGGAGAAACATACTTATGAAGAATTATTATTGATGAAGAAAATATGATGAAGAGAAGCAGTTTGATAGGGGGAGTACTTGGGCACCCCATTTTCCATTGATGTCAAAGGGGGAGAGAATCTTGGAAGGGCAATAATATTACCATCAATGACAAAGGGGGAGATTTTTAATCAAGGTTGTCATTGATGTCAATATGGCATTGGTTGTGATGGAAAATTATTGTGATGCATGATACCCTAGTGATGAAAGCCCTCGAGGTAACCTTGTTGTTAGAATATGAAGATTCCATAAGCTCCTATATATTATGAATCAAGAAGCCCTAGTGAAGAATTCCTAATATGATATCCTTGCTCTTGATGAAGAAACCCTAAAACCATGATGATGTCCTTACTCTTGATGAAGAAGCCCTAAACTCTGTCCTAGACATTTGACAAGATGATGACATGAAAGATGACATTTAACATGATGATGACATTTAACAAGATTATGACATGAAATATGACACACTTGATGATGGTTGGAGACCACTCTTGAAGTCCTAATAAAATTACCCTGACCCCAACTCTAGCTCCATTGACCTTATACATAAAAAATCTAAATAACCCCAAGGACTGTACCAAAAAATTCCACACAGTCACAAATAAAATTAATTTTTGACATCTTTCAGACATCATTTCACCATGGCTCCTTCCCCAGCATGTAGAGGATATTTTTACCTTTCCAATGAGCCCTCACTCATCTCCCAACTCCTTATATTTTGTAAGAAAATGATTTTAAAGATTAAAAATAATATTTTTTAAGGCCTAGCCGACCTATGCTCAATTCCTTCATGTCGCCCCTCCAGCCCAATAGACATGTGTTTTTTTTAAGACAAACAATTATAAATATAGGTCTGAGCTCATCCATTTGAATCAAATTTTTTGGTAAAGAATCACAGTAATCGGTCAAGATAACTTCCGAAATACAAAACAGCAAGACATAAAGACCAAGGAGAGCATAGATATTTCTGTTTGGGATATTGGGTTATCATTCTAGCTAAATGTACAGTCACCTGAAGATGTGAAAAACCTCACACAGACCTAACTCGGATTTTTGAAGGTTGAACAGTGATCAAATAGCAGTTCGATACTTAACTATATTAAGAGAAGCAAACTGCAGACCTGTCTCACTTTGGAAGCATATAACTGTGGAACTTATCAGAACCTCGGCCCTGAGATCAAACGTAGAACGGTCACCTGCATTGTTCGTGTGCCTCGGTCTTATGGGAGGATAGCATACCTGGGATTATCAACTTATTTTATAACTAAGATCTGCAAGTCTATGGATAAAGAGACAGACTTCAAGCCCTCAGACTTGGAGTATTGTTGTGCCTTGGATCATTTTCAGACTGTACTTCGGACTATGTAAATTTTTAAGTCTTCAGACCTGTGTTATCTTTTTCCACAGTGACTGTGTCCACTGTAACATACTTCAGTGTTTTCTTTGAGCATTGAAGGATTAAGGACTGTCACCTATTACATTCATTTGAAGAGGCTCAATCCTAAACCTGGATTAGGCATTGTTTGGAGCAAAGCATTGAGAAGTAATTAGAGAAAGCATTGGGAAGTGAAGCAATTGGTAGTGTGGACAATCAAATTGCTTTGAACATCATCACTCAGGTTGAACCTACAGCAAACAGTTGTGACACCTTGAGGCCTGATTTGGTAGTAGAAATTGAAGATACGTTGTGACAATTACCTTGACCAGACCACTGAAGAATTTTGAAGTAGAAGTAAAGGGACTCTTAAACCTATTAAAGATCTTTTGGAGAAACCCACTGACATATTTAGAGCAGACTAAAGACATCTTTTGGAGCACTCTGAGTAGACTTGAGAAGGAACATATTAATACAGTGACACATTTGTTTTTAGATTTGTGGTGAAGTATAGTGGGATATTTTGCAGTCCAATAGAGTGATAAAATATTTGTGAAGGCATTCAAGAAATCTCTTGAGACCAACCTGTAACACTTATTTAAGATACTTGAAACAGTTATTTGAAAGGTTGGAGCAGTCTCTTGCAGATACTTGCTGAAGAAGTTTAAGAATCATTCTTAATGTTGTCTCGAAGATTCTTGAAAGCAGTATTGGTACTTCATTAAAGGCCTTATGAAGTAACCTTGGGAAAATTGTTTGGGTACCATGAAGAGTTGTGGTGACACCTTCATGTGAAGAACAAGGTTGTCATTGATGATGTAATGTGGAGACTACAATGAAGACTAAGTGAAGATTGTCAAGACCCGTTGGGAGCCGTGAAGAATAACCAAATATATTTTGATAAAGTGAAGTTGTTTATTGGAGCCCAAGAGGTTGGAGCCTCATATAGACAAGGTCAGTGCCTTGGAAGATAAGGTTGGAGCCCTAGAGGATAGGAGTCCTCAAGAGACCAGGTTGGAGCCTATACCAGATATAGGGTTGGAGCCCTTGAGGTTGGTGCCTCATAATTGACAAGGTTGGAGCCTTGGAAAGACCAAGTCGGTGCTTGGCACAATAAAGGTTGGAGCCTTGGAAGTCCAAGTCGGTGCTTGGAAAATAAAGGTTGGAGCCTGGGAGGTGTCTTCATCTAGGGTTGGAGCCCCACATATATTGTACTTGATTTATTGTAAAGAAGAAATTAATAAAAGCATTTATTGTTATTGTTCATTTTTTGTTCTAAATATAGGTGATCTAACTGGTAAAAATAAAAATTGGAAAGAAATATTGATTCACCCCCCTCTTAGTATTTCCAACAATTGGTATCAGAGCCAATACCTTCACTCAAAGCCTAACATCTTGAAGGTTGATCATTAGAACACAAATGGCAAAGCCAAGGAAGAAAGTCTCCAATCCTCCTAAAGATGTGTCCTCCTCGACCATCGAAATTGAAGTCAATCATTTTATGAAGGCCCCATTGTTCAATGGAAACTTTGATATATGGGTGGCAAGAATGAGGAATTTCTTGAAGACTAAAGGAATTGAAGTTTGGAAATCATTGATTACTGATAACATGCTAGAAGGAGAATCCAAGGAGTATAATACAAGAGCAATGAAAGCAATCTTGAATGGGCTACTTGATTCTATGAAGGCCAATTTGGAAAAATGTTCTTCAGCAAAAGGCATATGGGACAAACTTCATGATCTTCACTCAAAAAGAGCATTGACCATGACCTCTAGTCAAGAAGATGATGGAAAGCAAGAAGGAAATCCAAAACCCATCAAGGAAGCTGAAGATAAGAGAGATGACAACAATGCTAAAGAAAACCTAGAAGATGAAGAGAACAAATAAGACTTTGAATAAGATAACCTGAATAAACTTATGGCTTCCATGGAAGAGATTAACGGTTTGAAAAAGGAAAATGAGGAACTTAAGAAGAAAGCACAAGATGGTAACCAAGACAATACAAGGAAGGAAGTTGACTTTGTCAAGCTTCAAGTACAAGAAAGAGATGAGGAGCTCGCCAAAATTAAAGAGAAATTTCATCAAAACAAAAGAAAGCATCATAAAGAAGTCATATCTATGAAAAATCAATTGGATAAGGCAAAGAAAAGGGAAGAAAATTTGTCAAGCCACCTTGAACAAAGACTTAAGGGTTTGAAAAATCTAGAAGCAAAGATTGGTCAATACAAGGAAGAGGTCTCTTCTCTTAGATCTCAAGTAGAAGAATCAAGGAAACAAGCGCAAGGAGCCGAGAAGGTGATGGAAACTTTGGAATTCATATAAGGACAAGTTAATGAAGCAGAAAAGGAGAGAAACACCATGATATGCCAACTAGAAGAAAAGGATGAAGAAATATTGAAACTGAAATCAGGCATCAATCTTCTCAAGGCCGAAACATGTGAAGCTACAAGAACAAAAGAAGAAATTGAGAGTTGTCTAGCAAAGGAGAATGAAGAATTATTCATAATGAAATCAAATTTCATCTCCCTTAAAATCGAAGCACGTGAAGCAACAAGAATGATGGAAGAAATGAAGAAGCAACTAGTTATGAAAGATGAAGATTGTGAAAAGTTGAAAGGAGAAATTGTCTTTCTTAAAAAGGAAGTTGACTTGCTAAATAAGAACTTGAAAAGCTCTCAAACCCTAGATGACATCCTAAGTCATTAAAGTTCTCCCATTGATAAATCACGTCTTGGCTATGCAGGTGAACCCTCAAGCAAGAATGATAATGCTTCAAACAACAAGGATATAAGGAAGCCAAGAAGAAATGATACTCCCAGTTCCAGAAAAGGCAATAATCAAGATGACATTAGAAGAAACCCTAGTCCAAGGAGATTTTCATATGGTGTCAAGAAAACGAAAGGCAATGAAGATCATCAAAGAATCCCAGGGCAAAATGACTTTAGAAGTACTTCAAGGAACTCTTCATCTCCCATGTACCAAAGTATATTTCTCATATATTGCTATTCTTGTACAAACTTTGGGCACATGGAAAAATATTGTAGGGCATATCACAAAGACAAATATAATGGTCCCCGTCAATCTCCTAGAAGTAATTTTGTAAGAAGTCATGATTTCTTATTCATGAACAAGATAGAGTGCTTCAATTGCCATAACATTGGACATATGGCACGCAATTGTAACTTGACTTGGATTCCTAAACAAGCTAAAACCATGACAACCAAGCTAAAGAAGAAAGTTACACAAGTATGGAGAAGGAAGCAAATTGGGTCTGAAAGTCTCTTGAACACTCCAGCCAACAACACATGTGGTTGATTAGATGAAGTCATCCTTGATATTACAAGTATTTGATGGTGAGACTCTTCCAAAAAAGAAACCATGCATATAGTTAGGGGGAGTTTTTTATCATTCTACGAAAGGGCCCTACATGGAAAATCATCTTTTAGATCATCTCTTGGGGGCATTGAAGAACACAATCCCTTGTCAACCAATGTAACATTGTTGAAAATTTCTTGCATTTGATCACAAAGCAAGCAATATTTCTTGAGCTAGAGGAGTTTATGCGGGTACGGGGAGTTGGTTCATCAAATGAAGAAATGAAATCTATCATGGACCACATTGCTAAAAGGAAGAACACCATGATACAGGGAGAAACATACTTATGAATAATTATTATTGATGAAGAAAATATGATGAAGAGAAGCAATTTGATAGGGGGAGTACTTTGGCACCCCATTTGCCATTGATGTCAAAGCGGGAGAGAATCTTGGAAGGGCAATAATATTTCCATCAATGACAAAGGGGGAGATTGTTAATCAAGGTTGTCATTGATGTCAATATGGCATTGGTTGTGATGGAAAATTCTTGTGATGCATGATACCCTAGTGATGCAAGCCCTAGAACTAACCTTGTTGTTAGAATATGAAGATTCCATAACCTCCTGTATATTATGAATCAAGAAGCTAACCTTGTTGTTAGAATATGAAGATTCCATAACCTCCTGTATATTATGAATCAAGAAGCCCTAATGAAGAAGTCCTAATATGATATCCTTCCTCTTGATGAAGAAGCCCTAAAACCATGATGATGTCCTTACTCTTGATGAAGAAGCCCTAAACCCTGTCCTAGACATTTAACAAGATGATGACATGAAAGATGACACACTTGATGATGGTTGGAGACCACTCTTGAAGTCCTAATAAAATTACCCTGACCCCAACTCTAGCTCCATTGACCTTATACATAAAAAATCTAAATAACCCCAAGGACTGTACCAAACAATTCTAAACAGTCACAAATAAAATTAATTTTTGACATCTTGAAGACATAATTTCACCATGGCTCCTTCTCCAGCATGTAGAGGATATTTTTACCTTTCCAATGAGCCCTCACTCATTTCCTAACTCCTTATAGTTTGTGAGAAAATGAATTTTAAATTTTAAAAATAATATTTGTTTAAGGCCTAGCCGACCTATGCTCAATTCCTTCATGTTGGCCCTCCAGCCCAACAGACATGTCTTTTCGTTAAGACAAAAAACTATAAATATAGGTCTGATCTCATCCATTTGAATCAATTTTTTCAGTAAAGAATCACAGTAATCGGTCAAGATAACTTCCGAAATACAGAACAGCAAGAAATAAAGACCGAGGAGAGCATAGATATTTCTTTTTGGGATATTGGGTTATCATTCTAGCTAAATGTACAGTCACCTGAAGATGTGAAAAACCTCACACAAACCTAACTCGTATTTTTGAAGGTTGAACAGTGATCAGATAGCAGTTCGATACTTGACTATATGAAGAGAAGCAAACTACAGACCTGTCTCACTTTGGAAGCATATAACTGTGGAACTTATCAACAGATCCTCGGACCTGAGATCAAACGTAGAACAATCACCTATATTGTTCTTGTGCCTCGGTCTTATGGGAGGATAGCATACCTGGATTATGAACTTATTTTATAACTGAGATCTGCAAGTCTGTGGATAAAGAGACAGACTTCAAGCCCTCAGAATTGGAGTATTGTTGTGCCTTGGATCATTTTCAGAGTGTACTTCAAACTGTGGACCTTTTTAAGTCTTCAGACCTGTGTTATCTTTTTCCATAGTGACTGTGTCCACTGTAACATACTTCAGTGTTGTGGATTATCTTTATAGCAGAACAGTGGCTTTGAGCATTGAAGGATTAAGGATTGTCACCTATTACATTCATTTGAAGAGGCTCAGTCCTAAACCTGGATTAGGCATTGTTTGGAGCAAAGCATTGAGAAGTAATTGGAGAAAGCATTGGGCAGTGAAGCAATTGGTAGTGTGGATAGTCACATTGCTTTGAACATCATCACTCAAGTTGAACCTACAGCAAAATGTTGTGACACCTTGAGGTCTGATTTGGCAGCAAAAATTGAAGATGCATTGTGACAATTACCTTGACCATACCACTAAATAATTTTGAAGCAGAAGCAAAGGGACTCTTAAACATATTAAAGATCTTTTGGAGAAACCCACTAACATCTTTAGAGCAGACTAAAGACATCTTTTGGAGCACTCTAAGTAGACTTGAGAAGGAACATATTAATACAGTGACACATTTTTTTCAGATTTGTGGTGAAGTATAGTGGAATATTTTGCAGTCCAATAGAGTGATAAAATATTTGTGAAGGCATTCAAGCAAACTCTTGAGACTAACCTGTAACACTTATTGAATATCCTTGAAACATTTGTTTGAAAGGTTGGAGCAGTCTCTTGCAGATACTTGCTGAAGAAGTTTAATAATCATTCTTAATGTTGTCTCGAAGAGTCTTGAAAGCAGTATTGATACTTGATTAAAGGCCTTATGAAGTACCTTGGGAAAATTGTTTGGGTACCATGAAGAGCTGTGGTGACACCTTCATGTGAAGAACAAGGTTGTCATTGATGATGTAATGTGGAGACTACAATGAAGACTAAGTGAAGATTTTCGGGACCTGTTGAGAGCCGTGAAGGATAACCAAAGAGATTTTGACAAAGTGAAGTTGTGGTTTGGAGTCCAAGAGGTTGGAGCCTCATATAAACAAGGTCAGTGCCTTGGAAGATAGGGTTGGAGCCCTAGAGGATAGAAGTCCTCAAGAGACCAGGTTGGAGCCTATACCAGATATAGGGTTGGAGCCCTTGAGGTTGGTGCCTCAAAATTGACAAGGTTGGAGCCTTGGAAAGGCCAAGTCGATGCTTGGCACAATAAAGGTTGGAGCCTTGGAAGTCCAAGTCGGTGCTTGGAAAATACAATTTGGAGCCTAGGAGATTGAATATTGGTGTCTTCATCTAGGGTTGGATCCCTACATATATTGTACTTGATTTATTATAAATAATAAATTAATAAAATCATTTATTCTTATTGTTTATTTTGTGTTCTAAATATAGGTGATCTAACTGGTAAAAATAACAATTGAAAAGAAATGTTGATTCACCCCCCTCTCAGTATTTCCAACACCCTTTAGGGTAGCTCGAATTACATAGCCTGGAAGGATAGGATGGAGGTAGTGCTTGAAGATAATGGACTGAAGGAGTTCATCGATAGCGATGTTCCTAAGCCTACTTCTAGTGATGATGCATTACTTGACGCATGGCAAAAGAAGGTAGCGAAGACAAGAAGAATTCCGTTGGAAGGTGTGAAAGAACATATTTTTTCAAGCCTTCATGGGAAAGCCACTCCATTTTCAATGTGGAAGGCTTTGACAGATATTTTCCAAAGCAGCAGCGACCATAGGAAGTTGGCGCTGAAAGATAAGCTCAGAAAAATAAAAATGGAGAAGGGCGAAAATATTCCAAAATATCTCACGAAGTTTGTCTAATGTAGGAATGAGATGGGAAGTTTGGGATTATAGTTGCGGATGATGACTTGGTGAGCTTGGCTCTCCTTGGGCTTCTGAAGAGTTGGCATAGCTACAAAGACTCTGTCAATGGATGGGAGAAACTGTCGGATCGGGAGTGACTTTGGTCGGATCTTGTGCAGGAGGATATAAGGCGGAATACCAGGATGGCTCTTCATCGAAGAATGATGATGAAGAGAATTGCACTTTGGCTGCCAAAGAAAGGAAAGTGAAGGGGAAGAAATTCCATCCAAAATCCGAGGCTAAAGGCAAGAATATGGATTTCTCCAAAGTGAAGTGTTTTCACTATCACGAACATGGGCATCTCACCACTAACTGCCCACAGAAAAAGAAGAACAAGAAGGTTGTTGGAGCTGCAGCTAGAGAGGCCTTAGCCTTGAAATTTGAACTTGATTTCTCTTTGATCGCATTCTTGGTTTCAAGCGCAATGGGATCGGTGTGGTATCTTGATAGTGGTGCTTCCTTCCATATGATGGGAGCTAAGGATTTTTTTAGTGACTTGGAGGAGAAGGATCTCCAAATGCATATAGAAATGGGTGAAGATGGTAGATACAGTGCGACCAGCATTGGAACCATTACCTTTGAGAGGGATTCAGGTAAACCATTTATGTTGAAGATGTTATGCATGTTTTAGGTTTGAAGAAGAACTTGGTCTCAGTCGCTATGTTGGAGGACAAAGGTTATGACGTTGTTTTCAGCAATGGAAAATCTTTCCTGCGACATATAACAATAGGTCAAACCAAGAGGATAGGGATTCGAGTTAAGAATCTCTACAAGTTGTAGGTAGATGGTTGTGCTGCAATGATGGGCAAAGTAGAAGAAGTGGTGAGCTGGGATGTGGGAAAATTATGGCACAGAAGATTGGGCCATCTTCACCATGGCACCTTGAAGATTTTGCAGCAGATTTCTACTGTACTTCCCAAGGGTACTCTTGTGCAGTCAGATCAGTGCAAGGGATTTAATATGGGTAATTCTGTGAAGACCACCTTTCATGAGAAGGAGAACCGTGCTTCGATGATCTTGGAGAGAATTCACACAGACGTGTGTGGACCTTTCTCGGTTTCTTCAACATCAAAACACAGGTATTTTGTTATTTGTGTTGATGAATATTCTTGTAGATGTTGGATCTTCTTCATGCAGAAGAAGAGCAAAACATTCTAAAATTTATGTGAGTTTAAAGCATTGGTGGAGAAGGAGTCAGGGACGCAAGTGAAGGCTCTGCAGAGCGATAATGGTGGTGAATATATCTCTAATGAATTCAAAGACTTCTGTAGCAAAGAAGGAATTCGAAGAGAACTCATAGCACCTCATAACCCATAGTATAATGGGGCCACGGAGAGAAAGAACAGAATGATCGTGGGTGCTGCACAATCTTTGATGCATGACCAGGGCCTACCAATGCACTTGTGGGTGGAAGCATGCAACACTACGGTTTATGTGCAAAACCATTGTCCTCATAGAGTACTTGGCATGAGCACACCTGAAGAAACTTTTACTAGTAAGAAGCCTAATATTTCTCATTTGAAGATTTTTGGCTCATATGTTTACATTCATGTGACAAAGGACGCCAGGAAGAAGCTAGAACCGACTACAGAAGTTGGGATATTTCTAAGGTACATAGAAACACCCAATAATTATCGTGTGTATTTTCCAAACAGTCGAATGACTGTGGTGTGACGAGATATAAAATTCAATGAGGTGAAAGCCATGAATTTGTCGCTTGAGAGGGAGCTACACTTGCATGCATAGGAGGAACCTCTTCTTCCCAAAGAAGAGTCTCTAGATGTGGATCATCCATAGGAGGAGATTCATGGAGTGGAGGAGTCCACTCATGCAGAACCAAACATCAGAATAGGTAGAAAGCGTACCACAGAAGCTGAGAGACTAAAGCTTGATGTGACACAGAATGTAGGAGTCCCTACATCATAGCGCAGACAGAGATAGTCACCTGAACGATTTAATGGATACATGGCTCTCATGAGCAAGTGGATCGTGACAGGGCTATCTTCTATTGAAGAATCAGTGTAGGAGCCCACATGGGTAGATGACATGGTGGAGGAGTATGACTCCATTGTCATAAAAAATGCTTGTGAGATTGTTCCAAGGCCGGTGGGTAAATCAGTTGTAGGATCAAGATGGATCTACAAGGTAAAGCAAGCTGTTGATGGGAGTGTTGAGAAGTATAAGGCAAGATTTTTTGCCCGAGGCTTCTCACAGATCGAGGGGATTGATTATGAAGAAACCTTTGCACCTGTCGCACGGTATTCTTCCATCAAGACCATCCTTGCTCTCTCAGCGCAGATGGGTTGGCACATTCATCAGATGGATGTGAATACTGTGTTCCTTAATGGGATCATTGAGGAAGAGGTGTACATTGAGAAGCCTAAAGGATTTGAGATCTTCAGTAGCGAGTCGCATGTGTGCAAACTCAAAAGAGCATTGTATGGGTTGAAGCAAGCACCACGTGCTTGGTACACACGGATCAACAGCTATTTCACTAGACTTGGCTTCACCAAGGGTGAGGTGGATGGAAACCTATACCAAATTGTGGTGGAGGGTAAGCTTTTAATCATTTTTCTTTATGTTGATGATTTAATACTAACGGGTGATGAGAAGTTGATACACTCATGCAAGGGAGATATCGCAAAGGAGTTTGAGATGAAGGATTTGGGCCTCCTTCATTATTTCCTTGGATTGGAAATATGGCATCGAGAAGGTTAATTGCTTGTGTCTCAAGGCAAGTATGCTCAAGAGATACTTGGTAAGTTTAACATGGAGGACTGCAAGCCCATGGATACTCCTCTTCTAGGAAATTGGAGGAAAGAGGATGCTACATCGGCAGAGGTAGTGGATGCCACTGTTTATTGATAGTTGGTGGGTTCGCTCATGTATTTAGTTAATACGAGACCAGACACATGCTATGCGGTGAACTAGCTTTTTCAAATGATGGCTAAGCCTACCAAGATATTTTGGAAGGCAGGCAAGCATGTCCTGAGGTATCTCAGGGGCACATCTGAGTATGGCTTATGGTACAAATAGACGGATGAGGTGAAGTGCATGGCTTCATGGATGCATATTGGGCAAGCAACCCAACGGAAAGAAAGAGCACATCAGGAGGGGTTTTTAGTATCGTATCTACAATAGTTTCTTGGTACAGCTGAAAAAAAATATCTGTGGCACTCAGTTCAGCGGAAGCAGAATACATGGCAGCAAGTCAAGATGCATGTGAGGCTATCTGGATGAGGAATATCCTAGTCGGTTTGTTCGGTTCTCATTTAGATCCTATAGTGATACATTGTGATAATCAGAGTTGCATAAAACTCTCAATTAATCTTGTGTTTCATGATAGATCTAAACATGATTATATACAGTATCATCATATTATAGATTGTGTGCAGCGGAATATCATGTTGCTTTAGTACATTCCTACGGAAGATCAGGATGCAGGTATTCTGATGAAGGTTTTCAGCAGGAGCAAATTCGAATACCATATAGGCAGGATCGGGGTGAAGGATAATCCCTATCTTGTTGAGAGGGAGTGTTAAGATTCAACAAGATGATGAGCTTAGTGAAAAGTAATCACCTTCACTAAGTGGGGCCCGCAGGCTATTTTCAAGTTTATGTCTATTTTTAGACATGGTGAGCATATTCTATAAGTTGCAGGATGCTATTTGTAGATGGTTGGTCAAATGTGAAAAATAGATGAAATTATATTTTTAGAATATTGGGAAAAGTCTATCTATAGATAGTCAATCTAAAAATAGGTGCATGTTGATTATTATTATCCCTTAATAATAATCCGACAATAAATATCAACTTAGTCTCTTGGAGCACTTTATTTTAGTGAACATATTTGGAAAATCAGTGGGCTGAAGGAATTATGCAATTCCTAGGGTTATTGGTGGCTCATGCATGGAGGACTCAATTAGAACTGAAGTGGCAAAGTTATGACATAGTTGGAAGAGTAGTTATGGGAGTTGTTATTTATTTTAACTCAGTTAATTAAGTTAAACTCAGTTGAGCTAGTTGTATCTAGTCTAACTGGAAGATACACTAGTGAGAGTTTAGTGAATTAATTAGTTAATTGATTGACAACTAATAGCCCACTAACAACTGAACAAATACAGCAGTTAACTACTTGCATCTCAGTTCCAGTGGAGACCCAGTGGAGAGATAGGTGAAAGGGTGAGATGGACTATCCATTGTGACTATAGTGATGCATTCAATGCATGTGACAAACATTGGAGTTTCCAATGAGGATTGCGCAGTCAAGGCAAGGTCATTTCGAATTCATTTATGGGTCTTCTTAAGCAGGGATTGCGCAGTGGAGGCAGGCTGTCAGGAGGCAAGAATTTGGTGCATGATACGCAAATTTCTGCATTATAGTGTGTAATGTTTGTTCATTGTACTGAGAGCTTGATGTACTAAGCTTTGTATGAGATTATTACATGATCCATTGATATACATAATATATAATAGTTGGGGTTTTTATCTTTAAGATTTCCCATTAAACAACTATGTTTATGTGTGATTAATTTTATTCACATGTGTTTGCAATTAATATTTAATTTCCGCAAGATTAACAGTGGAAGGATTCTGTATTTAGCAAGAAGATAAATAGGGTTAGATCAGGAGAATGCAGTAATACATCAGTATTAATAAATTTCTAAAACCCTTACGCAAGACTAAATAAAACCAAAATGTCCAAAATTCACAGCTTAGGGAGCCCCGCTCCAACAGGCCCCCAACACAATCTTGTGACTCGTCCTAAGTCACTATGGCCATGGGTTCTCCATCTTCGCCTGTAGCTTCTTGATCGCCTCAACTAGCGGGGGCAGCACACCTTCACTTTGCACAGCAGCATTCTAGGCTATCTCTACCAACTTTTGTGATGTTGGGCCTTTTGTAGCAGCCATGGTACTTTCCAGAGTTTGGCTCAGCTTCTTTACTACGACATTAACATCCTGGGATAGCTTGAGTGCCTCATCTTCCCACGCCTTGAGGTGATCACTTAAATTATTCTTCCTCTACCAGAGAGCTTCCATGTCATTCCTGATCGCATGGCTGGTGCCCAATCGGGCCAATTGTTGGGCAGGGACCAGAGTGGTCAGAGTAGCCTCCATCTGGTCAAACTCTTCTTCTTTTTGGCACAGTGCTTGGTTGATTTCGCACAGGAGAGGGTCACACTGCACCTTGGTCCACAGCTGCATAGCTGTTTCCAATAATTTGGCACCTTCAGTGATTTGACATGTAATAAAATTTGTAGCCTCTGTAACTAGCGCGGCTCGCTGGGCCCTTACTTCTGGTGGTGTTACTGGCTGCAACTTGGCCTGTAAGTCCACAATCTGATGTCCATCTTCTTCTTCACTACCTGAATCTCTGTCCTCAAATCCTTCAGTGCTGCAACAAGGCCCTCAATCTTAGCCTTTGGGGTGGCGAAAGCCGAGATATCTTTAGTGACGTTCGCATAGAGCCTACTGATGAGGTTCTCCAACTCTACCTATTATGCGGTGGCAAGGGTACATGCAGCCTGTACCTGGGATACATTGGTAGTTTTTTCTTCAATAGTCTTCTCAATTGTACTAAGATGCTGGTGTACTTGATGGTCTCGATGGATATCTTCGAACAGGGATGTGTGAAAGACTTGCAATGGTTCATATGTCAGGCGGGCTAGATCCAACTATACCTCTGCACAGGCCTAGACTTGGGATCCTAAGTCGGGTGAACTCAATCTGAAGGTTGCGCCTGGGAGAGGGAAGAGGCGGCTCTTTGGCGTACTGATTACTGCGCTTCTTGTTACTGGGGTCGACCTTTCCTAGATCATGCTGGTTTGCAAGGTATCTGTTTTGAGCTGCAGAGCCTGAAGCTCAGCCTAGAGTGTATCAACCGTGGCTTTATGTTGCTCTTCCAAAGCCAACCATTTGTCTTCTGCAACCAAGGTTACCGCATCTGTGATCTAGTCTAGGTCATCTTTTGTCAACTCTTGTGCCACGTTCCAGTCAGATGGCTCGTTGCTTCTTCTGTGGCCCCTTAATAGGGTCACCACTCTGTTCGGTGCCCCGACGGGAGTCAGCACCTCCTGCATCCAGACCTTCTGTGTCCAAATCCTACTGCGAGTCCTTCTGCAAGGCCGGTTCCGTGCCCTTCCCAGTAATTTTTCCCTGTTGTGAACCATTTTGCGGTGCTAGTTTCATTTCCTTCCCCATACCCTAGCCCTATCTGTCGATGTCTTTGGTGGTGTCGGGCGGGGTGACCTTTGTAGCGCTTATCCCTGCGATGCCCCTCGCACCCGATTTGAACCCAATATTCTAGTGTGGAGTCCATGTCACGATTAAGTGATCAATGTCCTCATCTGCAACCACTACCTTTGAAAATATGGTAGGGGCATTCTTGAGTCCAAACGGCTAATGGTTTACTGAAAAAAACCCCATTCAGTGGAAAACGTGGTTTTGCTATGATCTTCAGGTGCGATCCTGATCTGATGATAGCTCGAGAACCCATCAGTGAATGAGTATGTCTCCTGCCCCCCTACACTGTCAAGAATTTCATCTGAGAATTGGGTAGGAAAGGGATCATGTACGCACGCATCATTCAGTTTGCGTAGGTCAACATAGATCTGTATCTCTCCCTTCATTTTTTTATCCTGAACCACCATAGGACTGACCCAATCTGACTGTTCAACTAGTTTGATGATACCTACGGCAAGAATTTTGTTAATCTCTTCCTTGAATTTCTGTTTATACTTGGGGTTCAATCAATAATGTCGCTGCTTCACAGGGCACGCATTTGGTTTTAAAATGATGCGCATGACTCCTAGGTCCCCCGTGATTCCTTTTGAGTTCCAAGAATTTCATCGGGAATAAGTCCTGGTATTCCATGAGGAGTTCTGCAATTTTTCCCACAGTGTCATCATCTCAGTGGTCCCCAATTTTAGCTAGCTTAGGCTCCGCCTCCATTCCAATGTTGACTTCGCGCAACTTCAGAGGCTTAGTGACATCGACAATCTGCAGTAGGGGTCCAACAACTGCACGCTCCCCCTCTGGATCCGGGATAGAGAAATTATGTGGGTCATAATCGCACTCTTCGATTGATAAGTTGTGGCAGTTGAAAATATGCTGCATATGTGTTTCCCATGTTGGCACCCCATGTGCTGCGCACGGGCAAGATTCATCAAATACTAAGGCATCAATATCCTGCAGAGCTTCGTCGGGCGCCTCCGTTCCTCCTATCAACCCTGTTATCACCCAAAAAATGAAGCATCATTTGACAAGGTTAAATAGGTTCATGTGTCAAAATTTGGGTTGCAGGATTCATTTTTTATATGCTTGGTCAAGGTAAATATTAAATTTTTCTTGTTTAAGTTTACCCTAAGGTCTAAACCCACTCATTTTCAAGTTTCCTCATGTCACATCATTCATCATATTCTGAAAGATTTCAATTCCCAAGGTTTCTTTACTGAAATTGTCTTTTAAGCCAATAAACCATAGTTTCGTAGCGAATTCAGTGTAAAATAGGCAAAAAATGCTATGAAAATGCTGAAAGTTTTGTAGCGAAATATGAAGCAAAAATCTGTTTCTGACTTTGAGCAGTCAACTTCAAAGGTATTTTATTGGAAAATAGAAAGGTTTTTTAAGAAAATAAGAGAGGTTATTTTCAAAAACATATCCAATAACAATAACCTCTCTCACTTTTCTCACAGGTTTTATTCATTAGGAGATACAAGGATTTCGTTGAAGCCCTATTTTCAGAAAACGGAGTTTTCCTATTTTACACATGTTTTGCAAATGTTGTTTTTGGAAAGACGGAGATGAGTTTCAAACAAATAAGAGAGGTTTTGCTTCAATATATACGGACCTACAAAAACCTCCTTCATTTTTTCAAACTACATCATGTATTAGGTGATATAGGCTCTGTTACAAGACCTATTGTTCAGGAAGAAACAAGAAAAATCTACAAGCATGTCTTAAATATGAAAGGTGAAATTGACACCTCAAGACTCTTAGGTGAGTTTTTTTATGGTTTATTGAGGCTAATGACATTTTAGATACATTTTTTTGGCACTTAAAAGTTTCATTTTTCAAAATTATACAAAAATCTTCATTTTCGGCACTTTTCAGCAGTTTCGTAGCGCCTTTGGGCCTGAAGGGCAACAAAACGATACGAAACTACTGCAGCTGCTCTTTTTAATTTTTGACCATTTTTGAATTCTATGAAGAGGTTAAATTGGTGTGGGAGATTTATTTTATGATGATGAACCTTATGCAGAAGCAAAGAATCAAGAAATTTTAGGTTAAAAGGCATGTTTGGCAGCGCTACGAAACTGCCTTACTTTTGTAGCGCACTATTTTTCAGACTTTTTAGCAAGTTTTGGAGCACATTTGGACATATGGAGATTATGGAAAGGTTAAATAACATGACAATAATTTATTCAGCACTCAAGGACCACTAATTGAAGATAAAATGACAACCAAAGTATTCGAGGAAGAAGAAGACCATTTGCCTAAAAAATAGAGTCTTATTTCCTAGTTTTGAGGAGGTTAGTTAAGTGGTCATAAAGTGATGAATTTCATCATCTCAATTTGACCATGTGAAATTATACTTGTCAAATAATGTAATTGCTTTAGTAGATAAGGTTTTTAAAGTCAATAACGAGTAGTTTGAGTCCTATTAGGAATATGACTGTCAAGTAGGATAGGTGTTTGCTTGTCATTAAAATTGATGTTTTATGGTTATGAAAAGTATCATTAGGAAAAAATTTGATTTATCTAGCCTGGAGGTAGATCATCTCATGATGTAACAACTCGATTAAATTCCATAGAGTCAAATTTGTCAAGGGTGCGAGACTTTTTGGCAAAACTGCAGCTTTATGTAATTGATTGTTTTCAGTAATACAAAGAGATTTGTTACTTGAACAAATTGAGATTCTAAAGGTGTTTTTAGTGCTTATTTATTCTATCTGTACCTTTTATTTATCTTTCTTGCAATTGTTTTCATTTATATTACTCAGAATTCATCTATATGATGCTCTGAATTCCTTTATAAGTGAATTGACTATATATTTTCATGTTTCATGTGTGTGTATACTACTACTGAAAACTCTAACCTGCCTCAACTTCCATGTCAAGTAAACTCACTGAATCACTAAAAGTTTTGACTCCATAAGCCCAATTTCTACATGCTGATATCATTTTCAACCTACATTCATCATAACCAGTTTATTTCCTAAATAGAGTTATCCATCTACATCTTTATTCAATATCATTAACCCTTGAGAGAGCCCTCTCAGACTGAGGAGGCTAAGCCTCATTCAAAGGATTGGTTTGAAACAGTTACATGAGATTGTCTAATTTTCCTCAACTTTAATAAGCTAAAATTTTATCACCAAAATCGTACTTGATTGGCTGCTGATCAGACAAATTCAGTGTAATTGTTTTAAACCACTTCTAATTGAAGCTTAGCCTCTTCAGTCTAAGAGGGCTCTCTCAAGGGGGTTTTATGATTTATATAATGATAGTACTAGATGGCTAACTCTATGAATTATGTCTTGGTTTTGTATTTTTGCAAGTTGAAAAGATGAAGGCTTGCTACCATTGGGCTTATGGAGTCAACAAATCAATAGGTTCATTGGCAATGTTTCTTGACATGGAAGCTGAGGTAGATAGGGGTGTTTAACAAAGGCCATTCACTCATAGAGCATAGGTCAACACATTAATTTCATTACTAAAGGAAGTTAGAGCATAGAGTTATGAATCCTAAGTAATAGCAATGAAATCTGTTGCTAGTGGTTCAAAGGAAATTCACTCATAAAACATAGAAAAACATAGTCATCTCATCAATAAAGGAAGTCAGAGCATAGAGTTATGAATTCTGAGTAATATCAATTAAATCTAATGCAAGTAGTAAAGCATAAGATGTAGATCAATGAAACATTAAAAACCCCATGAGAATCTCAAGTCTGTCCAAGAAACAAGTCTCTGTATTACTGAAAACAGTCAATTACATAAACCTACAGTTTTGCCAAAAAGTCTCCAACCCTTGACAAATTCGACTCTATGGTGTTTAATAGTGTTGTTACATAATGAGATGATCTACCTCCAAGCTATATACATCGAATTCTTTCCTAATGACACCTTTCATTACCATAAAACATCAACTTTAATGACAAACATACACCTATCCTACTTGACAGTCCTATTCCTAATAGGACTCAAACTACTCATTATTGCCTTTAACAACCTTATCTACTAAAGAAATTACATTCTCTTACAAGTACACTTTCACATGGTCAAAATTATATGATGGGATTCATCACTTTATGACCACTTAACTGACCTCCTCAAAACTAGGAAACAAGACCCTGTTTTTTAGGCAAATGGTATTCTTCGTCCTCGAATACTTTGGTTGTCATTTTATCTTCAATTCGTGGTCCTTGAGTGCTGAATAACTACTTTTCATGGTATTTAACCTTTCCATAATCTCCATATGTCCAAATGTTCTCAAAAAACTGCTGAAAAGGCTGAAAAACAGTGCGCTACGAAAGTAAGGCAGTTTCACAGCGCACTTTCATAACGCTGCCAAACATGCATTTTAACTTGAAATTTCTTGATTATTTCACTGGGTATAAGGTTCATAATAATAAAATACATCTCCCACACCAATTTCACCTCTTCATAGCATTCAAAACGGGTCAAAAATTCAAAATAGAAGCTACAGTAGTTTCGTAGCGTTTTGTTGCCCTTCAAGCCCAGAGGCGCTACGAAACTGCTGAAAAGTGCTGAAAATGCAGATTTTTTGTATAATTTTGAAAAATGAAACCTGTAAGTGAAAAAAAAATGTATATAACATGTTATTAGGCTCAATCAACCATAAACCAACTCACCTAAGAGTCTTGAGGTGTCAATCTCACCTTTCATATTTAAGACATCCTTGCGGATTTTTCCTGTTTTTTTCCTGACAAATAGGTCTTGGAACAAAACCTATATCTCCTAATACATGATTTAGTTTCCAAAAATGAATGAGATGTTTGTAGGTAATTATTTCTTGAATAAAAACCTCTCTTAGGTTTTTGAAACACATCTCCATCTGTCCATAAACTGCATTTGAAAAACATGTGTAAAATCGGAAAACTCTGTTTTCTGAAAATAGGGCTTCAAAGAAATCCTTGTATCTCCCAAATAATAACACCTGTGAGACAAGTGATAGAGGTTATTGTTATTTGATATTTTTTTGAAAATAACCTCTCTTAGTTTCTTAAAATACCTTTCTGTTTGCCCATAAAACGCATTTGAAGTTGACTGCTCAAAGTCAGAAAACATAGTTTTGCTTCATATTTCGCTACGAAACTTTCAGCAGTTTCGTAGCGTTTTCTGCCTATTTTACACTGAAATCGCTACGAAACTGTGGTTTCTTGGCTTAAAATATATTGAAATATATCAGAATATTATGAATGATGTGACATGAGGAAACTTGAAAATGAGTGGGTTTAGACCTTAGGGTAAACTTAAACAAGAAAAATTTAATATTTCCCTTGACCAAGCATGTAAGCAATGAATCCTACAACCCAAATTTTTACACATGAACCTATTTAACCTTGTCAAATGATGATTCATATTTTGGGTGATAAAGTACTGAAATAAAAAAACCTCCTTCATTTTTGCAAACTATATCATGGATTAGGAGATATAGGCTCTCTTCCGAGACCTATTTTTCAGGAAAAAACAGGAAAAATCTGCAAGGATGTCTTAAATATGAAAGGTGAGATTGACGCCTCAAGACTCTTAAGTGAGTTATTTTATGGTTTATTGAGGCTAATGAAATGTTAGATAAAAAAATTTTGCACTTACAGGTTTAATTTTTCAAAATTATACAAAAATATGCATTTTCACCACTTTTGAGCAGTTTCGTAGCGCGTCTAGGCTTGAAGGGCAGCAAAGCGTTACGAAACTGCTGTAGCTGCTCTTTTGAATTTTTGCCCCATTTTGGGTGCTATTAAAAGGTTAAATTGGTATAAGGGATGTGTTTTATGATGATAAACCTTATGAAAAAGGAAAGAGTCAAGAATTTTGAGGTTAAAGGCATATTTCGCAGCGCTACGAAAGTGCGCTACGAAACTGCCTTACTATCATAGTGCACTGTATTTCAGCCCTTTTAGCAGGTTTTGGAGAATTTTTGGACATCTAGAGATTATGGAAGGGTTAAATACCATGTCAAGCAATTATTCAACACTCAAGGACCACGAATTGAATATTAAATGATAGCCAAATTATTCAAGGAAGAAGAAGACCATTTGCCTAAAATACAGGGACTTGTTTCCTAGTTTTGAGGAGGTCAGTTAAGTGGTCATAAAGTGATGAATCCCATCATCTAAGTTCAACCATGTGACATCATAATTGTCAAAATATGTAATTTATTTTATGATATAAGGTTTTTAAATATAATAATGAGTAGTTTGAGTCCTATTTGAAATAGGACTGTTAAGTAGGATAGGTGTATGTTTGTCTTTAAGTTGATGTTTTATGGTTATGCAAGGTGTCATTAGGAAAAAATTAGATGTATCTAGCCTGGAGGAAGATCATCTCATGATGTAACAAATCTATTAAAGTCCATTGAGTCGAATTTGTCAAGGGTTGGAGACTTTTTGGAAAAACTGCAGCTTTATTTAATTGACTGTTATCAGTAATACAGAGAGGTTTTCTTCTTGACAGACCTGAGATTCTCATGGGGTTTTAATGTTTTATTGATTTACATCTTATGTAGAACTACTTGCAGTAGATCTCACTTCTATTACTCATAATTCCTAACCCTATGCCCTGACTTCCTTTAGTAATGAGATGACTGTGTTTTTCTGTGTTTTATGAGTGAATTTCCTTTGAACCACTAGCAGTAGATTTCATTGCTATTACTCTGAATTAATAACTCTATGCTTTGACTTCCTTTAGTAATGAAATTATTTTGTTGACCTATGTTCTTGAGTGAATTGTCTTTGTTAAAGACCCCTATTTTCCTCAGCTTCCATGTCAAGGAACCTTGCCACTGAATCTACTGATTTGTTGACTCCATAAGCCCAATGGTAGTATTATCCTTCATCTTTTCAACCTGAAAACATACAAAACCAAGACAAAATTCATAGAGTTAGCCATCTATCTTTATCATTAATCAATATCATTAACCCTTTGAGAGATCCCTCTCAGATTGAAGAGGTTAAGATTCATTTTGAAGTGGTTTGAACCTACTCTGTAGTCTTCACTTGACTGAGCCTAAGCCTCAGTCAAGTGGAGACTACTAAATCATAATCTATCATTTTGAAGGGCAGCAGTAGACTACTTAGTATACTAAGCTTCAGTTGGAAGTGGAGTTTTGACTAAGGCTAAGCCTTAGTCAAAAGATTGGTTTGAAATAATTACATGAGATTGTCTGATATTGGAGAGATTCATCCATCATCATCAAGTCAATATCGTTGGATTCTGACAGCAACTGAATATTTTACCAAATGGATTGAAGCAATCCCAACTAGGAAAGAAAATGATTATGTTATCATTCATTTTTTGGAGAATAAAATTTTGTCTAGATTTGGTTGCCCCATGAAGATCATAACTGATAATGAACAGGCATTTAAGTCTATGAAGTTGATTAATTTTTGTCATCGTTATCATATTACTCTTGGGCATTCTATTGCATATTATCCACAAGGGAATGGTCTTGCTGAATCTTCTAACAAGAGAATTGTGAGGATTATTAAGAAGGTGTTCTAGGAAGATAAGAAGGCATGCCATTTGAAGTTGAATTATGCCTTATGGGCTGATATAATATGCACAAAGAGGTCAATTGGAACTTCACCTTATGAGCTGGTATATGGAGCTGAAGCCATCTTTCCTACATCCTTAGGAATTCATGTCATGAAGCTGCTCCAAGGGATGGAAGAGGAGATAAATGCAATTCAGAGAAGAATTAATCAGCTGATAGATTTGCAAGAGAAAAGGGAGGAAGTATACAACAGTAACCAACAATATCAAAATAGAATCAAGAAGACATTTAACAAGAAGATCAGGGAAGAGAATTTTAAAATCCAAGATGTGGTTTTGAAATGGGAGGCCAAAATAGAAGAGAAGGGAAAACATGGTAAGTTTGAGAATATATGGAAGGGTCCATTCAAAGTAGCTGCATTCCATGGGAACAACACTTACATTCTGCAGGAGATGGATGGACAACCATGTGCTGGAGGGTTTGCCAATGGCAGGTTTTTAAAGCACTACTCTTCTTAAAAATTGTTGACCATTCATACCATTTTATGTGTTTTTATGCTAATAATGACAAGCTAAATCATCAAGCTTGATCCCGAGGTGAAGGCCATTAGAGTTTGAAGAGAAAGCTTGGCAATTTCAAAGTTTTTCTATTTTTTCAAGAAGAGGGATACCAGCACTGGAACTACTGGTTCTTTGGTGTCCCACAGAGGCACACCATCCCAAGTGGATGATCCGGATTTATGCAGGAACGCAACAGAATAAACATATAACCATAAATACAGAGATGCAACGGAAATAACACTTCATTTCATTAATATCAAAGAACTGAAATTTGCTTACAGACAGAATGGAAATAAAACTAGCTAGGGGGCTGGTTGCTATCTCTGAGAAGAGATGTGGCGGCTACAGGCCTCTGAACTCAGTTACAATGAGGCTCGATGGCCTATTTATTATTGAGAAACAATGGAGAATCCTAAACATCCAAAAACCTAACCCTAGGAGATGAAGCGCCAAAACTATGGGCCCCGTTTGGGTAAATTGGTGTTTCAACTTCCCAGGGACGTAACTTTGGCATACTATCTCCGTTTGACGCATATGATACATCATTAGAAATCTCTATCCGAGGACTACAGCTGTCGCCATGAATATCATTCTGGAATGGAATGATATTTGCTGGAGGCGCGATGCCCAAAAAACGTCGTTTAGGGCCTCAAAACGGCTCCGGAAGTTCAGGACCCGAAAAACTGCTAAAAATAGTAAATTATGCCGAAACTGAAAAACTGAAAGAGACAATGGTGGGGACCCAAGTGGAATAGGCGGGTGGCCACCAATATCCACCTGGATCATTCCTCCCCCCTTAGGAAGCAATGGTCCCCATTGCGTTAAGTTCCTCCATGAGATGAGGAAATTTCTGCTGAACTTGGTCCCCGGTGAACCACTTTCCTTGGTGCAGGAGTTGGCCAGCTTTGACAACCCGATATAGTTGGATCTTCTGCTGGCGAGTGTTCTTGATTTGCATGTCCATGATACAATCTGTGGTGGCCTGTTCCATGCAGTCTGGATTTAACTCAGTTGGTGTGAGTTGTTCTGCAATGTCTGAGGTGTCCAGTAGAGGTGGGAAGTAAGGACGAAGGAAATCCACATTGAAGACTGGGTGCAGACCAAGGAATGGAGGAATACTAAGCTCGAAGGCATTGTTCCCTACAGCCTTGGTGATGGTGTACGACCCGTATTGGAGCAGGCGAAGCTTGCGGTGGGGTCCAGTGAGGCGCTCCTTCTGCAAATGTAGCCATACTTTGTCACCCACCTGGAAGTTGTGTGGCATTTGGTGTTGATCAGGGCGCTGCTTGTGCTTCGCATTGGCTCTGTCCAATATATCATGAACCTTTTGGTGGATGTGTTGAATGTGCTCGATGAAGCTACTTGCTTTGTCCACTTCAGACTGGACATGAGCTGAATCGGCCTAAGCAGCTGCAAATGGCATGGCTACGTCAATGGGACATAGTGGCTGGAATCCCAAGCCCACCTGAAAGGGGCTATGGCCAATTGAACTATGAAGAGCCCTGTTATAACTATGTTGTACATAGGGGAGGCTCTCGTCCCATGTGCGTGATGCTTGAATTGTACATGAGCAGTATGTGTACAATCATTCTGTTGACGACCTCTGTCTGGCCATCTGTTTGGGGATGGAAAGCTATGGAATTGGTGAGCTTTGTGTCCAACATTGACCAGAGGCTGGACCAAAATTTGCTGAGGAACCTGCTATCTCAATCTGATATGATAGACCGTGGGATCCCAAAGTGCACTCACACTCATTCAAAGAAGAGTTTAGCAGTGGCTTCTGCTGTGATATTCTTCTTACAGGCCGCCATAATGACCATCTTCGAGAATCTATAAACGACCACGAAAACACAGTCATTTCCATTCTTAGTAGAAGGCAGGCCCGAAATGTAATCCATGGAGATGGATTCCCAAGGTCGACTAGGTGGGTAGTGAGCATATAGGCCTTGCTTCGATGACGGTTTGGCAATGGCACAAGCAAGCAGATCTCTCCGATGTGCTTCTTGACATCCTTTCGTTGTTCGCCAATGGAAATACTTCGTGGTATTGCTAATGCTTTCGACCCCCGAAATGCCCAAAGAATCCTGATCAGTAGGCTTTCCATATCATCTTGGAACGCTCGCTTGAAGGAACACAAAGGTGTCCCAGGTGACATAAAAGTGCATCTTGGAGGTGAAAATTCGGAACTTGTGTACCCCCCAAGAGTGCCTTGTAAGTGTGGCTGAATTCTGGGTCACTCTCATAGAGAAGCGGTCAATCAGAAGTCTCGTGCCCACAAGAGTTGAGCACAGTGGTGAGCGCACGATCGGTGGTCAGCTGAGGCAGTCTGTAACATTTATTGGTGCTACCCTTCTTGTACTTGATATTCAAATGAAACTGTTGCAGATATGTGGACCACTTCGGATGGCGATCATTCTGTAACTTCCCTTGTGTCTGTATGAACTACAGGGGCTGGTGGTCTATGTGGATGATTGTTTCTTTCCCCAAAATGTAATGCTTCCATTATCGACAAGCTTGCACAATGGAATACATTTCTTTGTCATGTGTGGACAATTTTGTGAACTGCCCTTCGCATAAATGTCTCACCGTGATAGTGCTAATCGGATGTCCTTGTTGAGCAAGAACTTCCCACAGTACAGTCGAGGTGACCGTCTCGATCTCAAATGGCTACTGCAAGTCTGTTAATGTGAGCACTGGGGCAGAACAGAGGTGATTTTTCAATTATGTGAATGCCTTCTGTTGAGGTTCCGACCAAAATAATTTTTCTCTCGCTCCTCCCTTGGTGACTTGACTCAAGGGCCAAGTGATATGAGAGAATCCCAACATGAATCTACGGTAGAAATTGGAAAGACCCAGAAAGCTGCGAAGCTCTGTTATAGTGGTTGGGGCTGGCCAATCCCAAATGACTTGGATCTTGGCTGGATCCAAATGCACCCCCATTTCATCAATAATGTATCCCAGATACTGAACCTGGGTCATGCCAAACGTGCACTTCTCCAAATTGGCACACAACTTGTGTTGCCGCAGTGTTTGGAGGACCTATCGGATGTGGTGAAGGTGCTCTTCTCAAGTCTTGCTCAAGATCAGAATGTCATCCAAGTACACCACTACAAATGAGTTGGTGAATGGCCGCAAGATGTCATCCATCATCCTCATGAAGGTTGCGGGAGCATTCGTCAACCCAAAAGGCATGACTAGCCATTCAAAAAGGCCTTCCTTGGCTTTGAAGGCAGTCTTCCACACATCAGAGGGTTCAATTGGTACCTAGTGATACCCAGACTTCAGGTCAATATTGCTGAAATATTTTGCACCTTTGAATTGGTCCAGAAGGTCATCAATCCGTGGGATTGGGTACCTATTCCAGACAGTGATCTTGTTCAGCACCCGATAGTCAATACAGAGTCTCCACGTCCCATCCTTCTTTTGTACCAACATGATCGAGCTCCCACAGGGCAATGAACTTGGTCTAATGTGACCTTTCTACAACAACTCCCAAATCTGCCTCTTGATTTCATCATTCTCCAGAACATAGCGCCGATAGATCGGTCCATTGGGTAGTGGCGCACCTGGGGTTAGATCAATCGGGTGCTTGACCTGACAGTGTAGAGGAACCCCTGTGGGTGAGGTGAAGATGTCCCCGTACTCCTCCACAACCTTATCCATTTGTTGTTGTCGTGCAGAGAAGCCCTGTCTAGAGGTTGTGGCCACAGTCTTCTTCTTTCCCTGGGGGCGGATCATCAGGAAAATGAATTTCCTGGTTTGGGAAATGAGCTTATTGCATTGTTTTGCAGTAACCAAAGAGATAGCCACAGGAGGTGGTACCTCTGGTATCTTGTACAACTTATTTCCCAAAGTAACAATGATAGCACGAGGTCGAGACTCATACACAGCATGGTGCTTCCACAAGTATGGTTGTCCTAATAATACATCAGAAACATAAATAGGAGCAACATCACATAATACCTTATCCATGAAGGGCTTGATGCTATAGGGAAGGCAACACTGCTGGCTGACGCGGAGATCTCATCCTTGGTGAAGCCACCTGATGGTGTATGGATGTGGGTGAGCTGTGGTAGGCAAGCCCAACCGCTTCACGGCGTCTACTGAAATGAGGTTCTTTTGGCTCCCATTGTCGACAATGAACTGTACAGGGGAGCCCTTTACCCACATCTGGGAGTGGAAGAGACGTTCCTCCTCCTCTAGATCTTTCGGTTCCTCCTTCTGGACCTTTGTAGTGGCAACAGTGGCGTTGGGCTCCGCATCAATAATCTGTTTCCCTTTTTCATTCCCCTTTTCAGGTTCTGATTCGGAGTCAGAGCATGCATCCGACTCAGAAGCCCTCATCTCGGCCACTAGCGACTGCTTGGCCCGACACTCACTTGTGTTGTGAGTGGAGCTCTTATGGAACTCACACCACTTTCCCGTGTCCTTCTTTGGCTTTACGGTGTTGTTCTTGTCTTGTGGCTTTGATGGGTTGTCTTTAGCCGCCATGCTCTATCCTTTGTTTTGCGGTTTGGAAGCACCTTTTCCTTGCTTTTGATTCGCAGATCCAAAGTCTCGCTTCTTCTGTTTGAATTTCTGCTCAATCTTGGCAGCATACCGGTATGCCGTACCAAGCGAGGAGATGTCGAGGAACTCCATTTCCTCCTGAATGTATCTGTGCAGACAGTTGCGATACTTTAGCACCAAATGTTTCTCTGAATCTTTGATACCCAACTTTGTGCGTAGGGTATGGAACAGATTCGTCAGCTCGTGCACATCTTGATCCCTCTGTTGTCGCAGCGTGGTCCATTGTATGTACTTGTCCTCATAGCTCCCCACGGGATAGTACTGTTCCTTGACGGCGTCTCGGAAAGAATTTCAAGTTGGTACGGCCGAGAACAGAGAGGGTTCTGTCTGGTCCTTGTTCTCACAGTAGGTTTCCCACCAGTCCTTAACATGGGGGGTAGCTTTGAGGAGTGCAAAAATAATCTTCTCCCGGTCTGAAAAGTCATGAACAGAGAAATATCCTTCTAATAGATTCAACCATCTATCTATGGCATCCGTGTCTATTTGACCCTCAAATATGGGAATGTCAAAATTTACTTGTACCTTAAAAGGAGTCGCACCTCCAGAGTGTCTGCTGGATGCAGATGCACCGCCGGTGGGCAGCCGTTGAAGGATCTGAACAAATTTATCCATCATCACGTTCCTTTGTTTTCCGAGGGCCTCCTCGAGCAATATTTTGATAGGATCTCCTACTCCTTCATCTTTCTTTTCGTCCCCCATGGGCGTCCGTCGAGGTTTGCGAGGCTGATCTTGCAAAGGTTCCACCAGATCAAGCCCTAGCTCCTTATACCCTGACCTCGTTGGGGACATGCAAAGAAGGATCGAGAAAAAGTAGCTCGCTCTGATACCACTGATCCGGATTTATGCAGGAACGAAACAAAATAAACATATAACCATAAATACAGAGATGCAGTGGAAATAACACTTCATTTCATTAATATCAAAGAACTGAAATTTTCTTATAGACAGAATGGAAATAAAACTAGCTAGGGCACTAGTAGCTATCTCTGAGAAGATATGTGGCGGCTACAGGCCTCTGAACTCAGTTAAAATGAGGCTCGAGGGCCTATTTATTATTGAGAAACAATGGAGAATCCTAAACATCCAAAAACCTAACCCTAGGAGATGAAGCGCCAAAACTATGGGCCCCGTTTGGGTAAATTGGTGTTTCAACTTCCCAGGGATGTAACTTTGGCATAATATCTCCGTTTGACGCACATGATACATCATTAGAAATCTCTATCCGAGGACTAAAAATTTCACCACGAATATCATTTCTAAACATAATGATATTCGCTGGAGGCGTGATGCCCAAAAAACGTCGTTTAGGGCCTCAAAATGGCTCCGGAAGTTCAGGACCCGAAAAACTGCTAAAAATAGTAAATTATGCCGAAACTAAAAAACTGAAAGAGACAATGGAGGGGGCCCAAGTGGAATAGGCGGGTGGCCACCAATATCCACCTGGATCAGTGGAGCCACTATTATCACTCAAAAAATCCAAACATCATTTTGACAAGGTTAAATAATTTCATGGGTCAAAATAGGGTTGTAGGATTCATTTTTAAGTTTGGTCAAGGGAAATATTAAATTTTTATGTTTTAAGTTTACCCTAAGGTCTAAACCGACTCATGTTCAAACTCCTTCATTTCCCATCATTCATCATTTTCTAATTCATTTCATTTTCCAAAGTTTTTGTACTGAAAGTGCCAAATTAGCCAAGAAACCATAGTTTCATAGCGCAATGCATTGTAAAAAGTCACTTTTCGCTACGAAACTGCTGATAGTTTCATAGCGAAAATAGTCAAAATAACACTAGAGGTGCTACGGAAGCGCGATTTCTTGTCTGTCTTGTCAGTCAAGTTGTTAGGTGTCAGAAATGTTTGGAAAGGGTAAGCTAGATGCTTTTCAAGTCATGGAATGATTAAATCAAGGTACATGCCCAGGTCTACAGTCATCATGGTCAGTTTAGGTAATGTGTAAGTCATCATTGTGTCATGAGAAGACATTTAAACTTCAAACCCTTTCTTAATTTAGTCATTCTCATGTCTCATTCATCCTTGCGTAATATATGAGCTTTGGAGAGTTATTGTACTAAGCCAAACTTGTGGCTGGTTTCTTCAAATGTTTACTTTGAACATTATCAATCGAGCCTACAAATTCATCAAGCGAGGTTGAACATCATCAAGCGAGGCTGAGCAATTATTTGAGAAACTATGGAAGAGGAGAAAAATACACAAGGGTGGACAATGTCTGAGATATGAACCTGAAGACATGAAAGTGATCAATGAAGATCAAGCAATAATGGAAGCCTTCAGAAGTGTAGGTTGCCTACAGTTCTGTGAGAAATTGCAGGGCTGTCCTACAGAGGTATCCAAGGAGTTTTCTTTGAATTTCAGTGGAACGGCCAGTAACCTCTGTGCATCACACCAGAGGTTATTGCTGCTGCTATAGAGATTCCAAGAGGTCAAGAAACATGGTTCAAAGGTTTCAAGTTTAACATGGAGTAGTGCAAAGAGTTCATGAATCTTGAACACACTAAGATGGATCTCACCAATGTTGTTCCAAGAAGCTGCATTAAAGACAACTATTCAAAATTGCTGCTCATCATCCAAAAGTACTTTACCTATGAAGGTAGATATCTCAAAGTCTTCTCATGCCATTTCAAATTACTTCTGCACTTCACTGGTAATATTTCCCTGGACTTACCTTTCTATCTGCATAGAAGTCTGTCAAAGATGGTTGATAAGGTCCAAGCAAAGTCTAAGGGGAGTGATACATCATTATTTCATCATGGCTTAATGAAATTATTCGTTTTACATGAACTTCAAAGATTATACAGAGATTGGTCCTCATTCTTGTTTGTCAGTGTTTTTGAGTTGGATTCTCTAACTCCTTCAAAAACTCCTAAACCTAAGAAAATTCCATCACCACTAGCAGCAGAACAGATCCAACCATTGGTTGAAAAACCAAATTAACCTGCAAGAGAAAAACCAAGTAAGAAAACTATGAAGGAGCCAGAGCAAATGCAGAGTCTTGACACACCAAATGTCCCACCTGCAAAACAGAAATCAAAGGTGGTCAAACCTGCAAAATAGAAACAAATTGTTAGCAAACAAGGGACCAAAAGGATAACTCGAAGCCAAACAGTGATTTTGGAAGAGAAGACAGTGGTTGTAGAAGACATATCAGAAGGTAAGGGGAATCTAGATGATATTTTACATGCCATTGACATATAGGAAACACCTATTGTCCAAGCTAAATTCATAGAGGAAGGTGGGCAGAAGTTAAAGAAGGGAAAATCTACAAAGAAATTAGAGTTTGCGGGAGAAAATGTAGGTTTCATGCTCCAAGAAAGAAATCCTATGACAAGGCATGCTAAGAAATTAATAGAAAGAAACAAAGAAGTTCAAATACCTACTAAGACAGCTCAACTACCTCAATATATTATTGACCTCTCATCACTCACAGTAAAGGATACAGTCAGCAAATCAAAAAAGGGAAAAGAGAAGGTGATAGAAAAAACAAAGTTGCAGCTCCTTGAAGAGAAATTGAAATTGGCCAATCAAGAAATTGTTGTCATGAAAAAAGAAGCTAGGAAACACAGCGTTGAGAAAATTCAATATGAAAAGATGAAGGCAATTTGGGAAGAATAGGTTAACACTATTTCTAAAACCTTAGACAATACACAACAGCTTATCAAGTGGACAATTCTAGCAAGGTTAGAAGCCAAGCATGTCAGAAAGGTGAAAACTCATCTGAAAGCCACCAACAGAAGACTTAAACGTCAGGTCAAGGATCTTCAAGAGCAACTTGAACTTGTTCATGAAGAATTAGAGAAAAAAGGGCTTAAAATGACAGTGATTGGAGAACCAATAGCCCAACCAATTGTAAATGAGGAAGAAATGCCTCAAGGAGCATAAGGTTAGTAGGTTTATGGTTGATGGAGGCTGAGGACATGTTAGATACACGTTTTTGGAACTTACAACTTTCATTTTTTAAAATTATACAGAAATCTTCATTTTCAGCAGTTTCGTAGAGCCTCTAGGCTTGAAGGGCAGCGAAGCGCTACGAAACTACTGTAGCTGCTTTTTTTAATTTTTGACCAATTTTAGAGGTTATTAAGAGATGAAATTGGTATGAGGGATGTGTTTGATGATGATGAACCTTATGCAAAAATAAAGAGTCAAAAATTTTGGGGTTAAAGGCATGTTTTGTAGTGCTAAGAAAGTGTGCTATGAAACTGCCTTACTTTCGTAGCGTATTGTATTTCAGCCTTTCTAGTAGGTTTTGGAGAATTTTTTGTACACCTGGAGGTTATGGAAGAGTTAAATACCATGTCAAGAAATTATTCAATGCTCAAGCACCACGAATTGAAGATTAAATGCCAACCAAAATATTCAAAGTAGAAAAGACCATTTTCCTAAAAAACATGGTCTTGTTTCTTAGTTTTGAGGAGGTCAATTAAGTGGTCATAAAGTGATAAATCCCATCATCTAAATTTGACCATGTGACAACATACTTGTCAAATATGTAATTTATTTTAGTAGATAAGGTTGTTAAATATAATAATGAGTAGTTTGAGTCCTATCTGAAATAGGACTGTCAAGTAGAATAGGTGTCTGTTTGTCATAAATTTGATGTTTTATGGTTATGAAAGGTGTCAGTAGGAAAAAATTCCATGTATCTAGCTTGGAGGCAGATCATCTCATGATGTAACAACTCTATTAAATGCCATTGAGTCGAATTTTTCAAGGGTTGGATTTTTTTGGAAAAATTGCAGCTTATTGTAAATTGACTGTTTCAGCAATACAAAGATTTGTTACTTGACCAACTTGATATTCTCAAGGAGTTTTTAGTTCTTACCTATTGTATCTGTACCTCTTATGTATCTCACTTGCAGTGGTTTTCATTTATATTACTCAGAATTCATCCAAGTGATACTCTGAATTCCTTTATAAGTGAATTGACTGTGTATTTTCATGTTTCATGTGTGTATGTCCTATTACTAAAAAATCTGACCTTCCTCAACTTCCATGTCAAGTAAACTCACTGAATAACTGAAATTTTTGACTCCATAAGCCCAATATCTATATGTTGATATCATTTTCAACCTACATTCATCATAACCAGTTTATTTCCTAAATAGAGTTAGCCATCTACATCTTTATTCAATATCATTAACCCTTGAGAGAGCCCTCTCAAACTAAGGAGGATAAGCCTCAGTCAAAAGATTGGTTTGAAATAGTTGCATGAGATTTTCTGATTAGTAGCGTATTAGGTGCAATTTTGTGATAACATTTTGGTGCATCTGCCAAAACGACACTGGAACTAGAGGTGTAATTTATTTTAATAGGTAAGGTTGTTAAAGATAATAATGAGCAGTTTGAGTCCTATTTGAAATAGGATTTTCAAGTAGGATGGGTGTATGTTTGTCTTTAAGTTGATGTTTTATGGTTATGCAAGGTGTCATTAGGAAAAAATTTGATGTATCTAGCCTGGAGGCAGATCATCTCATGATGATCAAATGTAGATTCTGGACAGCTGGAGATGGTGTTTTAAGAACCAAGAGAGGTTTTTCTTAAGAAAATTATTATTGAAAAAAACCTCACATATTTTTGCAAACTACATCATGATTAGAATATATAGGCTCTGTTCCAAGACCTATTTTTCAGAAAAAACAGGAAAAATCTGCAAGGATGTCTTAAATATGAAAGGTGAGATTGACACCTCAAGGAGCATAAGGTGAGTGGGTTTATGGTTGATTTAGGCTAATGACATTTTAGATGCAATTTTTTGGCACTTACAGGTTTCATTTTTCAAAATTATACAAAAATCTGCATTTTCAGCACTTTTCAGCAGTTTCGTAGCGCCTCTAGGCTTGAAGGGTAGCAAAACGCTACGAAACTACTGTAGCTGCTCTTTTGACGTTTTGACTAGTTTTGAATGCTATGAAGAGGTGAAATTGGTGTGGGAGATGTATTTTATGATGATAAACCTTATGCCAAAGGAAATAATCAAGAAATTTGAGGTTAAAAGGCATGTTTGGCAATGCTACAAAAGTGCGCCACGAAACTGCCTTACTTTCATAACGCACTATTTTTCAGCATTTTTAGAAGGTTTTGGAGCACATTTGGACATATGGAGATTATGTAAAGGTTAAATAACATGACAAGAAATTATTCAGAACTTAAGGACCATGAATTGAAGATAAAATGACAGCGAAAGTATTCGAGGAAGAAGAAGACCATTTGCCTAAAAAACAGGGTCTTGTTTCCTAGTTTTGAGAAGGTCAGTTAAGTGGTCATAAAGTGATGAATCCCATCATCTCAATTTGACCATGTGAAAGTATACTTGTCAAAGAATGTAATTTATTTAGTATATAAGGTTTTTAAAGGCAATAATGAGTATTTTGAATCCTATTAGGAATAGGATTGTCAAGTAGGATAGGTGCTTGTTTGTCATTAAAGTTGATGTTTTATGGTTATGCAAGGTGTCATTAGGAAAAAATTCGATGTATATAGCCTATAGGTAGATCATATCATGTTTTAACAACTCTATTAAAGACCATAGAGTCAAATTTGTCAAGGGTGGGAGACTTTTTGGAAAAACTGCAGCTTTATGTAATTGTCTATTTTCAGTAATACAGAGAGGTTTTCTTCTTGATAAACCTGAGATTCTCATGGGATTTTTAATGTTTTATTGATATACATATTATGCTTAAATAATTGCAATATATTTCATTTCTATTACTCAAAATTCATAACCCTATGCTCTGACTTCCTTTAATAATGAGATGACTGTGTTTTTCTATGTTTTATGAGTGAATTGCCTTTGAACCACTAGCAGTATATTTCATTGCTATTACTGAGAATTCATAACTCTATGCTCTAACTTCCTTTAGTAATGAAATGAATGTGTTGACCTATTTTATATGAGTGAAATTCCTTTGTTAAAAACCCCTATCTGCCTCAGCTTCCATGTCAAGAAACCTTGCCACTGAACCTATTGATTTTTTGACTCCATAAGCCCAATGGTAGAAAGCCTTCATCTTTTCAACCTGTAAACATACAAAACCAAGACAAAAACAATAGAGTTAGACATCTATCTTATATCATTAACCAATATCATAAACCCCTTTGAGAGAGCCCTTTCAAGCTAAAGAGGCTAAGCTTCAGACAAATGCCGGTTTGAAATAGTTACACTGAAGTTGTATGATCAGCAGCCAATCAAGTATGATTTTGGTGATAACATTTTGGCGTCGTTGCCGGGGACCGAAGGTGTAAATTTTCCCTGGGAAGAACAAAAAAGTTTCAGTTATAAGGTCTGAGAGAAATAGAAAGTTAGGCACATATTGGCTATATTTCTGCTCTGGCGACTCCACACATCAAATAATCATTTGGAAGGTGACTCCACTGCTTGAAGATCAGTAGCTTGATGAAGTTTCAAGATGAGTTCCATTGCAAGAATAAATGCCAGGTATGCTCCTATGAATCGGTCTCACATCCCTGGTTTTCCAAATCCTATGCCAAAGGTCGAATGGTTAACTGATCTTCCTATATTTAAAGATGAAAATAAATACAATGTTGCTCTTCATTTGGTTAGATTCCATATGCATGTATTCAAACTTAAGGTTCAGTTCCCTGAGGATTTTCTCATGAAGATGTTTATGGCCACTTTAGAAGGAAAAGCATGGTCATTGTATGAAATCTTGCAAAATGATTCATTATATTCTCTTGCTGATTTCCATGTTTCATTTTATGAGATGTATGAAGAGTGTCATCCCTCTTTATTGTTGGTCAAAGACCGTTGTAAACATTGTGTGAGTTTTATTGAATATTTGGAGAATTGTGTTGAATTCTTAATTAAACTGAGAGGGGGGGGGTGAATCAATTTGACACATACATCAGCTTTTTAAATTTTTTCATCAACTTATTTACAGCTTAATTTTATAACCAACCTTAGTATATGAACAGCCTTAATATGTTGTAGCAAGTACTAAATTAATGTGACATCAACCTTATTATGAGAGCAGAAAACATTAAGCAGATTTGGTAAATCATCTCAGCACACAGGAAACACAGATAGAGATAGCATATATAAGTGGAAACCCATAAAGGGAGAAAACCACATCTTATTATTGTTGTGATGCAAAGGCAAACTCCTACTCCCTCTCACCACTGTTTTTCTGCAGGCACCAACCTACAGGAGGGTCCAACCTCAGTCAGCTACAACTGACAGCTATCAAGCTTCAACTTGATAGGGAAGCTCCAAATTCCTCAATTTATCAAAAGAAATGATTGCTGATTTACCTCAGATATCAGCTCTGTTCTGTAGCATCTCTTTCTGCTCCTCTCTTCCTTATCTTCTCTGCCTCAATCTTCTCTACTCTGCATTCTCTATACTTACTCTCTCTTGCTCTCTATGCATATTAGGTTGATATTATATATAGAGTTCATCACATGACTGTTTGTATTCCACAAGGAATTTGGAGTGAACAGCCATGACTCTTTGGCTTCTATCTTCTCATTCCTTTGTCCAACTCATTTTTAAAAAGAATATAACAATATGTACAAATTTCAATGTTACAGTGGGATTTTTCTTTTCCTTCGGATACTTGCCTTTGCATCACAAACAATATAAAACATTTACATTTTAAATTACAGTATATAAACTTCACTCAGCCCTTGGCCTGCTGGTTTTTTCCTTTCTATTGTTGTCATGCAACTGTCCTGCATACCTCTTTTTACTGCAACTCTGAGCACTTGTGGATGTACACCTATTTACTGCAATTTTAAATCCCTTCACTTCATACCTCTTCAATTCTGCAGTCTCTGTTTACCTCTGTACATATTCTCCAAGCTCACTGTAGTTGTGTATCTGCTATATATATGCCTGTTTTATAAGTTTAGCTCACCAATAAATCTCAAAGTCTCATGCATCAATTAATCATTCAAAAAGGGTCCACAATCTGTCTAATTTGGGCAATCTCTGTTCATTATGGAGGTTATACTTCTCATCTTCAAACCTTTAATGACCTTCGTATAGGCGCTCATATGAAGATTCGTTAATATAAACTTTGACTTTGGTTAATAAAAAAAATAAAAATATTGTACTCACTTCTTTATCATTAAAACTTTTCAATCGATGACGAATGCATAATGCATATGTATACCTCTCCTTTTTATTCCTTTAACCCGCGCACAATAGTCATATCCAATGCATATGTTTAAATTATATGGTTGGCGCCTTATTACTACATTTATAATTAAAATGACAACTTTGTACCAAAACCCATTTTGTAAATTTTTAAACTCATTGTGTAATGAATATGGCATAACCTCCAAGGTATGAACCCCGCCAACACTTCATATTACATTTATCATCAATGTATGGAATTACATCATATATTATGGTTTTGATTCGAGCCACGGCTTATTAAAACTTCATATCATCGCATCAGTTGTTATAACATTAATATACGCCTCAACTAAGGTTTAAACCCCAAATGATAACCTATGTAATTGCCTCAGGCCCACAGCTTAACACATATATGTGGTCGATCACTACAGTTCATATCCCATTCACATCTAATGGCGCATGTCTTATCGCGCTCCAACCCACCGATCCTACAGTAATCACATGATTAAACGATATGAAATATAACTCTCATAAGCTATGCGATGAACTAGGGCCCAGCCTCTTAACGCACTCTTCTCATCCGACAGTGGGAGCCTTATTGCACCGTCTAGGATGATCCGACGACCATAATCCAATATCGCGTTCATTTTACCGTCGACAGTTAACGCGTGATAGCCATGCAATGAGAGCAGTTTATCCAACCTGCTTAATACCATGTGTCAGTTCCTGGCATATATCGCGTTTGAATTGTAAATATAGCTTACCGTACAAAAGTGGTGCGATATGAGTGGATTTGGTTTTGAAAACTGCTTCCGGTTTTGAATTAACGTCAAAACCGTCGGGTGTTCCAAACCCACTGTCACTGTTCACAGCGCTCGTGGTTCCTCTCCTTTTCTCTCAGGGTTCCGTCGTGCTTTTTAACAATGTTTCATTTGTAGTCAAACTGCTCCTTCACAAAGTTCTAATGTTTCATTTCAGAATCATGCCATCACTTCAGAATACTTGAACTGAGATTAACGTCCCTCCTTATCCACCTCAACACTTCTAACTCAAACCACACGGTCGATGGCATAACCTCGCATCTTCTAACGAGTGCAGAATCTCAGAACTCCATTATGGGGTTTATTCTCGACACCGTAGGTATCCTCTGCCCATTATGAAATTGGCCACATGGGCCAGATTCCCAATACCCAATCACAGTCTCCCCTTTGTCTACCAAAGGTGTGCAGTAATGCCATAACCTCCCATACATCAAAATTCAATTACACAGTTGGCTTCAGAGGTCCAGCCATTCTCACATACACTATATATATATATATATATATATCAATTCCTCAACGCAGGAATCTAGCCATCCATGAATAAATCAATGTACACATAAGACCAACAGGAATGTGCACATAAGAATAAATAGGTTCTTCATATAAATAAAATTTCTTTAATAGGTCCTCAGCCATATCTTCAAAGTTAATGGCCTTCTATTCTCCTAATTTCCCTGTCTGGCTTCCTAACACTATGCAACTCAGTGCAGGTCTCTATGCAGGTCATCATCAAGGAATCAAGAAAAAACAAATCATTCGAGGCCTCCACGGGTCGTTCAAGGGATGATACATGTGATCTGTTTCAATAAACAATACAGAGTCTCTCTGAGAAATAGCTCCACTCCTCTGTCTATATGTCTTAATGACATTTGTTGATCTTACTGGTCCAACTATTGTGTTTTACTGCTTCATTTATTTGTGCTTCCCTTCACTGTATAATAGTCCTTCGCCCCGGTTCACCTTCGTTCACGATCTCTACACAGGTTCTGCCTCCTCTGGTTCTGCGTCTGCTGCTTGACCATTTTATTTCAACAGTTTCCATCTATGCTGTCTCCTTTGCGTTGTCTCTGTAAATAGACTCTCCCTTTATTCTTCTCATGCTCCCTTTAAAGACCTGTTGTCTTCCCCTTTGCCTCTACTGTTGTCCTTTGTCTGTCTCTGCCTTTTCTACCTCCTTTGCCATCAATTACAATATTTCCAACAAATTGTTATGAAGATGATGAGTTTATGGATGATGAAATTTTAGAGGACCTTCATGACAATCCATTTCATCACCAAGAAGAAAGGATATCCTCTCTCTTGGATGAAAATGAAACCCAGCAGGAGTTTATTTATGAAAATCATGTTACATCCTCTAAGTTTGATGAAAAGTTGCAGCAGACCTGTCAGCCTTTTGATTATCAGGAGTATGAGAATAATTTCAAACAACAAGAGGAAATATTGGAAGATAATTTCTACAGCCCTCAGGTAAAGGAAGAAGTTTATTTTTCATGTCATTCCTTGCATTATCCTACATCAAATAATGAGCACACTAATGAGGAAGTGGATGAAAAAATTTCTTTATCCTTGTCTTCTAAACTAAAGTCATTTGAGTGCAAGTTAGAAGCTAAGATTCAATTTGTGGATGAAGTTGCTAAGAACATTGAAAATGACATTGAAGCTTTAGAAGATCAATTCAATTTTATATTCTTCATGATCAAGATCAATATTTTTAAAAGTTTTTAATTCCAGAACACAAAGAGAGGGTGTTGCTTCCTTTCTCTTTTGGGATTGAGGAAGAATACATAGTTCTTGAAAATCAGTTTGATAGCACACAACTGAAATCTTGTGTGGCTGAGAAAAGTATATATGAGTTGTCTAAAGCTGCATAATGTTATGAGGATTATCAAACAGATCATGTCTTCTTTGATCCTATAGCTGAATAGATGGAAGAGTTTTACAGTCCAGATTTCCAGTTTCATTTTCATTATGAGGATTAGATACATATTATGTTTCCTTGGTCATTTCAGTATCGGGTTCAAATGCAGTCAAGAGTTTCAAATGTCAGATCAGATCAATGATTGGCTTCACTGGAAGTTTCATGTTGCTTGAATTAAAAATGGAGATTGCAGTTGTTAGGGTAGGTAGGAGTGTGTGAATAAGCTCAAAGTTGACTGAGCATATTTTCAATAAGTACAAAGTTGGTTTTTTAGTAGTAATCATCAATGTTGAACCCGAGGAGAAGGCCATAAGAGCTTGGCAAAGTTTTCATAAATCTCAGAGTTTTTATTTCCAAGAATATGCATGGCACTGGAACTACTGGTTCTTTGGTGTACCACTGGGGCACACCATCCCAAGTGGAGCCACTATTATCACCCAAAAAATGAAGCATCATTTGACAAGGTTAAATAGGTTCATGTGTCAAAATTTTGGTTGTAGGATTCATTTTTATATGCTTGGTCAAGGGAAATATTAAATTTTTCTTGTTTAAGTTTACCCTAAGGTCTAAACCCACTCATTTTCAAGTTTCCTCATGTCACATCATTCATCATATTATGACAAATATCAATTCCCAAGGTTTATTTACCAAAAATTTATTTTAAGCCAAGAAACCACAGTTTCGTAGCGAATTCAGTGTAAAATAGGCAGAAAATGCTACGAAACTGTTGAAAATTTCGTAGAGAAATATGAAGCAAAACTCTGTTTTCTGACTTTGAGCAGTCAACTTCAAAGGCGGTTTCTAGGAAAACAAAAAGGTATTTTAAGAAACTGAGAGAGGTTATTTTAAAAAACATATCAAATAAAAATACCCTCTCTCACTTGTCTCACAGGGTTTATTAGTTAGGAGATACAAGGATTTCTTTGAAGCCCTATTTTCAGAAAACAGAGTTTTCCTGTTTTAAACATGTTTTGAAAATTCAGTTTCTTGATAGCTGGAGATGTGTTTCAAAACACCATGAGAGTTTTTTCTTCAATAAATACTGACCTGAAAAAACCTCATTCAGTTTTTCAAAATACATCATGGATTATGAGATATAGGCTTTGTTCCAAGACCTATTGTTCAGTAAAAAACAAGAAAAACTTGCAAGGATGTCTTAAATATGAAAGGTGATATTGACACCTCAAGACTCTTAGGTGAGTTCGTTTATGGTTGATTGAAGCTAATGAAATTTTAGATACAAATTTTTGGCACTTACAGGTTTCATTTTTCAAAATTATACAAAAATCTACATTTTCGGCACTTTTCAGCAGTTTCGTAGCGCCTCTAGGCTTGAAGGGTAGCAAAACGCTACGAAACTATTGTAGCTGCTCTTTTGACTTTTTGACAATTTTTGAATGCTATGAAGAGGTGAAATTGGTGTGGGAGATTTGTTTTATAATGATGAACCTTATGCCAAAGGAAAGAGTCAATAAATTTGAGGTTAAAAGGCATGTTTGGCAGTGCTATGAAAGTGCGCTATGAAACTGCCTTACTTTTGTAGCGCACTATTTTTCAGCCTTTTTAGCAGGTTTTGGAGCACATTTGGACATATGTAGATTATGGAAAGGTTAAATACCATTACAAGAAATTATTCAGCACTCAAGGACCACGAATTGAAGATAAATTGACAGCCAAAGTATTCGAGGAAGAAGAAGACCATTTGCCTAAAAAACAGGGTATTGTTTCCTAGTTTTGAGGAGGTCAATTAAGTGGTCATAAAGTGATGAATCCCATCATCTCAATTCAACCATGTGAAATTATACTTGTCAAAGAATGTAATTTATTTAGTAGATAAGGTTGTTAAAGGCAATAATGAGTAGTTTGAGTCCTATTAGGAATAGGACTGCCAAGTAGGATAAGTGTTTGTTTGTCATTAAAGTTGATGTTTTATGGTTATGCAAGGTGTCATTAGGAAAAAAATCGATGTATCTAGCCTGGAGGTAGATCATCTCATGATCTAACAACTCTATTAAAGGCCATAGAGTTGAATTTGTCAAGGAGGGGAGACTTTTTAGCAAAACTGCAGCTTTATGTAATTAACTTCTTTTAGTAATATAGAGAGGTTTTCTTCTTGACAGACATGAGATTATCATGGGGTTTTTAATGTTTTATTGATATACGTCTTATGTTTAACTACTTGCAGTAGATTTCATTGCTATTAATCAGAATTCATAACCCTATGCTCTGACTTCCTTTAGTAATGAGATAACTGTGTTTTTCTATGTTTTATGAGTGAATTTCCTTTGAACCACTAGCAGTATATTGCATTTCTATTACTCAGAATTCATAAATCTATGCTCTGACTTCCTTTAGTAATGAAATTAATGTGTTGACCTATGTTCTATGAGTGAAATTCCTTTGTTAAAGACCCCTATCTGCCTCAGCTTCCATGTCAAGAAACCTTGCCACTGAACCTACTGATTTGTTGACTCCTTAAGCCCAATGGTAGCAAGCCTTCATCTTTTCAACTTGCAAACATACAAAACCAAGACACAAACAATAGAGTTAGCCATATATCATATATCATTAACCAATATCATAAACCCCTTTGAGAGAGCCCTTTCATACTGAAGAGGCTAAGCTTCAATCAAAAGCTGGTTTGAAACAGTTCAACTGAAGTTGTCTGATCAACAGACAATCAAGTACGATTTTGGTGATAACAAACTTGAATGTCCCTACAAACTCATCCTTCAGGGTTTCCCAGTGGTGGGTGCGTTGTTGTAATTCTGTGTCTAGATACCATGCAATCGGGATTGGCCCTAAGGCATGAATGAACAGATGGACCCATTCCTCTGTAGTTTTGTCGCCCCATTCTTCCATCCATGCGGACAAGTGCTTGCGCGGATCCCCTAGTCCCAAGAAAGTCTTTACGCATAGGTGAGCTAGAGGTTCAAATCATACGATCATCATATCATGACATTCCTCCCAATCCTAGAATGCCCCCTTATGCGTGTCCCACCACCTCGCAGGAGTTTCACACATGGCAAGATTAAGGGCCCATAGCCTTCGTTCCCTTTGGACCTCAAATTCAAAATTTCAAAGGAACTCCTTAATAATACTAGAACCATCAAAGTAGGGAAAGTCTCTTACCTCTAAGGAGATACACCACAAGCTCTTTGTGATCTTAAGACAGCGCAGCGCAAAGACATCATGTAACCGATTCTGCCAATTTTCTATCTCCCCATCGAAGTCAGAAAAACATTCATTGTCCTTCTCCCAACAAAGCACACCATCAATTGTAGGATTGATCCAATATTCTTCTCAAGCGGTTAATTTATAGAGTCGATCCACATCCTCCCCTTCGTGCACCAGTTCGGTATACCGCTCACCCTCCGCAGGGTCTAATGGGACTATGACCCTCGTACCCTCATTCTCAAAGACCATGCTTATTTTATTCATATTGACAATGCCTCCCATATCTATAGCCCCATCCAGCCCTAGAAGTGCAGGGTAAGGATCCGCATCTTCCACAATATGGATTACTTCAAAGTCGGCACGTACCTTAACTCCTACAATATCTACCATAATCTTCGACAAACTCCCCAATGGTATGATCTTCTGTTGGTTGGCCATGCGCAGCTATATGGTCGACCATTCTAGCTTAGGTTCCCCCATCCACTACCATGTCTGCTTAGGTAGGATGTTTGCATCCGATCCTAGGTCCAAGATTACCTGATCCATCTCATAGTCACCGATTTGTGCATTAAGCCGCATTTCTCAACCCGTGCGCTTCTTATGCTTGTATAATTTGTGAACATCTTTAACTTTTGTGGGAGGGTCAGTTCTTTCTGTGCAGCTATCTATCAGTGTTTGAAGATTTTCGACTGCCTTCTAGTTGCGCAACAGCTTCATACATGCTTGCAGAAATGTTTTAACTTCGTCATCCGATTTTAGGTGCATTGGAGTATTGGAAGTAGATGCCACATCCTTTGTAAAGTCATTGTGGGTTGTGACGAAGGTTTCCTTCTCCTTCTGTAGGTCCAAACTTTCCTGCTTGACTGATACTTTCTGGATAAGTGATTCAGCCGCAAATTTCTCCTCAGCTCCTCCAGTAGCCATGCCATTGCGTGTTATGACATTAACGCTCAACCCTTCGCCACACGGTTCATCCTTAACCCTTTGCATGTTCTGCATAGGTGTCTGCTGTTTTTCCTGCATTTTTTCTATCAGAATTGGAAAATCTTCAATCACTTGGTCCAGTTGTCTACAATACCTGTAAGATTTTCATGCAGGATTCAGACAGTCTCTTGCGAAGTGCCCTAATTCCCCATAGTTATAGCAAATCAATTATCCTCTTCCCCAACTTGTGCTTCCACCTCTACTCCCTCCCCTGCCCCTAGCTGGGGAGCCTCCTATGCCTGAGGGGGATCTTGGTGACGAAGGGCCAGCCTACACCCTGTAGAGGTTTCCTCGGTCTATCATTAAATCATATGTCCGGCAGTTTTGTTCATCATGTCCTACTGACCGATAAAACTTTCACCATTGTTTCTTCAATTCTGGAACGTACGCACCAAGACGGGGGCAGTGGTTGGTATCATGTAGTCTAGCTACGCGACAATAATCACACCACAACGTTGGTCCACTCGGTCCTGCAATCTCCCTAGGGCACAACGGACTAGGTCCCCCAGCCTGTAGGTAGTCTTCCAGTAGTGGGCACCGATCCTTAGTATGGCCAGATACCCTACATTGTATGCACCATACGTCTAGGCTAGCTTCTTTCCCTCGGTCTTTTTTCTTATTCTGGATTTCCATGTGCATCACCTCCAGCTGTCCTTGGATTTGTTGTACTCCCAACTGAGTATTATCTCTCGGCACGGCTTCTAACTTCATAGCAATATCCAAAGGTTTTTCCTACGATTCAATGGCTTGCTGACCCATAGGTCTGCGCAGGTGAGGTAGTAACATAACGATGAACCATTCCTTGTGTTGTTTGTCATCATACAGAAATTCCCCTTCTCTGATCGCCTTCTTTAGTCACTGGTCAGCCTCCCATACAGACTCAGAGGGCCCTTGCTTGAAATATTTTAGGTCATTCACTATCTAAGAGTAGGACTTAGGCTTCCAAAACTATTGTTTTAGGGCATCCTTAACCTCTTGAATGGTCGTATTCACATGCTGAGTTGTGTATTCCATATACCAATCCAAGGCTCTTCCTTCAAAGGCGAGGGATAACTGTGCCCTCTTTACAGCATCACTAACCACATTCTGCGCAGTCCATACTGACTCTTCGACAAACCAGAATCAGTCCATATCTTCATCCCCTACACCTTTAAATGTGGGTAGCTTCATGTGTGTGGCCATATCTACTTCTAGGTGTGGCAGTGGTGGAGGAGGTGTGGGTGAGTTCTTTCCCTAATGTGGATTCGAAGGTGGCGTCGTAGGAGGGCTATTTCCTTCGTACGCGGCTGATTCTCTTAAGGGGTTGTAGATGGATCTGTCCCCTTCTTGATTGACTCTATAGTACTTACCCCTTTGGGTTATTCCCTCACTCTGATCAGAGCTCATTCACTCTGTATCACTGCACAGAATGCCCTTTTCACACAATAATATTTTAATCAGTAATGGCAACGTTTTCAAGAACTTACCCCGGACCCCTTTGAAGAACCTCTATTCTGCTTCAGAATAGGATATGAACTGATCAACTGTGAATTCTATCACAAATCCCCCCAGCACATTGTCTACCCAATGATCTACCGTATGGGTGATGGTATTATCAGTCTTCTCCAGTTTCTGGATCAACTCCAGGGTCCACTGAGTGATCTGCTCATCCTTCCAACACGTCTGGAAATATACGAGTCGAGCTAGCCACTCCTGCATCTCATGTGCGAAGGTTAAAAATAAAATTTCATATACTTTCGTAAAAATATACCTATTTTTCCACTTCTCAGTTGTTAGCTTAGTGCTGCGATTCTCTTTTATAGAGAATTCCTGAATCTATCTTTCAAACCACTCTTCGATCTCTAGTTTCTCAGGTCTCCAATGTTTCCATGGCATTGCCTTATCTCTCTCTCAAAATGCTCCCGGTCCCAACAACAAAAACATTTGTTGGCTTGAGGAGTCTTGACCCAGGTTCGGAGGTTAAGGTTTGCCAAGAAACCCCTATACTACTAGCCCTTTCGGCAATGACCTGCGTTCACAGGCCAAGGTCTCACCCGAAGTAGTATGGGTGGGTGCTAGAACTAGGCTTCCGCACCCTGGGAGAGAGTAGGTAATGAAGGTAGATCATTGTTAGTAATTATCAGATCTACACAGAGTCATGCTATTCGCGAGATTCTAACAGTATATTCAGCTTATAAACTTAGCACAATTATCATATCTAATCAATACCTTCGCATCCACGTGTGTACTACCACATGTCTTCACAGAGCACTATAATCACAGCAAATAATAGATCACAGATAAACCTATGACAAAAACACAAATACCTTTAAAACTTAAAGAAATATCACAGATACTTTCACAGCTCAAATCAATAACACAGATGCATACGTAGCTTAATAGATATAACAAATTCGCATCAATAGTAACAAAATAGATCCAGATAACACAGAGATAATTCAAATATATCTGAATATATTCGCATCCAACATTCCAGTTACAACCCAAAATACTACCTGCACACACAGCCAGCAGGGTACGCATTATAAGTTTTAACCCTGTACAAAAATTATCTACAAACGAATCTTAAAAATAGAAAATAAACAATAGCGAGAGCATAAAACATAAAATATATATACACAGATATATTCCCATAGATCCCAAATCGGGACGACTATCTTGATTTTTCATTATATTCCTTTCAGTGTCACAACACATATATATACATGCCAAAGCATACATAAACCCCAATCCATTAATCCTGGATTAGAACATAACCGTATTTCCCTTGATCGGATCTACAAAATACCAGGGGCCGAAAACCATCATCCCTCAAAAAACCATGTGCAAACTCATGCACAAAACCATGGGTGGGTCTGCACACCAAAAAAAAAATTCCTGGGGCACTGCCCTGGACCCTGACATGGGGGGCTGCCGCCCCCCTGTGACCCCCCTGTTGTGCCCAGAGCAACGTACAGCACATGGGGCTAATCATGGAAATAATATAACACATACCCAACACGCACACAACAGGACTGAGGATCTCTGTGCACACAGCCAGCAGGAGTCCTTACCCAAAACCAACCCAAAACAAATCTAGCAGTTGCACGTAACCTTAATTCACATTCATGCCTACTTTTACACTTCTATCGTATCCATATATTTATATCAACATGGTCAGCAATCCCTATGGTCTGCAAACCATGGTTTGAGGACCCTAGGTCTACCCTTTGACCCATTTACAAAACATTGGGGGCTTTGACCCGCCCAAAACCCCTATGCAAGACTAAATAATACCATAATGTACAAAATTCGCAACTTAGGGAGCCCCAATCCAACATTATCTTTGATGTTTTGGATCCTATAATAAACTTCAAGTTGACGAAGCCAATTGTAAAGTCTTTTAGAATTCACTTCACCATTATACACAGGCAGCTCAAATTTTATATCAAGTTTTATTAAGGGAGTTTTGACCATGCACCCTTGGGGTATGTGGAGGTGTTTGAGTAATAGTGGTTATGGAAGAGGAAGAAGATGAGGGTGAGGATGGAGGTGAAGATGATGGTGGAGAAGAGGGTGGTTTTTCACCATTTACCTTTGAAGGCTTGTCATCATCTCCTCCTTTTCCTCGAGAAGAACCCTATCCTTTTGAAGGCTTGGAAATTTCACCCTGCAATCTTGAAGTCCTCTCTTCATAGATAACCTTGACCATTTCAATCATGTCAAAGAGAGCTTTCCTAAAATTATTTTCATCATCTGACATGTTATCATTTCCTCTTTCATGAGACATGGTTGTTGAAGCATCAGCTGCAATTTGAGGAAGAATTGGTGGTGGAGCGCAAGGCAAACTTGCTCTCCTTGCCCTTGAACTAACTTGAGGACTTGCAACCACCAACTTTCCTTATCCTCTCTTGAGCTTCAAACTTGTAAGAATTACATACACTTGCAAACAATTAAATACTTACAACAACAAAGAAAACTTAAGCTTTGATACCAAACTTGATCTGTATGAGATCTTAATGAAATTATGCTTGAGGGTTTGCAGATTACAATTGTTTAAAATGAGTTTTTGAGAGATTTTATGTTAAATTTTAAACACATAAAGCATGTAAATAAACTCTAAAATATATCGAAACAACATAAAAATGCACGATAATAATAACTGCAAAACAACAAATGATGAATGAGTTCACCCCTCCTGGGCTACGTCTCCTTACTCTAGCTTCCAATGGCTTGGCCCTCTTTCATTATGCTCAAAATAGAGATTACATGCATTTAAAATGCTCAAATGGCTTCAAAACTTGTTCCATCAGCTTTAGAATATCCAAAAATTCCTGTCTAGCCTCTTTCTGATCCGAAATTGGTCAAAACCTAGAGAAGTTATGAGCCTCACTAGATTTCTAGCTAATCGCTCCACAATTTCCCCAAAATCCGGACCGGTCCTACAATTTCGCCCTTAATTTGGCTAACTGGGCGACAATTTCCTGGAATTCTGGGTGAAATTTTCGAATTGTTAAAACACACAATGGCGCCTAAAATCCGAACTTCAAACTTTATTACATAGTAAAAACAAATAAAAATAAAAAATGCGACTGTGGCATTAACCATTGGTAGTTAGAGTTGTGTTGGTCACATGATGGCTTAGGTGGTGGTCTGGGTGGCAGTCCCAACCGCCGCACCCCCAGTCACAACCATCGGTTATATGAAATGTTGTTTTAGGGGGGCCGAGGCTAAGCCCTGGCCCATACCCCCACACCTCTGCCACTTCAACTTTAACATGTATTTTCAACCATAATATTAATAAGGAGAAATGGTGGTATATTAGTAATGTGGTTTTTGTTATTGTGGTGAGGTCCGAAGTTCGATTCCCACAGGGTGTGGTTTGACCCTTACCAAAGTTTTGTGGCCTCTCATGTTGCCACGTGGCGTCTTCTAGTTGGGTCACGTGGCAACATGTGGTTTGACACATTCCCAACCAATAAAATCATGCCACATCAAATCACTAAAATGGTGCCACTTGGCAACACCTGATTCGCTGGAGGAAATGCAATTGACCAGTCAACCTACCAACTAGGTTGTCCTGCGTTTTTTTTTTTTTTTCCCTATTTGGAAAAGTGAACATAATGTGTTTCTGGGAGAATACGGTGTCAGTTTTCCGCAAAATGATTTGCGCTAGATGCAGAATGACAAAATCTACACGGTTGTTCAGGTTCCACACCATTCCAACAACTTTCATTTTTAAGCATAATTTTGAGCACCTGATCAAAATGGCACAGGAAGTGCAAGATCTAATGTACTTCCCAACATCCTGTCAATGGTTTGGGGATAAAACTACTTCTAGAACACTACCATTTTTTTCTATACTCCAAATTGTCCAATGATTCGACTATAGTGCGCCTACCAAATCATCTTGGCACGCTAGCTTGAAGGAACACAAAGGTGTCCCAGGTGACATAACAGTGTATCCTGGAGGTGAAAATTTGGAATTTTCTTGCCTTCCAGTAGCGTATGGTATGTGTTCCCCAATTATATATTTCTCTTATACAGATGAAGCCACCCCAAGTATCATGCCCACAAGAGTCAAGCACAATGGTCAACGCCATGACCGGTGATCGGTTGATGTAGTCTACAACATTATTGGTGTTTCGCTTCTTGTAATTAATGTTCAAATGGAATTGTTGCAGGTATGTTGACCATTTCTGATGGTGATCGTTCTGCGAATTCCCTTGTGTCTGTATGAACTTTAGGGGTCAATGGTCTGTGTGGATGATTTTTTCCTTCCCCATAATGTAATGCTTCCATTGTTGGGAGGCCTTGACAATGCAATACATATATTTGTCATAGGTGGGATACTTTTGAACTATGTTTGAAAGTGTCTCATTGTGATATGCCACTGGATGCTCCTGCTGAGTAAGGACTGCACTAATAGCATAGTCGGAGGCAACTATCTCAATCTAAAATTATTGTTATAGGTCTGGTAATGTGATAAATGGTGCAAAGCTGAATAGATGCTTCAACTCGGAAAACTTCTTTTGTTTATATTCATACAAAAATATTTTTTCTTTCGCTCGTCCCTTAGTGACTTGACTCAAAGGTCAAGTGATATGAGATAACCCCAACACGAACCTGTTGTAGGAATTGACAAGAACCAGAAAGTTGTGGAGCTCTAATAGAGTGGTTGGGGTTAGCCAATCCTGAAAGAATTGTATCTTGGATGGGTCCACATGCACACCCCGCGCATCAATGATGTACCACAGATATTGAACCTGGGTGAGACCAAAAGTGCATTTCATCAAATTGGAAAAAAATATTTGTTGTCCCAGAGTTTGGAGGACCTGTAAAATATGGTAAATATTCTCTTCCCAACTCTAGCTGAAGATCAATATGTCATCCAAATACACCACCAAAAGTGAGTTGGTTAAGGGTCGCAAGATGCCGTTCATCAACCTTATGAAGGTGTCGGGGGCATTCGTCAACCTGAAAGGCATGACCAACCATTCGAAAAGTACCTCCTTGGATTTGAAGGAAGTCTTCCACATATAGGAGGGTTTGATTGGTACCTTTTGATACTTGGACTTCAAGTCAATCTTGTTGAAATATTTGGCCCCCTTAAGCTGCTCCATAAGGTCATCAATCCATGGGATTTGATACCTATTCCAGACAGTGATCTTGTTCAACGTCTGATAGTAAATTAAGAGTCTTCAGGTCCCGTCCTTCTTTTGTACCAACATGATCAGGCTCCCACATGGTGATGAACTTGGTCTGATGTGCACTTTTTGAAACAACAACCAAATATTCCTCTTGATTTCATTGTTCTCCATAATAGAGCGTTTATAGATGGGTCCATTGGGAAACTATGCACCCGGGGTCAGATAAATGGATTTCTTGACTTGACATTGTAGAGGTACCCTTGTGGATGAGGTGAAAATGTCCCTGTACTCCTCCACGACCTTATCCATATATTTTTTTCGTGCAAAGGAGCCCTATCTGGAGGTCTTGGCCACAATACTCTTCTTTCCCTGGGGGCAAATCATAAGGAAAAAAAATTTCCCGGTCTATGAAATGTTCTTACTGTATTGCTTCATAGTGATCAAAGAGATGGTTGTAGGTGATGCTACCTTTGGTATCCTATACAACTTATTTCCCAAAATAATAATAATAGTGCAGGCCCTAGACTCATACACAACATGTCGCTTCCACAAGTATGGTTGTCCTACTAATACATGAAAAAATTCAAGAGGAGAAACATCACACAATATCTCATATGTGAAATGCATGATGTTGTAGGGAAGGGGGCACCACTGGCTGACACAGAGATTTCACCCTTTGTGAATCCACCCAATGGTGTATGACTGCGGGTTTATTGTGGTAAGTAGGACCTTCTACTTCATTACCTCTACTGAAATGGGGTTCTTTTGGCTCTTGTTATTGACAATGAGCTGCTGCGGAGAACCCTTCACCCACATTTGTGATTGGAAGACGCACTCCCCCTCCTCTAGATCTTCAAGCTCATTCTTTTGGATCTTGGTGGTGGAAATGGTGGTAGTGGGATCTGTGTCAATAATATTCTTCCTTTTTTCATTCCCCTTGTCAGGTTCTGACTCATAGCCGGAACATGCATCTGATTCAGAAGCCTTCAACTCGGCCACCAGTGACTGCTAGGCCTGAAACTCACGTGTGTTTTGAGTGGGGCTCTTATGGAACTCACATTATTTCCCAATGTCCTTTGTATTTTTGGTGTTGTTCTTTGCTTGCGGCTTCGCCAGGCTGTCCTGGGTCACCCCGCCTTAGCTTTGTCCTTTGTTCTACAACTTTGGGGCGTTTTAACCTTACATCGGATTCACATATCCAAAGTCTCGCTTCTTCTGTTTAAATTTCTGCTCGATCTTGACAATGTATCGATAGGCAGCACCGAGCGAGGAGATCTCTAGGAATTCCATCTCGTCCTAGATGTACTTTTGTAGACAACATCAAAACTTGAGTACTAAATACCTCTCAGAATCCTTGATACCCAACTTCGTGCAAAGGGTATAAAAAATATTTGTGAACTCAGACACATCTTGGTCCCTTCCCTGTCGTAGTGTGGTCCACTTTATGTATTATCTTCATAGCTCTCGATAGGGTAACACTGCTCTTTGATGGTGTCTTGGAAATAGTTCCAAGTGGGTGTGGTTGAGAAAAGTGAGGGTTCACTCTCGTCCCTCTTCTTGCAGTATATTTCCCACCAATCCTTGACATGGGGTGCAGCTTTGAGAAGTGAAAAGGTATCTTTTCCAAGTCGAAAAAATCATGAACCGAGAAATATCCTTCTAGTAGATTTAACCATTTATCTACGACATCCACATTTATCTGACCTTCAAATATGTGGATGTCAAATTTAACTTGTAACTTAAAGGGAGTGGCACTCCCAAAGTGGATTTCGAAAGAAGATGTGTCACCTATGGGTAGTCGCTGAAGGATCTGGGAAAATTTATCCATCATCACGTTCCTCTGTCATTCGAGGGATTCTTCGAGCAATATTTTTAAATGGTGTAATGCTCCCTCATCTTTATTTTATTTTGTCATGGGAGGCCATTAGGGTTTTCAAGGCTATTCTTGCAAGGGTTCAACTAGTTCGAGCCTTAACTTCTTATACCCCGTCCTCGTTGGGGACATGAAAATAAAAATAGAGAAAGAGCAGACCGCTCTGATACCACTAATCCAAACTTAAACAAGAACTCACCAAAATACATATATAACCACAAATACATAGATGCAGCATAAATAACACTTCATTTCATTAATATCAAAGAACTGAAATATGCTTACAAAAAAAATGGAAATAAACTAGCTCAGGCGATGGTAGCTTATCACTGAGAAGGGATGTGGTGGTTACATGCCTCTCAACTATGTTACAATAAGGCTCAAGGGCCTTTTTATTATTGAACAACAAGGGAAAACCCTAAACAACCAAAACCCTAACCGTAGGAGATGGACCGCCAAGCATTTGTGGGCCCCATTGGGGTTAGTTGGGCAGCCAACTTCCCAGGGTCGTAACTTTGTCATATTATCTCTATTTGGTGCGTTTGATACCTCGTTGGAATGATCTCTCTAGGTACTAAAGGATTTAATACCTACATTTATGGGCTTGCTGCGGACCTAAAAAAACGTCATTTAGGGGGTCAAAACTGCTCTGGAAGTTCAGGACCTGAAAAAATGCTAAAAATAGTAAATGCCGCTATAAAAAAGGAAATTGATGATACCGACTAGAGGTCTATGTGGAATAGGAGGGTGGCCACCAATATCCACCTGGATCGACTTAGAAGTTGACCTTCTTGTTTTCACCACCATAATTCGAGAGGATGTCATTTTAGCCCCCATTATTCATAGAAAATGGGTTAGCCACATGATTTTGATGAAGAAGACTCTAGAATAATATATATTGTAACTCTAGTTAGGAGTTGATGTAGTCAAACCTAACCACTAGTAGGCTATTGGGTTGTGTTATAACCAGGTCACTACGAGGAAAATGGATTCCACTCTTTCAAGTGCATTTTTTTCTTAGATGAGGAAAAGTAAATAAGAGGGATATGAGAAAAAGCACACTAAGGGGATTTGTGCAGTATGGTAGCCTATGAGCCACATAACATACTTCTTCGTACTCACAACCAATTTATGTTTAGAAAAAGAGAACAATGTGGCTTCACCTTTCAACTGAGTTTTCTCTCGAAAGGGATTCTGAGGTCATATCTTGTGTCAAAATGTGGTTTGTGAGCTTGTATTTCATTGTTCTCTATTTCTACATGAATTTAATTTGCAAGCATATACAATTAATAGTAATTAGTAGATCAAAAAAATATAAAGAGAAATACAACCCTAATAATGTAGATTTAGGATTTTTAAATATAATTTTATTATATTTGTTGTGACAAATTGTTTAATGGAATATCCATGACAATTTACAGATCAACCTAATAATTATTGATAATTAAAGTAAAATTCTAAAAGCTTTATTCCAAAATAGTAAAAGCATATTATAAAGGTTGTCTTTAATGCAAATTTTTGGAGTTCACTGTGGATTTTCTAAACAGAATCCGGTGAGAAACTTTGAGGTGAAATCTTGATTTGTGTTATTTAAACTGGTTTTTTGACTGATAATATGAATTCCGCACGTTTAAAAACCCTACGGAACTTCATTATGCAGATTTTACCCATCAAACTTGTGATTTCAATGAATTCTTTCCGGATTTTAGACAAATTAGATCAGAAAAATCAATCAAAAAACTTTTCAAAAAATTACATTAAAGACGACTTGTGTGTATATATATATATATATATATATATATATATATATATATATATATATATATATATATATATATATATATATATATATATATATATATATATATATATATATATATTTATAACCAAAATCCCTACCATCACATACATCTATTCAATAATATTACATTTTATTTTATAAGTTATTCACCATCAAGTACCATTTTTTTTTCCAAGGAAAAATTCGTAATTTTATTAATGAAAACAAAATTACATGTTGCACGTGCTAGTAATTGTAAAAAGACAAGATATCAAGTTAAAAAATAAGAACCTATAATACATGGGGAGAAATGAATATTTTCTCCGTTTCTTCTTTTTGACCTTTCGCCAAGCTCCTTGTGTTGGCGTGGCGGAGATATGGGCGAGCTGATTTTATTCTGTGATTGCTCCATTGCCCTTATCTGAATCCAAGGTGTCTGATATGTGTTGTCTTTTGTTTCCTCCGTTGTCTGGTGCCCCAAGGTCTTTTTCCAGCTAAACCGTGGTGGTAAGGTCAAACGGATCTTACATCTCTTGTTCTTGTGTCTCTGGATCAGCTCCTGTCTAGTTATTCTCATTTGGGATGGGGACATCCTCTTCTTCTTTTGTCTCTTGTTCTGGTTCTTCTGAAGGAAATTTCCATCCTTTGGTTTCTTTCCCTGTCTTCTTATTTTTTCTGTTATCTCTTTTTCCTTCCGGGCATGTGTTTTGCAAATGACCGGTGTTCCTGCATATTCTGCATCTGAATGGAGTGTTTTCATATTCTAGGTGTTGTGTCCATTTTTGTTGTTTGTGGATCAGTTGAATTCTCTCTGGTAGCCCTTTGCTGAGATCCACTTCCACACAGATTCGTGCGAAGGTGTATATCCTCTCCTCCAAGTGTTGGGTGTTTGTTTTTATGTATCTCAAAATGATGTTCCCTATGCCTGCTAGAACACATTCATTCCAAAAATGAAGTGGGAGGTTGTATAGCCTGACCCGGACCGAAATTATGGGCACCTCCATAGTGTTTGTGTCAAAGTCCGAAAACCATGGTGTGATGAATAGCTCGATGTATCCCCAGAACCACGGTCCAGCCCCAAGAATGATGTCTCTAGCTTTAGAGGATAAAAAATTGACAATGAAAAACCCCTTTGAACATAGATGGATTTCATAGTCCATGGTCTAGTTGGTAAAAATATAATGAAAGAGCTCCATTGGTTTGGGCCAGAAGAAATTAAATCTGCATATTATTTTTTGGGATTCGAAAATGGAGTGATGTTCATCAATCTCTGGAATATCTATATTCAGTTCTGGCACGTAATTTAGTTGCTCCACAATATATGGTTTAGGGGTATTCTCAAATGGTATGGTTAGAGTTTATGTTCTATTTTTCCCCTATAAAATGTTCTCGTATGAGGGACCTTTTGGGATGTCAGTTTTGGAAGTACTAGTTCCCCTAGTGGGTCCATGAGATTTGTTTTGCTCAGCTGAGCCACCTCTCAGTCGTAGGTTGAGATAAATGGTGGATCTTGGGCATATGGAGTAATATATGATTGTGTTGGAGTCTTGTAAGGATCTCCCATTATAGATTAATGACTGCATATGGAAAGGGTATCCTGAGGATAACTTGATATTTTTCTTCAAGTTTGTAACCCCGTCTATATCTTATGCCCATATTAAAAAATTGTTCCCCGCAGGGGGTTTAATGAAAATTTGAAAACGAAACGAGCTTACATGTTTCTCCTTGTCTGTGATACTTGTGTCGACTCCTTTAGGGGTTTGTTTTGGCTGCATTGATAGGGGCCAATTGGTGCTAGGTTCCATAGCTCGATAGAGATCATAGGTGGGATTCAGGGAAATGCTATCAGGCGTAAAGCACTGAGTGATGAGCACTCTACCGCCATAATGCCCCTATTCGAGAAAAGATACCCAAGGGAGAATATGGTCCCTACCCCGCCTTGTAGCTGTCGGCACCAGACTAGGTCTGGTCTTTAGAGTTTTGTAACCCAGCGTCAGATACACTCCCCAACCACTGAGAACAAGTACCTAAAATCTAGAGCAAAACCTTTGCGGAGTAGTCGGGCGAGGGTATGGCACAGCCGAAGCAGTCCATGGTCGAGGCCGAAGAGGGCAGTGGGTTTGTGAGGGATGGCTACAACAAGGTTTGTGGTACCCCAAGGCCTGTCTTTGATCCATTCTGACACATATGCGGAGTGAAGGCGTTTCCATTTCCCCTTCCCATTTTTTGTGCCTCCATGAGAGGCCGTTGTCGCACAAGCATGGAAACCAGTCCTGTAAACCCTATCTCTACCTCTGACCACCATCGAGCTTCTCTTCCTATCAAAAAAATCCTCTAGTATACCATCAAGTATCATTTAAATAGAGTATCTTCATCTTTCGAGAAGGATAGCAATTTCAAAAAGAAACTAGCTTTCAATCAAATCTCTAGCATCACAAATATCTATTCAATATTATTATTATATTTTAATTTACAAGTTATTCTCTCTCCCTAAATTCTCTCTAAATATATTGTCTTCGTCTTCAGGAAGATAAAACTAGTTTTCAAATCTGATGACATAGACCATTCTTCTTTACTAATTTTCATAATTTCAATTGAAAAAATTATTTGACAATCCTTACTAATGTTAATTATATTTGATTGACAAATCATAGTGTAAAAAATACTTTAATTGTAAAAATTCTAATGTAGTTAAAAAAAAAAACAAAACAAAACACACACTAGCTTTCAATCAAATCTCTAACATCACAAATATCTATTCAATATTATTATTATATTTTAATTTAGAAGTTATTCTCTCTCCCTAAATACTCTCTAAATATGGTGTCTTCGTCTTCGGAAGATAAAACTAGCTTTCAAATCTAAAGACATAGACCATTCTTATTTACTAGTTTTTATAATTTCAAGTGAAAAAAATATTTGACAATCCTTACTGATGTTAATTATATTTGATTGGCCAATATTTGACAATACTTACCAATGTTAATTATATTTTATTGACCAATCATAGTGTAAAGAATACTTTAATTGTAAAAATTATAATGAAAAAAAAAAGGAGAAAAAAAAAAGAAAAAAGTGGAAAGAACGAAAGGTTGCTAAACCCTATGGACATTCATGCCAATCTAGCAATGTATGAACTCACACAACATTAATTGACTTGACTGATTAATATAATTATATAGGAGGTAATTAACTCGTTTTTTACTGTTAAGCATGGAAAACGCGATCACCATCTTCAAAGCCAACTCGTTAATATTCAATGGTCTATACCTACCTTCGAATACAAAATAGAAAAGCATACTTAAATATCTTAAGAACCTCATATTTAAATATGATGTAAAGCCATCATCATGATAATAAAAAAAATCCCATCCGTGTACGGACCATCAACATGCAATAAAATAATAGTACATAACGTTTACTTTAGTCTATGACCGTGTGTGGATTTTTTTTTTGAAAAATTGTTAGGGGGTGTGTAGTGTTTTTCTTTATATAAAAATTTAAACTAGTGATGGTATTTAAGTGTATTTCAAAAATTTTAAAATTTTAAATTATTTTATAAATTTGAAATTAAAATGGATTTAAAACATAAGAGTAATGGATATTTTATTGAAATCATAATATTATTTTAAGTATTAGTTTTCGTCTTACCATAATGAGCAAAGTTGATATAGAAGGTTGTTTGTATATTTAACATAAAATATGGTAGTCGGTGGCTTGCTGAGGAGGCTCACATTTGCTTAACTATACGAGGTGCATAACGAAGGCACGGTAAAAGATTTATCACCTCACCTCGATGAGTATTGCTCATGGTAAGCTGAAAGATTTCCAGTCCTCAATTGTTTTGGTATGAGTCATTGCTAACTGTTTTCAGAAATAGTATCGGTGGATAGGTAGTACTCATTATCTGTAGTCTTAGAATCTGTAATATCCCCAAAAGGGAAAATTCAGCAATACATGCTTGAAAAATGCATTTTTCATAAATACAAGTTTAAACAGAAAAATGCAGCCCATGAATCCATTAGATCTGACATTATTACACTTAGATCTAAGAGGAGATCGGAAACAAATAACTTTTGCCTAGTTAAACAAACCTCCCATGCTCAAAACAACCCAAAAACACTGAAATCCCAAGACTGCTACAACAGAAATTACTGCAGAAAGAGATAGCGCAGTTATTTAAGGGTTTATACTAAAAAATATAGAGACAAAACAGATATGCTCATGTATTAATCAAATAAGCTAAAAAACAGAGATCTAGTCTCTTTTACATAGATCCAAGATGACTCGGCAAGGGTTTCTTGATAGAAATGATGTACATGAAATATCTATTGCATATCCATGGTTGAATCACGCTGTATGGCTGAAGCACTGCATACATATGGCTGATCATGCAAAGAAATTGTTGTAGCTCTTTTTTCTAGCTTTTCCGGAAGAAGGTTGATCCTCCTCCTGGGAAACTAGCTCTCAAAACAAGGGATTAAACCCCTCCACTACAATACCTTAAGAAATAACGCAGTTTCTGAAAGGGATTGTGTTGTTGCTGAAGGTAACTACTTGGCCTAACACCAGATAGTGGAAAATGCAGCACAAAATGCTCTCCTCAGATTTCTTAAACAAGATATCGAAGCAAGAGTGGGGAATTCCCACATGAGAAAACCCTTGCACTAAACAGTGCAACAAACTTAGCTAAACAGCCAAAGGATGCAGAGAAGTCTAAACAGACATATACAAAATATAATCTTCAATCATGCCTCATATGGTTGCCATCCCCTCCATTATATAGTTGATGAGCTTCCTCACCAAGGGTCCCACCCATTTATGAGGTTGCTACCATGCAAAGGCTCCTCCTCCAAAATTACGTTGTCTCCATTAGTCTTTCTCATCTATTTACAGCGCTACTTGATTTAGTCAATCTTGACTGGATCTTCATGCCTTGTCTCCTTCCACACTCGAGGTGTCTTCAATTTGACTAGCTAGATTTTTCTTCATTCACATTGAGCTGTCTTTATTTAGGATCCACTCCTCATATAATAATGATGTTGACTTGGTCAAACTTGACTTTGTCCACACATTTTAGGCCCTGTTCACACATGTGGATGCTTGATCTAGTTATTAACATGATCCCTTTTCACATGATGAGGGATTTTATTCCTACTTAAGCAACTTATGAGCCTCCTTGCCCATTTATTCATCTAACTAGATTTTAAAAGAAAAATTAATATTCCTATTAGCTTCATGCTAATTTAGGAATATTATAGTCTGTTGGAAATGTTTTCATTGATGGCAAAGGAGATGGCAGATGAGCACGTGAACCAGCAATAAGGCAGAAAGGAGCAGCATTATACAGAAGCAAGCAAGGCAGAGGCACCAGAGATAGCAATAGAGAGGTAGCATAAACTCAAAGGAGCACAAAGGAACAACAACAAGCAAAGCAGAGACTGTGTAATGGAGATGCGATGCGATGAGATGTTTGCATTTGCGATGCGATCGCAAATCGCAATCAGAAAAGGTAGCAAGGTAAACTATGAAACAGAGGTAGTGGAGTTACGATGCGATGAGATGATATAAGTACATGGGTCCTACAGGGAAAACGTATATTATAATGTATTGCCGAAATATTATAATGTAAAAAAGAGTTTTATGTAAGTAATGTATTGCCGAAACATTTTCAAAGGAATTAACACTATTCCTAAGGTTCAGTTAAACAAACAAAGGAAGTATGGTGGGACCCGACGATGAACAGGAATGGTGGTTTCAAAACGGCGGAGATCTTATCGGAGATAGAAGATCAATGGTAGAGATCTTATCGGAGATAGAAGATCAACGGTGGAGATCTAATCGGAGATAGAAAATCAACGGTGGAGATCTAATCGCATCAAAGATTCCTAATCGCATCGGCGGAATGAAGAACAAAGGAATGACAAGTTGAAAGTTGCGATTGCGATTGAACGATTTAATCGCAACCGTCCGATCATAATAAACTGCAACCTTTGGATCTACATCAGAGTCATCGCATCGGCGTAGCGGAAGTGCAAGTGAAAAAGTTATTGAAAGTTGCAATTGTGATGGTGCGATCCAATCGCAACCGTTGGATCATATAGTAAGTCGGAGTGGGGTCCATAGTGACCCATCGCATTGGCGGAGAATCAAACACGAAAATACAAGGTTTTCCTTTGTCAAAGTGTTTCGACGATAAACAAGAAATATAACGTATGACTTTGAAATGCCGAAATATTGAATGGTGGGACCTTCACTAATCACATCGGAGAAAATCAAATGACCAAAGGCACAGTGGACCATTGAAGTTTGCGATTGTGATTCATCGCATCGGCGGAGATTTCAAACTCAAAAATATAAGGATTTCCTTTATTAAAGCGCTTCGACGGGTAAAGAAGAAATATAACAAATAACATTGAAATGCCAAGGTACTGCCTGGTGGGACCCTCGCTCATCGCATCGGCGGAAATCAGATGACCAAAGGCACAACGGACCTATGAATGTTGCGATTGCAATTACGACGGTGAAACTTAATCGCAATAGTTCGACCGACGATTCAGCGCATCGGAGTGAAGCAAAGCAATGGAACATGCCATTGAAGTTTTCAATTGCGATTCATTGCATCGGAACCATCGCAAAGGATTTCATCGCAATCGGAAGTTATCGGAGGTGGCTCATCGCAGCGGGAAATAGATAGAGTTTGGCAAGTGGGCCCGAAAGGTTATTTTCTATGTTACAAAGGTTTAATATTATATGCCAAGAGTTATTTGAGTTTTATAAAAGAAGCAGTGTATATGCGTTGAGGGGTTTTGAACCATATGAAGAACTTCTGCAATGTAAAAGACTCTGAATTTTGATAAAGCTGCTAGATTTGGAACAGAATTTGGGAAATGCATTCTACATGCATGGAACACAGGAGAGTGTTCATAAAATGAAAAGGGCAGTGACAGTAGCAGAAAAGACAAACACAGAGTGATCCAAAAACTGAATGAGTTGATTTGAAATCTGTATTGTAACTGAAAATGTAAATATTTTTATTGATTTTATATTTTTTGTGATGCAAAGGCAAGTCTCTGGAGGCAAAGAAATATCCCACTGTAATGTTGAAATGCATACATATTGTAATATTTTTCTGAATATGCTAGGCAAGAAAACGAGAAGGTGGAAGGCAAAGAGTCATGGGTGCTCACTTCGAATTCCCTATGGAATGCGAATAGTCATGAGGTGAACTCTATAAATGATATCACATTGATATGCATAGGGAAGTGAGAGAATGCAGAAATGAAGCAGTGAGGCAGAGAAGAAACAGGAGCTGATAGAGAATCTGAGAAAATGTAGAGATGATGCAAGGCAGATATGAAGGATGGTGCACAACAGTGAATATGGTACATAACAGAGCTGATATCCAGGGAAATCAGCAAGTGTTTTTATGAAAGAGTGAGGAAGTTGGAGCTTCCCTATCAAGTTGTAGCTTGATAGATGTTAGTTGTCGCTGACTGAGGTAGGAGCCTCCTGTAGGTTGTAGCCTGCAAAAAATAGAGGAAGTTGGTGCTTCCATATCAAGTTGTAGTTTGATAGAAGTCAGTTGTAGCTGGCTGAGGTAGGAGCCTCCTGTAGGTTGGAGCCTGCAGAAAATCAGTGGTGAGAGGGAGTTGGAGCTTTCTTTTGCATCACAACAATAATAAGATGTGGTTTTCTCCCTTATGGGTTTCCACTTATATCTGTTGTCTATGTGCATGTTGTTTGTGTGTTGACATGGTGTATATAATCTGCTTAATACTTGCTGCTCACATATTTAGATTGTTGTTACATTATCTTAATACTTGCTGCTCACATATTAAGATTTCTCTCATATTAAGTTGAACATGAAATGAAGGTGTAAATAATTTTTAATGGAAAGTTTTTAAAAGACCATGAATATGTTAAACTGATTCACCCCCCCCCCCTCTCAGTTTAACTAAGGGTTCAACATAGTCTTCCCCTCCCAAATGTTTCTTGTCCTCAAGCAACTGCAAGGGTGCTACAAAATCTCCCCTCCTCCTTTTGTGGCCTTCAAGTCCAATAGTCTCCACCATTGCTTAAGATATTCTGCAATAATTTTTTCTCCCAATGGTTCCTCCCAAGTGTGCAAGTTTGCCTTTGGTAAATAAACCAAATGGATTTCATCATGAAAGAATGGAAGGTCTATGTGGAAACTTTCTTTCTTACCAATGGCCTCCTCAAGATAGAAGTGATGACAGTCATGGGGAATTCCATCATCAATGAAGGACCCCCAGCTCCATGCTATCATCCAAATGAAATGAACCACCTCCCAGCTTGGTAATTCATAGAAAAGCTCCTCCCAAATGCTCATGAGAGGTATGTCCCAAGTGCTCCAAACAATCATATGGCCTGCCTCATAAAGAAACAAGTGATCTACTATGGTAGCCATATCTTTTCCCATGCTCCGCTTGAAACATGTAGTACAAAAAGTGTGGGAAATTTCTTCCCCCAAGGACACATCCAACCAATGTGTCTCTCCTCCAACCATGCCCTCTACAAATATAAGAACATTTTCAGCATAGGGAATCATAATTAGAGTCATGCTAGCTGCCATATGCAATAATGGAAAAGGACAATGATCCCTCAAGTGCAACCAGCGCAGTTTTACTCCCAATTTCCGTAGGATATGATATGACAATTTTCTTCCCCAACACTTGTTTGTTGCCCCATCCTTCTTACATGCTTGGAGAAGGTGTATGATGGTTGGTGTTAATGAATCACACCATGAAGAGTACATAATCTCTCCAAGATATTTCAAGGAATGACCAACATCACTATTGTTCATGGCCCAAAGTGGCCTATGAAGCCCATAAGAAAAGGTGCCTCCTCTTGGAGCAAAGCCCTGCACATGAGTGTTAAGAAAATACAAGCATATAGTAGATACATTATGATGTTTAGAAATACAAGTTTCACCATATACTTGATTCAAATCAGTGAGGTAACTCATGGATGAGCTCCTTCTCACACCCAAAGAATAAGGAGGTGGTAATGATAACTCTTTCCAAGAGCTATGTTCCTCCTCAACCAGCAAATGATCTATGCACTTCCTCATATGAGACTGCATTACCTCATTGAAATATTCCCACATGAATCCCTCTAAGATAGTATGGTATGTTTTAATGAAGCTAGTGGGTTTAGAAATCAATATCTCATAGGCTGCATTAAGTAGTTTATACTTGAGCTTGGAATATTTAGTTAAGTAGATCTGATCATGAACATAAATGATTCCATCAACTAATTTATACCTCCCATCCATCACTTTCCCATCAAGAACCTTACATGTAAAGAGGTCCTTGGAATATTCCATCAAGAGTTGGGACTCCCAATAAGGATCTAGGTTCCACAACAATGACAACGCTGCAGAAATCTAAAATGTAGCCCCTATCATAACATGGCTCTCCTCTTTGTCATACTTGATGCCAAAGTCACATGTTGGAGTACTATCAACTTTCTTTTGATGCCTCTCTTGCAGCTGATCTTGCTCAAGAAAATATTGAAGCAAATGGAAGTCAACCTCTCCTTGAAAATTTTTTGCCTTCCAAAACTTTCTCAATTTGGCCCATGCATGCAAGAGTGTTGATATCCTCTTGTCATGTTCAGAAATATCTTTTGTGAGTGAAAATATCATTGGCTGCCCCAAAGATATGGAGTGGCCATGTGTCATCATGTCCATGCCATCATAAATTTCTGAGTTCTCCTTTTTCAGTGCAAATAGCTGAGTGGGAGATAGCAATGTCCATTTCAAAAAATTGTTGATCTCTCCTTTGAATCCATGAAAGATTCTATGTGTTGTGATAGCTTCTCCCAAGGCTCCTTCCTTAGCCAAGTATGTAAATGCTGCCCATAGTTGAGAGAACACTTTATTCTTCCTCCAATCAGGAGGTCGTCCTGGTAGAATGCCTCCATGCAAAGACACATCAAGGCATAGAGCAAGATGTGTATGTGTGTGGACGGATTTGTCCTTGCCTTCCTTGCATAGATCCTCTTGCCCTCTTGGCGTATCAATCTTCTGAAATAAAGAGGGGTGTATTTTCCTCATCATGTGATTCTTTTCCTCCCCTTTATCTTCTTCTATCTTTAAGATCTCACCATTTGATATTGATGGCACATGCTGCACATGGATTGTGCCATGATCTCCATATGTGAGATTATTTGGAACTCCTTACAAGAGTGCAAGAGTTTCCCTCCTTGGAGCAAGTGCTCCATCTCCCTCTTCATGAGGTACTTGATGTGCTCTTGTCATGACTGTGTTATCATCTCCGGCCTTTTCTTCCTCCTTTTCAATAGTTGAAAATTCCTTCTCATGAATAAGAGACCTTAGATCTTGGCCTTCTTTTGAAGGAGGAATATCCATGTCTTCCTGTTGAGAAGAAAGCTCTTCATGCAATGGGGACTTTGCCCTTGGCAAGATATCGTACAAGTTTTCATCCCCTTCAATGGTTTTCTGAAATGGAGCTGAGTTTATGGACCCTTCCAACCCATGCAAAAGTTTTGTTTGATTTGGTTTGATAGGTTCCATAGAAGATGTTTCATAGGATTTTTCAACAAACCTTTCCACTATTCTTCTAATGAACTTTGCATAAGTAGATGTATTTACATTATTTAAGGAAAAAGATTCAAAAAACCACCAAGCATAAGCCTTACCCTCAAGATGCAGTGCTGCTAATTTGATGGCTTCCTTTTCTGAAACTTGATGTTGTTGCACATAGGTGTCTAGCTCCTTCACCCAAGCCCTAGATGGACATTTAGGAACCATCAAAAGTAGATAGAAGGAATCTACCCACACCATGCTGCTTGCTCCTTGTGCTTCTTTCTTCTTTGATCTTGCAAAACCCTTGGAAGTTCAAGTGATCTTTGAACTCCTTAGATTGAGCTTCATACTCTTGCAAATAATAATCAAGAGTCTCCTCCTTTGGCACATCTCCTTTCTTCTTCTTCTTTGTCATGAACAAGTGGATGATAGAGCGTTGTAAATATGATGATATGGCTTAATTATCACACCCATAAGATGAGGAATTAGAGCTTTCCTCATGTATATATCTTGCAGATTTTGTTGAGGGACTTCCATGTCTTTCCCTCCTCATTTCTTTGATGTCTTTGCTTCTACCCTGCAGAGTTTGAAATAGAAGTTTTGAGAACCTCTTTCCTCCAGAAAATAAGGGTTTTCTTTGATATCTCTTGCAGATCTTCTCCTTCCCATGAGAAGACTCCATAATGGATGAAGAACATAGGTTGAGCCAAGATTAGAGCTTTGATACCACTGTAATATCCCCAAAAGGGAAAATTCATCAATACATGCTTGAAAACCGCATTTTTTAGAAATAAAAGTTTAAACAGAAAAATGCAGCCCGTGAATCCATTAGATCTAACATTATTACACTTAGATCTAAGAGGAGATAAAAAACAAATAACTTTTTCCTAGTTAAACAGGCCTCCCATGCTCAAAACAGCCCAAAAACACTGAAACCCCAAGACTGCTACAAACAGAAATTACTGCAGAAAGAGACAACGCAGTTATTTGAGGATTTATACTAAAAAATATAGAGAAAAAACATATCTACTCATGTATTAATCAAATGATCTCAAAAACAAAGATCTAGTCTCTTTTACATAGATCCAAGATGACCCGGCAAGGGTTTCTTGATATAAATGATGTACATGAAATATCTGTTGCAGATCTATGGCTGAATCACATTGTATGGCTAAAGAACTACATAAATATGGCTGATCATGAAAAGAAATAGATGTAGCTCTTTTTTCTAGCTTTCCTGGAAGAAGGTTGATCCTCCTCCTGGGAAACTAGCTCTCAAAACAAGGGATTAAACCCCTCCACTACAATACCTTAAGAAATAACGCAGTTTCTAAAAGGGAATATTCTATTTCTGAAGGTAACTACTTGGCCTAACACCAGATAGTAGAAAATGCAGCACAAAATGTTCTCCTCGGATTTCTTAAATAAGATCTCCAAGCAAGAGTGGGGAATTCCCGCATGAGAAAACCCTTGCACTAAACAGTGCAGCAAACTTAGCTAAATATCCAAAGGATGTAGAGAATTATAAACAGAAATATACAAAATATAATCTTCAATCATGCCTCATATGGCTTCCATCCCCTCCATTATATAGTTGATGAGCTTCCTCACCAAGGGTCCCACCCATTTATGAGGTTGCTTCCATGTAAAGGCTCCTCCTCCAAAATTACGTTGTCTCCATTAGTGTTTCTCACCTATTTACAACGTTGTTTGATTTATTCAATCTTGACTAGATCAACCTTGACTAGATCTTCATGCCTTGTCTCCTTCCACACTCAAGGTGTCTTCATTTTGACTAGCTAGATTGTTCTTCATTCACATTGAGCTGTCTTTATTTAGGATCTACTCCTCATATAATAATGATGGTGACTTCATCAAACTTGAATTTGTCCACACATTTTAGGCCCTGTTCACACATGTGGATGCTTGATCTGGTTATTAACATGACCCCTTTTCACATTATGACGGATTTTATTCCTACTTAAGCAACTTATGAGCCTCCTTGCCCATCTATTCATCTAACTAGATTTTAAAAGAAAAATTAATATTCCTATTAGCTTCATGCTAATTTAGGAATATTACAAAATCTCCTTTACAAATTAAGATTTAGTAATAGAGGGTGAAAATAATTCACTGTTAGTGGATTTAGAATCAGTGGGACTTGCTAGGTATATAAATACAAACAGACTTGGGCTCAATAAAACATAGGGTTTGTATTTACGAGGTAGCAGACTTCATTCGAGCAATGCTCTTGGAGGTTAATGTGGAGTTACTCCACATTATGTTACTGTTTCTCATTGCGATATACCTCCTTTACTCGATAGTGACTTCACACCGTGGTCCTCCCAATAGATGCCCATATGTCAAATAATCTATCCATCAATGTAAATTTTGGACCAGATGAGGATTCAACCTCCACAGATTCTTTGGAACAATCCAAACTCTACTATCTGTGGCATAAATGGTTAGACTCTTTTATCATTTCCAAACCGTGCAAGGACTATAGTTTTCACTATTGTAACCATTGGTGGCACTGCATGGGATGTTGTTGTTGTTGATGCCATATCTAGCATTGATCATCTCCCCTCTTTCCATTCCAACATCCCTTGCAAATCCAAATGGATTTTCTGGCACCACCTTTTTTTCCGACAACCCGTTATTCAAAATTATGGGTCCAGCTACCTGACATTATTTTGAATTCACCTACCATTTTCCATTGTCTTGGATTTCTCCCATCCATATTTCTGCATGCATATCTTCTAACATTCTCACTACTCTAATGCAGCACACATTGCTCCCCCTATGACTCCATCTGAAATCTCTTAAGGCTCTTTCTCGTTGACATTCCCTATTTTCAACAAACCACTGGTTCCAATAACCACCATCCTCTTTGGGACATTAATTCCATTTACCTTTCCCCAATATATACCCAATTTGGCATATCTTACCTTGTCTGGTCTGAATCCTGGGTACATGTATCATTTAACACCTCAGTTTCCTTGGTCAGTGTTTCCTCGGGATTTAAATATAATGGAATTTCCAATAGCTCTCACCTAAGCTGGGTCATTAAATTCTCCAAGCCATTCTCTACCTTTTCTCGACTTGGCACATTATTTTTTTCCAATTCGAATCTGGGGTGGTTGAATCATTTATTATCTCATTGGTCCTGGTCCTTGTTTCCCTTGGGAACGAAACATCATGGAAGTGGGTAAGGACCCTTTCGAGACCGACACATTAGCACACGAGACTTTCATATGGGCTACGTTGGATGTTGAGAAGGCTTTTTACACGTGGAAGGCACACCGACAAACACCTTTCTATTTCGGGATAGACTCCCTCGCTATGTTTGATTGTCTTCCTCCTCAGAATCATCAGGTTGCCTCTCACTAGCACTCGGTTGGATTCCGTAGGAATTCTGTCCAATCCACACAGGCTTCAAATAAAATACTCTTTCCTGCTCCTGAAATAAAGTTATTAAGTTTCAGATATAATGAAGTATGGGGCAGGGTGACGAGTTTGTAGAAACGTGCTCTTGTGGGTCACTGGGTGTTTGTGAACATGCCTGAGAAAAATATGCAGGGTTGGGTGAAGAGGACTTAGGGTCCATTAGTCGGATACCCTCATAAAGTCAGCAGGCTCATGAACTCCTGGTTTAGTATTCACTTCTTGTACATGGAGGATGACTCCAAAATTCTCAGCAAAACTTGAATCTTTGGCCAAATTTTCTTGCAACTTCACGAATGGAATATTGGCTTCAATTCGATCATGGAAACTCCCAAGAATAATCTTGTCTAGGTGAAACTTCTGGGCTTGCCCTTGGAATTTTGGACGAAATCGGCTCTGTCTACGATTGGGAACTCTATTGGGAGGATCTGGTATATTGACCAGGGAGGACTCCATGGACAAATGTATATCATGGATATTAGTGGAGGTAAACTTCTTTGGAGGCCTCCCAAGAAATATTGATTTGGCTTGGGATCACTCGAGACATCGGCAAAGGGTGAATTACTAGGGGCTTCCCTTCCGATGTCTCCTATGCCATCAGACTGGCCACTTGATGAGAATATGTCCTCAGGGTCGAAGCCCAGCAAGAAACTCTGGAATCTCCCATGTTGCTCGGGGTTCCAATGATCGTGCACTGAATATTGAATTGGAGGCACAACGTGTCAAAGGTATGCCTTCGTCATCTCATTCTCACAACTCTCATCATATTTGTTCATATTCACTTCTTTCAACCCCGCATCCCCCTTCTCAACCTCTGGTTATTTTTCAATCCACGACCTCCTTTGACCACTCCGAGGAGTCCCCCAAGCAGGCCACGAATAAGAGCACTAAACTCCGCTCCGCATATACTGACCCGGGCAAGCCTTTTGCCTCCATTCCCTCATCAAACCTAATTCTCATGCTTAAATCACCATCTTCTCCTCCCTATCCTATAGATTCAACTACTCACTCTCCTTCCATTCCATCGCTCTAAATAGCTTCCCCTCCACCAGACCCAACTCCTAGAAACAGGTTGCCCCCGGATTCCACTCAAAACTTAGTCGGCAGTGATTGTGACTTCCTCTTGATGAATCTGGACCTAGATATGGTGTCTCTCATGCTACACGAAGGTCATTTTCTTGAGCCCCACCCCATTATCTCCCCCTCCTCTGCTTTGAATATTACTGTCCGAAAAAAAGGGAAAAATCGAAGCCAAAATTTTCAGGGCAGACAAAAAACAAGATCTTACTTCTCACTTAATTGAGAGGGACTGCGTGATATACCCATTATTTCATCCTTTGACTCTCTGGCACTTAGGGCATGTATGCCCGCTCTACTTGCCCATGAATCAAATAATATCACTGAACATCCGAGGTCCTGGGGATACTCCAAGTACTTAAGTCTCAAAACATTATTCTCGTTCACCTCTCCTTTTATAGTAGTATTCCAAGGAACCATGTTCCCTGCCTCAAAATGCATCCCACATTTTTTCTCTATCTGTCTCGACAGGCACATTGGTGGTGTCGATTTTTAAGGTTTATCTGTTGGATTAATAGTAATATGGAACCCCCATTTGCAAAATTCCATGCTTTCTGTTTTTTTGAAAATGGGGTTTTTCAGAGCACTTTAATTTGATCAATATGTATGCTCCTTGTTGCAATTGACCTTCCTTATGGTCTTGCATCAACTCCTCTGAAATTTTGAAAATTTACAACCTCATCCTCCTGGGTGACCTAAATGCCACTTTTTCCTCTGCTGAATGTTGGGGTTCCCATAGCTGTCCAGACCCCCTTGCTGAAATACTATCTCATCTTTTTGCTGACCACCATCTATTAGACATATGTCCTAACCCCATTACTCTGACCTAGAGCAATCACAGGTCCGGTGATGCTTTCGTTCGTCAAAGAATTGATAATTTTTTGGTCCTTGAAAGTGTGCTTGAACTGCTTGGTAATTTGCGGTCATATGTAATTAAAACAATGTTAATTGACCACCATCTCATATGTCTCAAATTTCGTTTGGAGCTGGTTCGAAAGGGCCTCCCTTTCAAATTAAATAGGGTGTGGTTAGAAGATCCTGATTACCAAACCATGGTCATGAATTTCTGGAAATTGGATATGAATATGCAAGGTAGATCGACATCCCACTGTTTCACTCAAAAGTTACGGGCTCTGAAGGACAGTTCTAGGACATGGGAGTGACTCAAGAAAAAACATATGATTCAATAATTACAATCTATTGCAAGGAAAATTGATGAAATTTACAAATCAATGGAAAGTAGCATATGTGATTTGCATTCCTTCTTGGTGCTCCTGCCATTATAGAAACGTGGAAATGAAATACTAAGAGTACAGGAAATCACTTGGAAACTGAAGAGCAGGGAAATCTGGCTTCGCGAAGGTGATCACAATACAAAAATTTTCCATCACTATGCAAATAATAGGAAAAATCAAAATGCAATCTGGAAAATTGAGTCAAAGGATGGCACACTAGTACACTCTACTCCGGATATCTAGAGGGAGGCCCTCAAATTTTTTTTTAAAATTTATATAGACGAAGGGATGGGGTTGGCTTATATGATCAAATATGGGCTCTCGACTTGTATCCATGTATTTTCGAAGTTGTAGCTAACAAAGCACTAGGCAAGCCTGTCACCAAGTAAGAGCTACCATTTATTCTCAAATATTTTACTCATGATAAAATCCCCGGCCCTGATGGCTGGCCGGTGGAGATGTATTTACATTTTTTTGATCTCATGGAAGAAACCATCCTAAGTTTTTTTGAAGGATCTCGGATTTTGGGGCGAATTCTAGGTGACATTAACACTACCTTCATAGCACTTATTCCAAATTCCTCTCTCCAGAAAATTTTCCTAGATTTTAGACCAATCTCACTATGCAACATGATCTATAATTTGATTTTGAGGGTTATATCTCAAAGAATTTATGGCGCCCTCTTAGTTCACATCTCCCACGAGTAGTATGGATTCCTTTTTGATCGCCTCATTCATGATTCCATTGCAATGGCTCAGGAATTCATGCAATCTATTCACACTAGAAAGATGGAAGCTGTAATAATTAAGGTCGAATTCTACAAAGTGTATGACAATGTGGATTGGTCTTACATCCGATTGGTTCTCCATAAGATTGGCATCTCAAATCAAAATGTCCAATGGATCATGGCCTGTATAGCACCGGTTTGGTTTGCAGTTATTATAAATGGTCTGCCCACAGACTTCTTTCAAGCTGGACAAAGTCTCCCTCAAGGGTGCTCTCTTTCATCTCTTATATTCATATTGATTATGGACGGCCTTGGTACTCGTATCAAAGAGGCACAGGGGTGGGGAATTTTTGAAGGAATACATATTTCTCACGACATCTCAGTCACACACTCCTTCTTTTTGGATGATATTCTAGCTTTCGGATTTCGAGAGCTCAGTGGTTTGCTCTTCATTACATTTTCTTCGATACGATGCTGCATCGGGATTGGAAATTAATGGCACAAAGTATCTATTATTATCTGCCTCTGGAAACATCAAGGATTTGGAACTAATTGCAGGCCTCTTTCAGGTGAAACTTTCCCCTCTCTTAGAGGGTCTCACTTATTTGGGCTACCAACTTAAACCTTGTAGCTACCGCACTAAAGATTGGTACTGGATCTTGGAGAAGTTTAGGGAAAGGTTGAATAATTGGACACATAAGTCGCTATCTTTGGGGGGCCGTTTCATCCTCATTCAAGTTTTCCTTCAACAAATAGATGTCTATTGGGAACATCTCTTTTCCTTTCCTTCTCACATTATTTCCTTGATCAAGGCCACTATTTCAAGACTTCTTTGGTCGGGAGCCCGTGGAACTAAAACATTTCCTCTTTGCAAGTTGGATTCGCTCGCAATCCCCAAACTATTTGGTGGCTAGGGACTACTTGACATCCGTTCCTTCACACAGGCCCTCTTAATTAAGTCCCTTTGGCAGGTGGTTATAGGACCGGGACTCTCGCCAATTCTCTTTCGCACCAAGTACCATATAAACATGGATTTACAACAACTATATAAACTTCAATCTCTTCCCCATCACAGAGGTTCCTACATCTGGCTCAATTTAAGGAGAGTGGTTCCCCTTTTCACAAGCAGGCTTTCATGGGAATTCGGGAATGGCCAGCATATAATATTAGGAGTCGGTAGCATCCAAGGTTCCCCCACAGATTTAAAATTGGAGATCTGCCTCATGCCTGCTCTTGTATAGTAAGGCATTTTTTTCCTAAACTAGGACATCTCCCATTAACAACATGGCCACCTCATTTGGAATCTTCATATCAACTCGGATTGTCGGGCCAAGACGTGGGAGATTGGCAATATTTTTTGAATAAGTTGAGATCGGGTGGTTTCTGTTTACATCCCTCGGGGGACAGAATAGTTTGGGATGGAAAGATGAATGGGGGTTCCATTGTGGTAGTAGATATATGTGGAAACATTATCTCATATAAAACACAAGACTTGGAACAATCATGCTTCAGGAATTACTAGAAGAGACCAATCCCAATCAATATTGGCTAGCTTGGAGGAATAAGATCCTCACTTGGGATAATATTGTTAAGCACGGCTTCCAGGGGCTTGGGCAATTCCCCTTATGTAGAGAAGATTTTGAATCCATAGCACATCTTTTTTTAAATTGTTCTGTTGTTTTCGAAATTTGGCATTTGTTTTCTGACCTCCTGCAAGTTCCAAATTGGTAGCCCCTCAATATTATACATTGCATAAATTCTTGAGAGCAGATGGATAAAAAAACTAGCTCTCTCCCCTTCTTTTTGTTATGGGAAATTTGGCTAGATAGGAATCGATACATTTCCGAAGGTATGGATATTATCCAACATCGAATCCATCATTCAATCTTGTCATGGCTTGATAGTGAATTGGTAACTCCTCCTCCTCTTAAGGATCTTTCCCACCGCCTTCATCCTCATTCGGTGATTTTGCCAGTCGAATTTTTTGATGGAGCTGAACAATAGGGTATCTGTGGGTGTGGGCTTGGATCAAACTTGAACACAAGGAAAAATTTCGCATTTTTTGGAATGGTGATCCCGAAACAAATATACAGGTGAAAATTCTAGCCCTCTAGAGTTTGCTATGGGTGGCCTACAATTTGCAACTTGGCACCTTACACATTTATGGAGATGCTAAAACTATCATAGATGGTGTAAATGGTCTCACAAATTTTCAGCCCCTTGCCCTTTTGTTTTGGATTAACCGTGTCAAATACTTGCTTCAACGACTTCAGGCTCCCCCAATTCAACACATCTTCAAGGAGGGAAACACTAGGGCAAGCTCTCTTTCAAAGAAAAGGCTACATGATTAGTTCGGGCACATTCAGGTTCAATATTTTAGGGATGGGCAGTTGCTGGTGTCAAATTCCATCCAGCTTCCATAAGCAAGCTTTATCTCGGATCAAGTTTTTATGGTTACTCTTCACTTTCTCTCCTTTTTGCTTACTCTTTTGTCTTAATATATCTATGCTAAAATTTACTGGTTTAATGATTATTACTGCTACTTTCCTTTGGGATGTTCTAGTGAAGCAACTTGGAATATTCAAAAGTGTTTTTTTGAAAACATGTAGACAACTTTTTGAGAAATATTTGCTAAATATCTCTTTGAAATTTGTGTATCTTTGGAGGACAATCTCTGATAAAATGTATGTTTTGTTGTGTCAATATAAACAAAATCAATGTTTTTGCCTCTCTTAAAAAAAATAAGATATAGAAAATGAAATCAAAACTACTAAATTGTTTTTGTTTCATTTAGGAATAATATGTACAATATGAATGTGGCCCTAATTAGAAAATTGGCAATGATTAATTTAACCTAGTTATTACCAAATAAAATGACCAATAATAAATTTATTATTGTAGATGGTTTTTTTTCATAATTTCATCTCTTAATATTATTGATAACATTCTTTCCACTAAAAAATAAATCTTAAACACAAAATGTATCATTATACTACAAATTTATAATGTAAGGATTTTAATTTATGAAGATTTTGATTTATTGAAATTGAATATAGGCAAAGATACCATAACATAAAAGAATCTATAAATCAAATTAGTATGAGCCATGGTGGTTCGTATGGATCTTCCATCATTATTGAAGTACAGATAGAAAGATTTAATATTAATTACTATTAAGAAAAATGTTATATTTGTTACCTGAAAATATATATATATATATATATATATAAAATTGAGAAGGCCTCAACGACATCACGCCGGCCCAAGAGGGGGGAATTTTAGTTGTGAACTGTATGTGGCAATTGCCTCACATGCTCAATCTCAGAAGTAAATCACAGTTATTGAAATTCCTGGTTGGAGCGCGCCGCCTGAATCCAGTGGCTGTTACGCTCGCTACGGGTCCCCATGGCACCGAGAGTAACAGTACTGCCAACTTCTTGGAGAGCTTCGTTCGCCGTTTGGAGGAGGTGTGCGCCATTTTCGAGTCGGTTGAAGCTGGACTACCACAACAGGGACTTGCAAGTGCGATGGTGGAGCGCTTCTTCTGTGGGCCCGCAATGTCCAATAGAGTTCTTGGCGATTGCACAGATTCCAACGTTGTTGACCTTCCTGTCAATTGTGGTTATGGCGAAGGGAGTATAAGTAATGAGAACATGATTTATGCAAAATATATGCTGCCGTGCAGTGGCGGGAGGGGATGATACGAAGCAGAAATGGTGTGTGATCATCGAGTGGTTCTGAAATGGCGTTCACAGCAACAATATTGATGTTGCTCACTTGACAATCACAGCAATCAAATGGGCAGACGAGGACGAGAACGACGACGAGTGTGCGCTGTATTGTCGGCATAGTGGAAGAAGATTGTTGGAGTATGCCACCTCTGCGGGGATCCCATTTTCGTACCAAGAAACGGATTTGCAAGGCCTCAACGACATACCGCCGGTCCAAGAGGGGGAAATTTTAGTAGTGAACTGTATGTGGCAATTGCCTCACATGCTCAATCTCAGAAGTAAATCACAGTTATTGGAATTCCTGGTTGGCGCGCGCCGCCTGAACCCAGTGGCTGTTACGCTCGCTACGGGTCCCCATGGCACCGAGAGTAACACTCATGCCAACTTCTTGGAGAGCTTCGTTCGCCGTTTGGAGGAGCTGTGCGCCATTTTCGACTCGGTTGAAGCTGGACTACTACAACATGGACTTGCAACTGCGATGGTGGAGCGCTTCTTCTTTGGGCCCGCAATGTCCAACAGACTTCTTGGCGCGCGCAGCGACGATTGCACAGATGCCAACGTTGTTAACCTTCCTTTCATTTGTGGTTATAGCGAAGGGAGTATAAGTAATGAGAACATGATTTATGCAAAATATATGCTGCCGTGCAGTGGCGGGAGGGGATGATACGAAGCAGAAATGGTGTGTGATCATCGAGTGGTTCTGAAATGGCGTTCCACACCTTTGCTGTGGGTTTCTACATGGAAATCACCCTCATCATCATCTTGATGGTAAAAATTAACAATGGGAATTTGTTTGGCATACGAGAGGGTTGGAACTCATTATCAGAGGCACCTTCGAATCTCCTAAATATGGCAGCAACCCGTCAGCACAGTTTTGGGTTATTTGTATAGTTTGAGCAGAGCTTCCCAGCCCGGGATATGTATCCATCTTTCCGCTTTGTATTTACCAGTCATGAGCGGAGTAGGATGGAGGGCACCCACGTGCGGATACTTTTTTTAAAAGTTTAACAAACCAGAGTTATCGGGCGGCATGTCACGTGATGGTTACCAGTACACATGAATTGAATTATAGGTATATATTTTATTTATTCAGTTGAAAATTAAATTATATGTATGAAGATGAAATCATTACAACATAACAAAGTTTCACAAGTTTCTTTCACCTACATTTGGAGACCAAATTCATAATATATATTGAACAATCATTTATCTCTTGCACAAAAACATATAACTAAATTTAATAAAAAAATCAATTACAAATTAAATATGAAACTAATTACAATATATGGAAATTTTAGAGCTAATTATTTCCTAAAAACAAAGATAAGGTAAACCTATCTAAGTATTTGAAACTAATTCCAAAATATTCAATTTTTATGTAATATTCTCCTCCCACATTTACCCAAGTAACGGACCAACTGGGGTAAATATGCAACGAGATGCTACTATGATGAGATTTAACCTCCTAGATGACCTTAAGAAAGTGGAATCGACGGAAACACATCACACATACATTGCACATCAACAATAACACCCACAGGAGCCAACCCAACCATTCAGGTATCTTACCCCTGGGTCCCATTGAGCTTTGAGCTCTTAGACCTCTGTACGCATGCACAAGCCTGCAGGCCTGCGTCTCGGAGGCTTTTGACGCATGCACAAGCCTGCATGTCTGTGTCTGGCAGTGTTAGGTCCCTATAAGACTAGTGTATCCCCTTATTGTTATTGTTAGTGTAGCCCTCTTATTGTTATTGTTGTACTCATTTAGTTCCCATGTTGTTATTATTGTGCCCCATAGAAGCCCACTAGTGTTATTGTTGTGCCCTTACATTATTATTGTTATGTCGGGTTTGATTATATCATGACCCCTTAGACACCTATATAGAAAGGAAGTTTTTTCATTTGAATCATCTAATAATTGTTCATTTATGTAACGTAAAAGAGGTTTCCTCCTCGAAGAGGTTGATTTCTAAGTCGTTGATCTATCTTTTCTTCTATTTTTTGAGCTCGTTGCATAATGGGGATGCTCTCGACGCATGCACAAGCCTTCATGCCTGCGTCCAAGAACTATTTCTAGAAGTGTTGTGCCAGAGTCTACAGAATTTAAGGCACCTTTTTAGCCCAAAATTCTGGCTACAGTCCAGAAATTGTTGTAACTTTCGGAATCCATTAAACACATGATGACAATGTTACCTCGAGGACTAAGTCTGACCATCCTCAACCGAGACTGAAATTATGCCAAACACTTGGCATCAAATGCAATCTACAGGTCTAAATAATAGATTTGAGCATAGGGGTCTCATACTTATCTGAGAACTGCTAAGAAACATTGCTCCCTTTCATCATGAGCTGCATTATCATCTATTAGGTCATATATACATTGTTCATTCAATTACAAATAAAAACATGAGGAGAGGCATACAACATCACTATCATAATACATGCTTATAACCATCATAATAATCACAGGAACACCATGGATACATCAAAAATAAAATCCACATATAAATCAGTACATTTACACATCAAATACCAAGGGAATGAATTTCTCATTAATGAATCTAGAAACCAACCGAAGAGTGGACTACCATGTTCCACCAGACTATAGATTGGCTGAGAAAAATCTCTCTTCATCCAATCACCCCATGCCATATTCCAAGCATGAATGTGGGACTCAAACCGAAAGAACCAACCTCGAGGCTAAACCACCTCACCCTCATCAATAAAAACCAGGCTTTACCGTGATCCACACCAGATCACTAAGCAACCACAATAAACATGTCATAATCGGCTCTACAGTGATCTACACCCGATCAATAGGCCAACACAACCATGGATACCACCAGATTCTCTCTACCTACACCGTGAAGAATTTTCCTGTCTCCTAGTCTCTTGGGATTTACCGCAATCTAGAGTCCGAATCAGGGATCACTAGGCCCTAAACCGAGACATGCTCTCCAAGCTTTACCATATATCCCAACCCGATATTCCTAGGCCCGATGGATAGAACCCACCTCTCAAGCTTTACCACAATCCACACTAGATCACTAGGCCCTAAACTGAGGCAAACCACCTATAGGATTTACCCTATATCCCGCCATTCACCGGTCGAGGATTCCTAGGCCCACCGAGGAAACACATTATCCGGCTTTGCCGCAACTCACAAAATCATTCAGGGGTTACTAGGCTGTGTTATATCAATTCAGAGATCTACCTCACTCAACTTCGAATCCATCTCGAAATCTAGCTCAACCAAAACATGAGAAATCCACAACACCATGGCTATTCGGAAATGGAAATGTTATGGTAAAAACACTGTCACACCTAGAAAAACCCATGTCATGACATAAAAGAACCACATGCAACACCATGCATGCCAAATCTAGCAAGAAAAACATACATGCAAATCAATACCTGCATAGAATCATGTTGTAGCTGCTAGATTCCTGCTTTTCCTTCACTAGTAGAATGATGAAATTAGTGACCAGGTGACTAAAAACATTAGTCACCACAACTTTTCCAAGTGAAATACTACCAAAAAATGAGCAATCTTAAGTGACCCAACTAAAAACGACTAACATAAATGACCAATTTAGTCTCGGGTTAAAATATACGACTAAAAAATAAGTAATGCAACTAAAAATGACTAATGTGAATGACTAATTTAGTTTAGGAACAAAAATATGACTACTTAAAAAGTACTACAATAATACAAGTTAGTCATTTATGTTAGTCATTTAAATTGTGGTCGATGAATGGCTACACAACAGGGACCCTATGAGTCAATAGTTCATATCATTGATGTAGTTCCCACACGACACAAACATTTGATGGTCTATCGGAGCCAAACACTCTATGATGGCTTTCATAGATGCTCGAATTATAACAATGAGTTGAATTTTAAATATTCAAACTTGTCGTTGTTAGTAAGGAAAATGAAGACAACAACGTTGAATGTGGACTACTTACACATTTATAACATTCAAATGTCATCCATTTATCAGCCAAAAAACAAGGATGAAGAGTTTGCATCCAAAAATATCATATTGAGAAGGATTGCAACATTTGCAACGTATAGATGACATGTTTACGCTATTTTTAAAGTTCCTTTTCATTTGAATGTTTATTGTATTTCCTTATTATGGGGATCATGTTTTGGGTAACTCAATTGATTTTTTATTACTATTAGTGTAGTTATGTACAAGAACCAACTATAGGAGGTTTCGTAGAGGATTTGTTTCAATCTACCTTTATATTTTTGCATACATAAAAGGCCCAATCATGCCCCTCATTTCAGGGCAGTAGTCACATTCAATGGAAAAACTTTGGAAAGCCCCAAATGTTATACTACTTTGCGCAGGTCAACCATGCAACTATGGAAGTTGATCTCAATACTCTCTCGAGAAGAGGCCTCACGTAGTCTCTTGTTTCAATAATCCTAGTAAGTATAACATTCCTAGCTTATTTTTCCATGTTGGTTTTGATATTAGATTGAAGGAAGTACATAAAAAAAATTCTTATTCATTATAATCCCTAGGAATTGCCACATTATAATTTTCTTTTGTTGTACTTTTGAGTCCCATTTGCCTATGAACATCACCCATCCTGAACTAGTTTTGCACCCGTTGAAACATTTAAACCCTCTGGTATGGTACTAGAAGGCTCATATTAATCAAATTTGTATCTGTAAATTGGGCAGGGTTGTTGAACCTACCCGACCCAAAATGGACAACACTACACCAAAAAGAATACATAGCTTTAGCTTTGTTTGAAGAGATGTTAATGCCTACACACCATGTTACAAGTTTAATTGGATAGGTTTGGGGTTGTAAGTTGTAACCCTTGTCAAGCCATGAAAGAATCCATGTTTTGATCCTTGTAAAAGCAGCACAAGCTAGACAAACTATACAAGGGGAAGGGAAGAGAGATGGGTTTTTAACCCTATGTTATAATATCAATCCACCATCCAGACTAGGTTGGCTACCAAGAAACAGGTGGGCATAATTAGTGGCAGGGTAGCCATCGACTAGAGGCGATTCCTTGGTTTGATTCATAACCTATCCAAGTTTTAACACCTTTAGGCATTTTTATCAGTTTTATATTTAGATCAAATAAATTTCTTGGATACCTTATCTACTTATTTAGAAGTAGTATGACTATTTATATTATCTATAGAATTTTAAAAACAAGGTGGGAAACTGTGTTCTCTACTTGATAGAGGTATATGATGTCTATTGTTGGCTATACCTACATTTAGAGTTGAACTTAAGTGATTCCATGGCACTTGAAGAATGTGTGAGAAACTAGAGTTGATATTTGGCCATGTTGTGTGTTTGAGTCAATTAACTTAAGTGGATTTGAAATTTGGCCTATTGAACATGCAACTGAACCAAGCCTAATAATTTGGAATTGTGATCAATAGTTAATTATTTCCACTGGTAGCGGAAATCGTGGGAGAACCTCGTTTTTCCTTAAAATTAGACATGCTTGCTTTGGAGAAGGGAAAAAATTAACAATTATCCGGCTTGCGTTGCATGGACATCCTATGGAGGGAACTCTCTTAAGGAAGATGGGACTTTGATTACCATTGGATTTACACTCAATGCAGGTTGGGAAATCCATTCCATAAAAGAGAATGCCAACATAAAATTTCAATATTGTTTGTTCTAAAGAGTGAAGGCCAGCAAAATTGAAGATGACATTATTCCATGCACATGAGTATATGAACGCATGAAACATCTTGATATTTAAGCTCTTTAATAATTGTGAAAAGGGTTTACAAATTTGCATCATGGTTTTTCTTGATACATTTATTTCTTACATTTTTTTAACACATTTGACATTTTAACCACACCCTTATGCAAATCAATAGATGGGAATGTGAAATGAATTAGTCCATAAGGCTAACAATTCACTATTTCTAAGATTTTCTTGATGGTTTACTTGCTTGCCTTTTTGTATATGTATGATCCCTTTCTAATTTGAAATACCACATCCTAACACACAACGAGATATTGATCAAAGTCCATCAGTGCCACTACTGGTGCAATCTGCACACAATTCTTAAATATTTGATGTTGACATATGAAATTTCTTATTATTTAGGGGTGCTTTAAAACTTACATTGATCTCTAGTCTTAATGACCATTTGTTATAAATACATAGTGGTTAATGTGCTCAGACGCTAATGGTATTTCTCTTGGTTCATTAGTTGTAATTACACACTTTGGAATCTTACAAATACATCGCTTGGGTAAAAATCTATGGTTACAAACTACCCAACTATAAATGGTGATAAATTGATGATAAATGGATGACATTTGAATGTTAGAAATGTGTAAGTAGTCCACATTCAACTTTGTTGTCTTCATTATCTTTAGTAACAATGACAAGTTTGAATATTTCCTTTATTTATCAGTGCAAACACATAACTCTTTGTCGTCCCAAGCATAGTTAACACTATTGGTGTATGATCTCTTAATTGTGGAATGGTCTCTTGATGATGATAGTGAAACATCAATCCCTAATGCTCATGAATATGATGAATGAATGATCTAATGCCTTACTTGTATGGACACAATTTATGATTCATTTTCTATTTTTATTGTGCCATTGTATATATGCTTCACAAGCATCTCATGTTATATGGTTAATTGAGCAAGTTTTATAATCCACCTTGCCTAAGTCGGCTCAAATCTAAGTTACTTACTTTAGGCGGGGGGCTATTCGGGGTTTTAAAAATTCTATGGAGGGCAGGGCTGAAAGAGAGGCTGAAAGTATAGAGATTTAGGCAGGTTAAGAGTTAGGTAGATTAAGAGAGAGCTTAGAGGGTTTACATTAGTTGGCTTTGCAGGTTACGGTAGTATGCTTAGGTAGGGAGGCCAGGTGGTTTAGATGGCCACAAACACAGTTGTTTCGATTATCGAAAGCAATGAATAGGGGCTCATATGAAACAAACGAAAGCTTCAGGTTGACTTGATTGCAACACATGCATGTGAGATCAATACATGTTTTCCTATAATTCTGCTAGCTATCTTCTCACCTTCGGCGTCTGCCCAGATCTTTTGTTTCCGCACTTCAAATTGTTGGGATTCAAAGGTATTTTTCACTCTCTTTTTAACAATTCAAATTTCTTGCTTTATTTTTGAATTCTTCCTCGACTTTGATTTATTTTATTTTCTCATCAAAATTTTAGCTCTCATTGAGAGAAGGTTTTACACCATAGTATAACTATGTGGACTGGAATTGGATCGACCACCAAGGAAATTTTGATTAAACTGTAAAGGTAAATTTGAGGTTTTGGTGGTAAACCTTAGGCATTATAGATGGTAGATCCTTCTTTGATAATTGGCATTTTTTTACAACTTGACATTGTTTCTTCTATAGTAGCACCGATCCAGATCTGCATGTTTGGTGCCCCAAAAGCTAGGAATCTCAATCACCTGAGTGATTTGTGATTTCAGATTCTATCGGTGCTCTCTGTCCAATCGCCAGAGCAACATCTTGATATGCAGCCTAGCCACAAGGAATTTCCTTGTGCATACATGTTGGCATCCATTATAATTACCAGCTAACCCATGTGCCCACACAGAAAAAATACAGAAAATCACAGGAAAAATTTATAAAATAAATTGTTGCTCCACTCTGTAAGAGTCACTGGGCTGAATGAAATCATGATGATGATGACTGAAACCCTAATGACCTAATGGAGACACTGGGCTGAATGAAATCATGATGATGATGACTGAAGTGATGATGATGACTTTTCAATGGTGATACACTCAACTGAGTGATGACAAGGACCAACATGTGAAAAATTTGAAATGAGTGGAAATACCCGTAGACACACTATCCAGTGACCAAATTTTTATTTGAAGACCTAGTGAAATGACAAAAAATTGACTTTGAGACCCTAACAAAACATGATAAGAGTCCATTTGATCACTGGCGACAAGCTATTCAGACTTCATACATGGCACATTGAGCTAATCCAAATTTAAACCAACCACATCATAAAAAATGCCTTAACAACCCATTCTATCATCAAGCAATTTACACCATGGAGCAAAATAAAACTAACTTTTAATATTAAAATATATAAGAAACTCCATAAAATAAAGTTTAATATGAAAAGTGTTAAGCAAAATAAATTTTGGTGTGTGAAATGTTATGAAAATCATTTATTATAATCCACCCTGCCTAAGCCGGCTCAAATCTAAGTTACTTATTTTAGGGCAGTGGGCTATTCTGGGTTTTAAAAATTCTATGGAGGGCCAGGGAGGTTGAAAGTATAGAGATTTAGGCAGGTTAAGAGTCAGGCACGTTAAGAGAGAGCTTAGAGGGTTTACAACTAGTTCTTAGGTTTACATCAGTTGGCTTTGCAGGTTACGGTAGTATATTATGGGTTTTAAAAATTCTATGGAGGGCAAGGGAGGCTGAAATTATAGAGATTTAGGCAGGTTAAGAGTTAGACACGTTAAGAGACAGCTTAGAGGGTTTACAACTAGTTCTTAGGTTTACATTAGTTGGCTTTGCAGGTTAGGGTAGTATGCTTAGGCAGGGAGGTCAGGTGGTTCAGATGGCCACAAACACAGTTGTTTTGATTATCGATAGCAATGAACATGGGCTCATATGAAACAAACGAAAGCTTCAGGTTGGCTTGATTGCAACACATGCATGTGTGATCAATACGTGTTTTCCATTGACATAATTCTGCTAGCCATCTTTCAGCCATCTTCTCACCTTCTGCGATCTTCCCACGTCTGCCGGGATCCTATGTTTCGGCATTTCAAATTGTTGGGATTCTATGGTATTTTTCACTTTTTTTTTTCTCTTTTTAACAATTCAAATTTCTTGCTTTTCTTTTTAATTCTTCCTCTACTTTTATTTTCTCATCAAAATTTTAGTTCTCGTTGAGAGAAGGTTTTGACGCCATAGTATAACTATGTGGACTGGAATTGGATCCATCACTAAGGAAAATTTGATTAAACTGTAAAGGTAAAGTTGGGGTTTTGGTGGTAAACCCTAGGGGTTATAGATTGTAGACCCTTCCTTGATAATTGGCATTTTTTTACAACTTGACATTGTTTCTGCGATAGTAGCACCGATCCAGATCTGCGTGTTACCCGAGTGATTTGTGATTTCAGATTCTATCGGTGCTCTCTGTCCAATCGCCAGAGCAGCATCTTGAGATGCGGCGTGGCCACAGGGAATTTCCTTGTGCATACATGTTGGCATCCATTATAATTACCCTCTAACCCATGTGCCCACACAGAAAAAATACACAAAATCACCGAAAATTTTTATAAAATAAATTGCCCCACTCTGTAACAGTGTGTAAGCGTTTCTGAGCTTGGTCATTAATCGCTCCGCTCTGTTAATGGAATCCTATAAAGAAATTGCCGGTATCCTACCCAGAGGTATAATTCTAATGTGGACTTCTGAATCTTTGGCGTATGGAACGGCAGTAAAAACAGTGAGGATAGTCGTCGTGATTTTGATATTACATTTTTATCTCTATGGGCAATCATTTCCCAAATATCGGGAATCGTTGGGAATATTTAGGAGTTCGGTCCAATTAAATTGAAATATTTCCAGAATGGACAATCACATTTTACACCTGAATGACGTCAAATTTCCTAGGAGTTGTCTAACTCTGAGGATATATAATTTGATTCATTTTAGGTTGGTATTAATTAAACTTATTTATTGATTATGAAAATCTGTGTATGTGGGTTAGTGATGGAATTTGAGGGGTATGGGTGATTTGCCTCTAAAATGCATAATTTATTAATTAGTTATTTTTTAATAAATGATGATTTATTTTTATAATACAAAAAATAAAATAAAAGAATAAAATTTTTCCTGATATGAAATGTTACAAATGTAGAAAATATATCATCATATACAAATATATTTGTTAGTTAAATGTAGAAAATATATCATTATATACAAATATATTTATTGGTAATGTTTAACTTTTAACATTTTTAATGTCAGTCTTATTTAAAAATTAATATAATTATTTTTATTTACAAATACAATATAGATGTAAAATATAAAGAGGGTTAAGAACACTAAAAAAAGAGGTATGGTAAATAAATAAAAGTATAGATAAATTGGAGGTGTGGTAAATAAATAAAACCTATTTTCATACTTACTCCAAAGGTATGGTAAATAAATAAAAATATAAATAAACTAATGGTATGGTAAATAAAACCTTTTTTTCTATTTAGTCCATAAACCTCTTTATATTTATGAATACTCAAAAAAGAGGTTTTATTTAGGTGAATTTTATGGGGAAAATGCCATTTTAATAACATGAGCTAAATACCATATTTATGAAAGAGGTATGGTAAATAAATAAATATAAAATGGGTATAAAGATGTATGGCATATAAATAAAAATATATCAAATAGGATTAGAAATCAACATCTAATTATATACCAATCCTGTGGGTCAAATACCATGGTAAATAAAATAGATAAGGTATAAAACCTCTTTTTATATTTACTCCATAATCCTCTTAATATTTAGGAACACTCAAGAAATAACTTTCATTTAGGTGAGGCCTATGAGACAAATACCATGGGCCAAATTATTATTAATACCATGAAAAAAAATATTATTAACCTTAATATTAATATTAAAAGATTAATATTATTATTATTATTAATTGTAATACTCATATTAATATATTATAATATTAATATTATTAAATGTAATAAATTTAGGTGAATACAACATTAATTTTTTTATTATAAATTGAAAGGGAGCGGAGATAAGGAATGAAGAGAGGGAGAGGGAGAAGAGTGAGAGAGATAGAGAAGGGTAAGAGAGGGAGAGGGAGACACAAAGATGGAAGGGGGGGAGAGGAGAGAGGGGGTGAGATAGAGAGAGGATTGGAGAGAGAGAGAGAGAGAGAGAGAGGGAGAGAGATGGGGGAAGAGAGAGGGAAGTAGGAGAGAAATGGAGAGAGAGGACTTGAGAGAGAGGAGGAGAGAGGGATGGATAGAGATGGAGTTGGAGGGGGAAAGAGGGAGGGAAGAATAAATACATAGAGAGTGAGAAGTGGAGAGAGAGAGGGAGTGTTATGTAGGAAAATCCTCTCTGCGAATGGAGATGATCCCTCTAGCCCTAGAGTGGGTCTAGTAACAACAGGGAACAATGAAGATTGTGAATAGATCACCTACCTCGATCTGATGTTGTTCCTCCCTTGAATCCTTTGACCCTTTGCACTCCGTAGTCAAATCTTCGTCGTCGGCGGCGCTTGGTTACCTGCACAAGGGATCAAACAATATCAAATGTGAAAGCATAACCTATATATTTCTTAAACAATCTACTTAGTTGATCAAGGAGAATTAAGAATCCAATCACACATTAAAGATGAGAATGGGAAAGACGAATCAATTGTATTATATTAAAATAGAGAGGGGGAGTTACAACCTGCACCTTGATGTCGCAGCTCTCCTTTGACGGGTCCAGATCCAGGCATGTGTCCAAAGTGCTTGTTTCGACTTGATGTGAAGGGAAAAAGGTCTCAACTATCACTCAATACCTATAGCAACAAATCTCTGTCTGTTTTTCTTCTATCTATGTTCTAGCTAGCAGAGCTATGGGAGACTATCCATTTTATAGCAAGGGAAGAGGGAACATGGATCCAATTAAAGTGGGGAAATGGGTTATCCCTTTGGGTGGTTCAAATTTTGTAGGAACAAGAAGCCCAAAGGGAGAAGCTCCGATCTATCCTCACAAACAAACAACCAGCTCTCTGCCACAAAGCTTCTAGATCTCGAAGCTTCACTTCAATTTTTAAAAAACTTTCCAAAAGAGGATCAGCGCAGGTATGATCCTCATTCTAGCGCCGATCAGTGCTACTCTAGACCAAAAAAGAGCCATCAGCACGAGCAAGACACGCAGAGGGCGCACTGCTCCAGATAACCATGTTGTTAAGGAGTTGCTTCAGGAATGGTCAACAGAGATTTTTACTCGTTATGTTGTAAGGGATATGATGGCACATTTTGATGATGTAAAATAGACACAGGGGTCACTTTTAGGGTCTCCAGGATCAGGAACGGGGAGTACAGGGATAGTGACAAATTGTTGTGTAACAGATGCCCCCTAAAGCATGAAGGTCAAACGAGAGTGAGGGGTGAAATTATTTACGAGTATGTGCAAGGACCAAGACATCATCGTCGGAAACCTGCACAAACAAGCATATATATACATAACTGAAATCTCTGAAATAATCACATGACATGGGGTATGGACACAGCCATCCATAAAACAGATCATGAAACATGATCTGAGGTATGGTCGCAGCCATCCAAATAAAGAGGATCACAAATATAGACTCAAGGTATGGTTGTAGCTATCCAAATGAAAGAGTCATGTGTACAATCATGAATAACATATATCGCCTTGCAACCTAGGCTTTATCAGACAACACCCATGGTCTTGTGCTCCATCACAACCCAATCAAGTACAAATTCAAGCATGTAAATAAATCATTTGAAGTCGAACATGTAATAAAATCGCTTGATTACCAGTCAATCATGTAAACTGTTAATAGTCGCGAGAGAAACCACGAATAATGACAATGGACCTCAAGGTACTAACAGTACAATCCACGAGATGTGAATAAGGAGTTGACGTCAAACACACGTGAAATCATCCGATTGAAGGCCAATGATGAGAACCTATCATTAGATGCGAACAACCTACCATTAGGGCATGCAGGCTCTAAGGTATCAACACGATCGGGCTTCCACATTATGATGAACATGGCTTGATGTGCCCTTTCCGAAACAACCCCCGAATATTCCTCTTGATTTCATCGTTCTCAAGAACAGAGCATTGATAGATCGCTCCATTGGGCAACGACGCACCTGGGTTCAGATCAATGGAGTGCTTGACTTGACATTGTAGAGGTACCCCTGTAGATGAGGTGAAAATGTCCCTGTACTCCTCCACGACCTTAACCATGTTGTCATGGGAAGGAGTTGTGTCTGGAGGTCGTGGCCATAGTATTCTTCTTTCCCTGAGGGCGAATCATAAGGAAAACAAATTTTCCGGTCTGGGAAATGACCTTACAGTATTTCTTCGCAGTGATCAAAGAGATGGTGGTAGGCGGTGCTACCTCTGGTATCATGTACAACTTATTTCCCAAAGTAATAATAATAGTGCGGGGCCTAGACTCATACACAACATGTCACTTCCACAAGTATGGTTGTCCTAATAATACATGAAAAAAATTCAAGAGGAGAAACATCGCACAATATATCATCTGCGAAAGGCTTGATGTTGTAGGGAAGGAGGCACTACTGGCTGGTGCGAAGATTTCGCTCTTGGTGAAGCCACCTGATGGTGTACGGGTTTAGGTGTGTTATGGTTGGTAGGACCATCTACTTCACAACCTCTATTAAAATGATGTTCTTTTGGCTCTTGCTATCGACAATGAGCTGCAATGGAGAACTCTTCACCTACATCTATGATTGGAAGAGGCACTCCCCCTCCTCTGGATCTTCAGGCTCATTCTTCTGGATCTTATTGGTGGCAACAGTGGTAGTGGGATCCACGTAAAAAATCTTCTTCCCTTTTTCATTCCACTTGTCAGGTTTTGACTCATAGTCGGAACATGCATCTGATTCGGAAGCCTTCAACTCGACCACCAGTGACTGCTTGGCCTGAAACTCACTTGTATTTTGAGTGAGGCTCTTATGGAACTCACATCATTTCCCCATGTCCTTCTTTGTATTTTTGGTGTTGTTCTTTGCTTGCGGCTTCAGCGGGCTATCCTGGGTCGCCTCACCTTGGGTTTGTCCTTTGTTCTACTACTTGGGGTGTTTTTCTCTTACATCAGATTCACAGACCCAAAGTATCACTTCTTCTGTTTAAATTCTTTCTGGATCTTGACAACGTATCGATAGGCAGCACCGAGCAAGGATATGTCCAGGAATCATATCGTCCTAGATGTACTTGTGAAGCTAGCCGTGGAACTTGAGTACCAAATACCTCTTAGAATCCTTGATACCCAAATTCGCACGAAGGGTATGAAAAATATTTGTGAACTCAAGCACACCTTGGTCCCTTCCCTTCCGCAGTGTGGTCCACTATATGTATTTATCTTCATAGCTCTAGACAGGGTAATACTACTCCTTGATGGCATCTTGGAAAGAATTCCAAGTGGTTGTGGTTGAGAATAGTGAGGGTTCACTCTCGTCCCTATTCTCGTAGTAGATTTCCCACCAGTCCTTAACATGGGGTGCGACTTTGAGAAGTGAAAAGTAATATTTTACAAGTTGGAAAAGTCATGAACCAAGAAATATCCTTTTAATATATTTAACCATTTATCTACGACATCTACATCTATCTGACCTTCAAATATGTATATGTCAAATTTAACTTGTAACTTAAAGGGAGTGGCGCTCCCAGAGTAGCTTCCGAAAGAAGATGTGTCGCTTGTGGGTAGCCACCGAAGGATCTGGGAAAACTTATCCATCATCACGTTCCTCTGTCGTTCGAGGGCTTCTTCGAGCAATATTTGTAAAGGATTTCCTGATCCCTCGTCTTTATTTTCTTTCGCCATGGGAGGTCGTTACGGTTTTTTAGGCTAGTCTTGCAAGGGTTAAACCAATTTGAGCCCTAACTTCTTATACCCCGACCTCGTTGGGGACATGCAAATAAAAATAGAGAAAGAGAAAACCATTATGATACCACTTATCCAAACTTAAACAGGAACTCAACAAAATACATATAACCACAAATACAGAGATGCACCATAAATAACACTTTATTTCATTAATATCAAATAACTGAAATATGCTTACAAACAAAATGGAAATAAACTAGCTCACGCGATGGTAGCTTATCACTAAGAAGAGATGTGGCAGCTACATGCTTCTCAACCGTGTTACAATGAGGCTCAAGGGACTTTTTATTCTTGAAGACAAACTGAAAACCCTAAAAACCCAAAACCCTAACCCTAGGAGATGGAATGTTAGGAGTTTGTGGGCCCCGTTAGGGTTAGTTCGACAGCCAACTTCTTGGGGTCGTAACTTGGTCATATTATCTTTGTTTAGTGCATATGATACCTCGTTGAAATGATCTCTCTAAGTACTGCAAGATTTATTGCCTACATTTTTGGACTTGCTACGAACCTATAAAAATGTTGTTTAGTGGGTCAAAACTGCTTCAGAAGTTTAGGATCCGAAAAACTGCTAAAAATAGTAAACTCTGCTATAAAAAAAGGAAATTTATGATACTAACTGTAGGTCTAGGTGGAATAGGCAGGTGGCCACCAATATCCACCTGGATCGACTTAGAAGTTGACCTTCCTATTTTCACCACCATAATTCGAGAGGATGTCATGTTAGCCCCATTATTCATAGAAAATGGGTTAGCCACATGATTTTAAGGAAGAATACTCTAGAAGAATCTATATTGTAGCTCTAATTAGGAGTTGATGTAGTCAAACCTAACCACTAGTAAGTTATGAGGTTGTGTTATATCTAGGTCACTACGAGGAAAATGGATTCCACTCTTTCAAGTGCATTTTTTCCATCGATGAGCAAAAGTGACTAAGAGGGACATGGGAAAGAGTACACTCTAGGGGATTTGTGAATTATAGTAGCCTACGAGCCACATAAAATACTTCTCTGTACTCACAACCATTTTCTGTTCAGAGAAAGAGAGCAAAGTGGCTTCACCTTTCAGCTGAGTTTTCTCTCAAAAGGGTTTCTGAGGTCATATCTTGTGTCAAATCATGGTTTGTGAGATTTTTTTTCATTGTTCTCTATTTTCTACATGATTTAAATTTGCAAACATACATAATTAATAATAATCAATAGATCCAAAAATTTAAAGAGAAATAAAACCCTAATAATGTAGATTTAGGATTTTTAAATATAATTTTATCAGATTTGTCATGATAAACTGTTCAGTGGAATATCCATGACAATTTATAGATCAACCTAATAATTATTGATAATTAAAGTAAAATTCTGAAAGCTTTATTCCAAAATATCAAAACCATATTATAAAGGAGTTGTCTTTAATGCAAATTTTTGGAGTTTAGAGTAGATTTTTTGGACGAAATCTAGCGGGACAATTTGAGGTGAAATCTTGATTTGTGTTATTTAAATTGGTTTTTTGACTACATATATAAATTTGGCACGTTAAAAAACCCCTAGGGCACTTCATTGTGAAGATTTTACCCATCAAACTTGTGATTTCAATGAATTCTTACAGGATTTTAGACAAATTAGATCGGAAAAATCAATCGGAGATATTTTCAAAAAGTTGCATTAAAGACAACTCTTATTATAAATATATATTTAATATGAACTATTTTATTTATTAAATCAATAATTTATTGTTATTTGAATCATTAATAATGCACTACTGATTTATTATTCCCAGGAAGCAATATCCACTTCATTTGTTATCATTGAATGAATGATCAATAAAATATTTTACTCATTTCAATATTTTTCTATATATATATATATATATATATATATATATATATATATATAACCAAAATCCCTACCATCACATACATCTATTCAATAATATTACATTTTAGTTTATAAGGTATTCACCGTCAAGTATCCTTTAAATAGATCACCTTCATCTTTCGAGGAGGATAGAAATTTAAAAAAGAAACTAGCTTTCAATCAAATCCCTAACATCACAAACATTTATTCAATATTATTATTATATTTTAATTTACAAGTTATTTTCTCTCTCTAAATACTCTCTAAATATGTTGTCTTCGTCTTCTAGAGGATAGAACTAGCTTTAAAATCTCATGACATAGACCATACTTCTTTACTAGTTTTCATAGTTCAATTGAAAAAAATGTTTGACAATCCTCACTGATGTTAATTATATTTGATTGAAAAATCATTGTGTAAGGAACAATCTAATTATAAAAATTCTAATGTCAACTCCAGTAAAAAAAGTGGAAAGAATGAAGGGTTGCTAAACCCTATGGACATACATGCCAATCTAGCAATGCACGAACTCACACATAATAAATTGACTTGATTTATTAGTATAAATATAGGAGGTAATTAATTCAATGGACCACTTTATGTATTTATCTTCATAGTTCTGGACAGGGTAACACTGCTCCTTGATGGTGTCTCGGAAAGAATTCCAAGTGGGTTTGGTTGATAATAGTGAGGGTTCACTCTCGTCCCTCTTCTCGCAGTAGATTTCCCACCTGTCCTTGACAAAGGGTGCGAATTTGAGAAGTGAAAAAGTAATCTTTTCCAAGTCAGAAAATTCATGAACCGAGAAATATCCTTCTAGTATATTTAACCAATTATCTACAACATCCGCATATATTTGACCTTCAAATATGTGAATGTCAAATTTAACTTGTAACTTAAAGGGACTGGTGCTCCTAGAGTGGTTGTCGAAAGAAGATGTGTCGCCTATGGGTAGCCGCTAAAGGATCTGGGAAAAGTTGTCCATCATCGCGATCCTCTGTCATTCAAGGGATTTTTCAAGCAATATTTTTAAAGGATGTCCTACTCCCTTGTATTTATTTTCTTTCATCATGGGAGGCAGTTAGGATTTTCGAGGCTAGTCTTGCAAGGGTTCAACGAGTTCGAGCCCTAACTTCTTATACCTCGACCTCATTGGCGACATGCAAATAAAAATAGATAAAGAGTAGACCACTTTAATACAACTAATACAACTTAAACATGAACTCACCAAAATACAGAAATAACCACAAAAATATATATGCAACATAAATAACACTTCATTTCATTAATATCAAAGAACTTCAATATGCTTACAAACAAAATGAAAATAAATTAGCTTGGGCAATGGTAGCTTATCACTTAGAAGAGATGTGGCGGTTACATGCCTCTCAACTATGTTACAACGAGGCTCAAGGGGATTTTTACTATTGAACAACAAGGGAAAACCCTAAACAACAAAAACCCTAACCCTAGGAAATGGAACGCCAAGATTTTGTGGGCCCCGTTGGGGTTAGTTGGGCAACCAACTTCCTGGGGTCGTAATTTGGTAATATTATCTTTGTTTGGCACATATGATACCACGTTGGAATGATCTCTCTGAGTACTATAGGATTTACTGCCTACATTTTTGGGTTTGCTGCAAACCTAAAAAAACATCATTTAGGGGGGTCAAAACTGCTCTGGAAGTTCAGGACCTGAAAAAATTCTAAAAATAGTAAATGTTGCTGTAAAAAAGGAAATTGATGATACCGACTGGAGGTCTAGGTGGAATAGGCAGGTGGCCACCAATATCCACCTGGATCGACTTAGAAGTTGACCTTCCTATTTCACCACCATAATTTGACAGGATGTCATGTTAGCCCCCATTATTCATAGAAAATGGGTTAGCCACTTGATTTTGATGAAGAAGACTCTAGAAGAATCTATATGGTAACTCTAGTTAGGAGTTGATGTAGTCAAACCTAACCACTAGTAGGCTACCAGGTTGTGTTATAGCCAGGTCACTACAAGGAAAATGGATTCCACTCTTTCAAGTGGATTTTTCCATAGATGAGCAAAAGTAACTAAGAGGGATGGAGAAAGAGCACACTAAGGGGATTTGTGCATTATAGTAGCCTACGAGCCACATAACATACTTCTTCCTACTCAACCATTTGATGTTCAGAAAAAGAGAGTAAAGTGGCTTCACCTTTCAGCTGAGTTTTCTCTCGAAAAGGTTTCTGAAGTCATGTCTTGTGTCAAATCGTGGTTTGTGATTTTTTATTTCATTTTTCTCTATTTTCTACATGAATTTAATTTTCAAGCATACACAATTAATAGTAATCAATAGATCCAAAAATATAAAGAGAAATAAAACCCTAATAATGTAGATTTAGGATTTTTAAATATAATTTGATCATATTTGTTGTGACAAACTGTTCAGTGGAATATCCATGAAAATTTATAGATCAACCTAATAATTATTGATAATTAAAGTAAAATTCTAAAAGCTTTATTCCAAAATAGAAAAGTCATATTATAAAGGAGTTGTCTTTAATGCAACTTTTTGGAGTTTACGGTGGATTTTTTGGACGTAATCCAGCGGGAAAATTTGAGGTCAAATCTTGATTTGTGTTATTTAAAGCGTTTTTTTGACTGCATATATGAATTTAGCACGTTGAAAAACCCCTAGGGCACTTCATTGTGCATATTTTACCCATCAAACTTGTGATTTCAATGAATTCTTGCCGAATTTTAGACAGATTAAATTGAAAAAATCAGTGGAAAAATATTTCAAAAAATCACATTAAATACAACTCATATTATAAATATATATTAAATATGAATTTTTTGTTTATTAAATCAATAATTTATTGTTATTTGAATCATTAATAATACACTGCTGATTTATTGTTCCCGCAAAGCAATATCCACTTCATTTATTATCATTAAATAATGAATAAAACATTTTACTAATTTCAATATTTTTCAATTTATTAATAATTATCTATATATATTCAAACCACATATTATATATATATATATATATATATATCCCATCACATACATCTATTCAATAATATTACATTTTAGTTTATAAGTTATTCACCATCAAGTATCATTTAAATAGATTGTATTCATCTTTCGAAGAGGATAGCAATTAAAAAAACAAACCAGCTTTCAATCAAATCCCTAACATCCCAAACATTTATTCAATATCATTATTATATTTTAATTTACAAGTTATTCTCTCTCACTAACTACTCTCTAAATATGTTGTCTTCGTCTTCCGAAGGATAGAACTAGCTTTCAAATCTGATGACATAGACCATTTTTCTTTACTAGTTTTCATAGTTTCAATTGAAAAAAATGTTTGACAATCCTTACTAATGTTAATTATATTTGATTGACAAATCATCTTGTAAGGAATAATTTAATTGACTTGACTGATTAATATAATTATAGGAGGTAATTAACTCGTTTTTTACTGTTAAACATGGAAAACGCGAACACCATCTTCAAAGCTGAGACTCGTTAATATTCAATGGTCTATACCTACCTTCGAATACAAAATAGAAAAGCATACTTAAATATCTTAAGACCCTCGTATTTAAATATGATGTAAAGCCATCATCATGATAATAATTAAAATCCCATCCGTGTACGGACCATCAACAAACATAACGTTTACTTTACTCTATGACCGTGTGTGGATTTTTTTTTTAATAATTGTTAGGAGTGTCACAATGTTTTTCTTTATATAAAAAATTAAAGTAGTAACGGTATTTAAGTGTATTTTGAAAATTTGAAATTAAAATGGATTTATAAAATAAGAGTAATGAGTATTATATTGAATTCATGATATTATTTGAAATACTAGTTTTCTTCTTACCTTAATGTAATGAGTACAGATGATATATAGAAGGTTGTTTGTATATTTAACATAAAATATGGTAGTTGGTGGCTTGTTCAATTGACTCACATTTGCCCAACTATACAAGGTGCATAATGAAGGCACATTAAAAGATTTATCACTTCCCCTGGAAGCGTATTGCTCATGGTAAGCTCAAAGCTTTCCAAGTTTCAACTGTTTTGGTATGAGTCATGGCTAATTGTTTTCAGAAATAGTATCGGTGGATAGGTAGTACTCACTATCTGTAGTCTTAGAATATCCTTTATAGATTAAGATTTAGTAATAGAGGGTGAAAATAATTCACTCTCAGTGGATTTATAATTAGTGGGACTCGTTGGGTATAGAAATACAAACAGGATTGGGCTTTATAAAACATAGGGTTTGTATTTATGGGGTGGCAGACTTCATTTGAGCAATGCTCTTGGAGGTTAATGTGGAGTTACTCCACATTATGTTATTGTTTCTCATTGCGATATGCCTCCTTTACTCGATAGTGACTTCACACGGTGGTCCTCCCAATAGGTGCCCATATGTCAAATAATCCATTCATCAAAGTAAATTTTGGACCGAATAAGGATTCAGACTTCTCAGATTCTTTGGAACAGTCCAAACTCTGCTATCTGTGACATAAATGGTTAGATCTTTTATCATTTCCAAACCGTGCAAGGACTTTGGTTTTCACTGTTGTAACCGTTGGTGGCACTGCATGGGATGTTGTTGTTGGTGTTGCTGCCATATCTAATATTGATCAACTCCCCTCTTTCCATTCCAACATCCCCTGCAAATCTTGACGGCTTTTCCGGCACCACCTTTTTTTCTGAAGACCCGTTATTCAAAATTATGGGTCCGGCTGCCTAACATTAATTTGAATTCACCTACCATTTCCATTGTCTTGGATTTCTCCCATCCGTATTTTCGCATGTAGATCTTTTTATGTTCTCACTACTCTCATGCAACACACCTGGCTCCCCCTACGACTCTAGTTGAACTCTCTCGAGGCTCTTTCTAGCTGACATTCCCTCTTTTCAACAGACCACTGGATCCAATAACCACCGTCCTCTTTGGGACATTAATTCCATTTACCTTTCCCCAATATATACCCATTCTGGCATATCTTACCTTGTCGGGTCTGAATCCTGGGTGGTTTTATCATTTAACACCTCGCTTGTCTTGGTCAATGTTTCCTCGGGATTGAAATATAATGGAATTTCCAATAGCCATCACCTAAGTTGGGTCATTAAATTCTCCAAGCCATTCTCTACCTTTTCTCAATTTGGCACATTCTTTTTGGTTGGTTTGAATCTGAGGTGGTTGAAACATTTATTATCTCGTTAGTCCTGGTCCTTGTTTCCCTCGGGATTGAAACATCATGGAAGTGGGTAAGGACCCTTTCGAGACCACCACATTAGCGCACGAGGCACTCATACGGGCTACATTGGATGTTGATAAGGATTTTGACATGTGGAAGGCACACCGACAAACACCTTTCTATTTTGGGATAGAATCCCTCCCCGTGTCTCATTTTCTTCCTCCTCGGATTCATTAGGTTGCCTCTCACTAGCACTCGATTAGATGTCGCAGGAATTATGGCTGAGCCACATATGCTTCAAACAAAATGCTCTTGCCTTCTCCTAAAATAAAGCTATTAAGTTTCGAATATGATGACTTATGGGGTAGGGTGACGATTTTGAAGAAACACGCTCTTGTGGGTCGTTGGGTGTTTTTGGACATGTCTGAGAAAGATATGCAGGGTTGGGTGAAGAGGACTTGGGGTCCATTAGTCGGATACCATCCTAAAGTCAACAGGCTCATGAACTCTTGGTTTAGTTTTCACTTCTTGTACAGGGAGGACGCCTCCAAAATTCTCAGCAAAACTTGGGTCTGTGGCCAGATTTTCTTGCATCTTCACGAATGTATATTGGCTTTAATTCGATCATGGAAAATTTCGGGCTTGCCGCAAATTCTAAACCGGGCCAAAACCTCTATGCCGGGGCTCTTGGGAGATCTTGATAAAAAAAAAAAAATAAAAAATAAAATTATTTTTCAACTCATATTTCAACTTATCTCTGGTTTCTCAAATTTCAGCGAGTACTCATTGGATGTAAAATTTAATTCCTCATCCAAAATTGTGCTGTCAGCCTGCTGATTGAACCTTCTCTGAAAAATAGAAATACATAAGCATTGATTTAAATCACGTTTTCCTCTTATTCATGTTTTGTAGCAGTCTATCGAAAGTATGCAACATAGGTGCTCCTTGAATTGAGGAAAAATTTTGGCCTCGGTAGGAACCACTCAAATTTGAGTAAACCATAGGGGAGAACAAGTTAAAAATATGAGTTCAAAAAATAGTTATTTATTTCCCTCTAAGGGTGATGATGTAATCTAATCTTATTTTATTATCTCCTTTGTTATTTTATAATTTCCTTGAGAGCTCATTTCAAAAATTCCTAATGTATTTAGCATTTCCTCATCCAGCCCACAATCCCCTTCTCGGCTCTGGTCGTGTTTAATCCAACATATCATTCTCAGGGTTTCCCAAGCAGACCATGAACAAGAGCACTAAACTACGCTCTGCATATACTGAGCCGGGCAGGACTTGTGTCTCCATTCCCTCGTAAGACCCAGTTCTCCTACTCAAATCATCATCCGCTCCTCCTTGTCCTCCAGATTCACCTACTCGATGTCCTTTCATGTCATGGCTCGAAACGACTTACCCTCCACTAGACCCAGCTCACAAAAACAGGTCGCCCTCGGATTCCCCTCGAAACTCAGTCGGTAGTGATTGCGACTTCCTCTTGATGAATCCGAACATGGAAATGGTGGCTCTCACAGTACATGAAGGTCATTTTCCTGAGCCCCACCCCATTATCTCCCTCTCCTCTGCTTTGAATATTACTGTCCGAGAAAAAGGGGAAAATGGAAGCCAACATTTTCGGGGTAGAGAAAAAACTAGATATTGCTTCTCTATTAATTTGGAGGGCCTGCATGATATACCCATTATTTCATCCTTTGACTCTCAGGCACTTATAGCATGCAAGCCCACTCCACTTGACCCATATCACTGAACATCGGGGGTCTTGGGGATCACTCCAAGTACTTAATTCTTAAAAAATTCTTCTCATTCTCCTCTCGTTTTATAACAGTCTTCGAAGAAACAATGTGCCCTACCTCAAAATCCATTCCACATTTTCTCTCTATCTTTCCCGACTGGCACATTGCTGGTGTTAATTCTGAAGGTTTATCTAGTGGATTACGAGTAATGTGGAACCCCCATTTGAAAATTTCCATGCTTTCCGTTTGTTTGCAAATGGGGTTTTTAGAGCACTTTCATCTGATCAATATCTATGATCCCTATCGCAATCGACCTTTCTTATGGTCTCGCATCATCTCCTCTGAAATTTTGAGCATTCACAACCTCATCCTCCTGGGTGACCTAAATGCCGCTTTTTCCTCTACTGAATGTTAGGGTTCCCACAACCATCTAGATCCCCTTGCTGAAATATTATCTCAGATTTTTTTTTACCACCATCTATTAGAAATATGTCCTACCCCCCTTACTTCGACCTAGACCAATCACAAGTCCAGTGATGCTTTTGTTGGTAAAATACTTGATCGGTTTTTGGTCCATGAAAGTATGCTTGAACTGCTTGGTAATTTGTGGTCATTTGTAATTAAAACAACCTTATTTGACCACCATCCCATATGTCTCAAATGGTGTTTGGAGCCGATTCGAAAGGGCCTCCCTTTCAAATTCAATAGGGTGTGGTTAGAAGATCCTGATTACTAGACCATGGTCATGAATTTCTAGAAATTGGATATGAATATGCAAGGTAGATTGACGTCCCATTGTTTCACTCAAAATTTATGGGCTCTGAAGGAAAGGACTGGGACATGGGAGTGCCTTAAGAAAGAAAAAATGATTAAATAATTTTAATCTATTGCAAGGAATATTGATGAAATTTACAAATCAATGGAAAGTAGCATCCCTGAGCCGCATTCCTTCTCGGTGCTATCGTCATTAGAGAAAAACAAAATGAAATACCGAGAGTACAAAAAATCACTTGGAAACTGAAGAGCAGGGAAATATGGCTTCGTGAAGGTGATCACAATACTAAATTTGTTTATCACTATGCCAATAATAGGAAAAATCAAAACGATATTTGGAAAATTGAGTCAAAGGATGGAGCACTAGTACAATCTACTCCAAATATCGAGAGGGAGGCACTCAAGTTTTTTTCAAATTTATACAAACACAGGGATGGGGTTGGCTTATATGATCAAATATGGGCTCTCAACTTCTATCCCTGTATGTTTGATGTTGTAGCTAACAAAGCAATGGGAAACCCTGTCACCAAGGATGAGATACAGTGGGTTCTCAAATATTTTGCTCGAAATAAAAGCCCTGACCCTGATGGCTGGCCAGTGGAGATGTATTTACATTTTTTTGATCTCATGGCAGAAAACATCCTGACTGTTGTTGAAGAATATCAGATTCTGGGGCGAATTCCGAGTGACATTAACACTACATTCATAGCACTTATTCCAAATTCCTCTCTCCAGAAACATTTATGGGATTTTAGACCAATCTCACTATGAAACGTGATCTATAAACTTATTTCGAAGGTTATAACTCAAAGAATTTATGGGGCCCTCTTAGTTCACATCTCCCGTGAGTAGTATGGATTCCTCTCTCATCGCCTCATTCATGATGTCATTGCAATGGCTCATGAATGCATGCATTCCATTCACACCAAAAAGAGGAAAGTTGTAATCATGAAGGCCGACCTCGACAAAGTGTATGACAATGTGGATTGGTCTTACAATTGATTGGTTCTTCATAAGATTAGTCTCTCAAATCAAAATGTTAAATGGATTATGGCCTATATAGTACCGATTTCGTTTGCATTTATTATAAATGGCCTGCCCACATGCTTCTTTCGAGATGGACAGAGTCTCCTTCAAGGGTGATCTCTTTCACCTCTTATATTCACACTAATTATGAATGACCTTAGTACTCGTATCAAAGAGGCACACAGGAGGGGAATTGTTGAAGGAATACGTATTTCTCACGGTATCTCGATCACACACTCCTTCTCTATGGATGATATTATGGCTTTTAGAATTATTTCGAGAGCTTAGTGGTCTGCTCTACATTACATTTTTCTCCGATACAGAGCTGCATCGGGATTGGAAATTAATGGCACAAAATATCTCTTATTATTTTCCTCTGGAAACATCGATGATTTGGAAATAATTGTAGGCATATTTCAGGTGAAACTTTCCCCTCTCTCGGAGGGTCTCACTTATTTGGGCTACAAACTTAAACCTTGTAGCTACCACACTAAAGATTGGTACTGGCTCTTAGAGAAGTTTAAGAAAAGGTTGAATAATTGGACACATAAGTGGCTATCTTTGGAGGGGCATTTCATCCTCATTCAAGTTGTCATGTCTATTGGGAACATTTCTTTTCCTTGCCTTCTCACATTATTTCCTTGATCAAGGACACTATCTCAAGCCTTCTTTGGTTGGGAGCCAGCGACACTAAACAATTTCATCTCTTCAAGTTGGATTCGCTCGCAATCCCAAAAATGTTTGGTGGCTAGGGACTACTTCACATCCATTCCTTCACACAAGCCCTCTTAATTAAGTCCCTCTAGTGGGCGGTTGCAAGACCGAGACTTTGGCCAATTCTCTTTCATTCCAAGTACTATATAAACATGGATTTACAAAAGCTATACAAAATTCAATCTCTTCCCCATTGCATAGGTTCCTACATTTGGCTCGGTTTTAGGAGAGTGGTTGCCCTTTTCACAAGCAGGCTTTCATGGGAATTCGGGAATTTCTAGTGTATAATATTGGGATTCGATAGCATCTGGAGTTACCCCCTAGATTTAAAATTGGAGATCCACCTCATGCATGCTCTTGTACATAAAGGCATTTTTTTCCTAAACCAGGTGATCTCCCACTGGAAACAGGGCTGCCCGATTTGGAATCTTCAGATCAACTAGGGTTGTCAGGTCAAGACGGGGTAGATTGGCAATATATTTTGAATAAGTTGAGATCAGGCGATTTCTGTTTACATCCCTCGGGGGAAAAAATAGTTTGGGATGGCAAGATGAATGGGGGTTCCATTGTGGTAGCAAATATATATATGAAAATATTATCTCACATAAAACACAAGACTTGGAACAGCCGTGCTTCAGGAATTACTAGAAGAGACCAATCCCAATAAAGATAATTTTATTTGTTTGGCTAGCTTTGAGGAATAAGATCCTCACTTGGGATAATCTGGTTAAGCGTGCCTTCCAGAGGCCTTGATGCTACCCCTTATGTAGAGAATGTTCTAAATCTATAACACTTTTTTTTTTAATTGTTTTTTTGTGCTCGAAATATGGCATTTTTTGTCTGGCCTCATGTTGGTTCCAACTTGGCAACCCCTTAGTATTATACATTGCATAAATTCCTGGGAGCAGATGGATAAAAAAACTAGCTCTCTCCCGTTCTTTTTCTTGTGTGAAATTTGGTTGGCTAGGAATCGATGCATTTTCGAAGGTAGGGATATTGTCCAACATCGAATCCAACATTCAATCTTTTCATGGCTTGATAGTGAATATGTAATTCCCCATCCTCCTAATGATCTTTCCCACCGCCTTCGTCCTCACTTGGTGATTTTTCCAGCTAGTTATTTTGATGGAGCTGAACAACAGGGTATCTGTGGGTGTGGGGCTTGGATCAAACTTGACCAGAAGGAGAAATTTTGCATTTTTTCAGAATGGTGGTCCCGAAACGAATACAAAGACGGAAATTCTAGCCCTATGGATTTTTCTATGGGTGGCCTACAATTTGGAGCTCGACACCTTACACATTTATGGAGATGTTAAAACTGTCATAGATGGTGTAAATGGTCTCACAAATTTTTACCCCCTCTCCCTTTTTTGTTGGATTAACCGTGTCAAATACTTGCTTCAATGACTTTAGGCTCCTCGAATTCAACACATCCTCAAGGAGGGAAACACTAGGGCATACTCTCTTTCAAAGCCAGGGTTACATGAGAAGTTCAGGCACATTCATGTTCAACATTTTAGGGATGGACAGTTTTTGGTGTCAAATTCCATCCAGCTTCCATAAGCAAGCTTTATCTGGGATCAATTTTTTATGGTTACTCTTCACTATCTCTCATTTTTTATTACTCTTTTGTCTTAATGTATCTATGTTAAAATTTACTGGTTTAATGATTAGTACTGCTACTTTCCTTTGTGATGTTCTAGTGAAGCAACTTGGAATATTTGGAAGTGTTGTTTTGAAAACATGTAGACAAATTTTTGAGAAGTATCTGTTAAATGTCTCTTTGAAATTTGTGTATATTTGGAGGACAATCCTTGACAAAATGTATTGTTTTTTTGTGTCAATATAAACAAAATTAGTGTTTTTTCCTCTCTAAAAAAAATATGATATTGAAAATGAGATCAAAACTACTAAATTGTCTTTGTTTCAATTAGGAATGATATGTACAATCTCAATGTGGTGCTAATTCGTAAATTGACAATGATTAATTTAGTCTAGTTACGCTATAAGGCATCCGTCTTTGAAAATAACTCCCCTCAACTACCACTTGTACCATTGTGTACCATTGATTTTGATGTTATATGATTGAAATAATATCTACCTTGGCATTGAATACTATTATTAATCAGTTACAAAAATAATAGAATAAGGAAAACCATTTTATGTCCTCCAAAAACCTCCACTATGCGCATGAACGTGAATAATTCTAACCTGAAAACTCTGCTAAGAGAAAAATTCAATGCATTTACTCAATGACTCTGCTAAGATGATGGACTCTGCTGAGATCATTCATTCTCTGTAGTGTGAGATACCTTATTATCGTGCTCTAAGATCTAATGTTCACTTGGGTGTATTGCAAATCCTCTTGAATAAAAAGCTCGAGAGTGGAAACCATTTTAATCTGATTTTAATAAATATTCTTTTCCTGTGAAATTCCTCTGTTATATCTACAAACCAAATCCTGAAACCCTCGTAAGGCCAGTTTGAATGACGTTATCAGTTGATAAATTGTCATTGTTATCTACCCTTCGGATTTTGGAGGCAGTGGAAGGCACAGATCGCGAACCCGGTGTAGTGGGAGTCGATCTAACCGTTCGAAGACTTTTCGTTTCAGTATTGGATGGTTTGCTGGTTAATTTTCCTACATTTTCAACTACCGAAGTCGCAGTCTCGTCTTCTGCTGTTTAATCAATAGGTAAATCATGCTTCTCTTTCTTGTCATTCTCTGTCGTTGGCTCTTTCTGGGAAAGAAAACCAGAACCATTTTGGCGATATCTAAAAAAATATTCTACTCATCTTCGTTGAGTGCTTCGTAACTAATTTTTAACCTTCATTTGAACTTTTTAATTGAACTTGTTTTTGTTTTTAATGACCCATGCACTCTTGAAACCAACCATAAATTTCTTTACCTCCGATCAATCTTCACGGTGACTTTCCTTAGAATCCTTGAAACCATATTCCGATTTTTAAACGTATTTGACTATAAATAATTCTTCATAACATCAAACATAGTAATAGAAATATAAAATTGTATTTGACTGTAAATAATTATTTCATAACATCAAAAATAGAAATAGAAATATGAAACAGTAAATTTGACCTTCAATAATTTAAGTTGCTTATCATAATCTTTCATGGGTGATTTACAGTTTTAAAGGCATTCATACTTACTGATATTGGTGATGGTATCTCTAAAACATTTTAGACATGGACATTGTTCAAATTTAGTAATATTTTTAAATGCATTAAATAAAAATTTTGTTTAAATAAAGAGTTTGACAATGGATAAGTAGTCACTTTCTCAATATAAAGAATTCTCTTATTAGATTATATATTTTGATCATTAATACTTTCACTTCAGTAAATGAATGTTGAGAACTTGTCATAAATGTTGTGTTTAGTTTATTAGTGGATTTTCCATTGTTTGTCATTATTTTTATTTATTTTATTTTTAGTATTATTTTTATTATTAAGATTTTTACTATGTTTATTTTTTCATTTGATCTGAATTTAATTTCTTATTGTTCACCATCATTAAGTTTATTATTTTTACTAATTTTATTACTATTACTATTTTTAAAATTTTGTTTTATATTTATACCATCAATATTTATTAATATTTTATTTTCTTAACTTGGAATTAATTATTGCTTATGTTTTTAATTTACCGTTGCATCAAAGTAGTATATATATATTGAGTTATTTAGATTAGCACAATTAGCAATTTCCTTATGATAAAGTACACTGGGTAGATTTTTTTAATTGACCGTTGTATCAAAGTACTATATATATTGAGTTATTTCGATTAGTACAGTCAACAATTTCCTCATGATGAAGTACACTGGGTAGTTAGTTCCAAAAGGGTGGGTTTTAATGATAATATGATTTTATAAACAAGGGGAAGCATTCTTAACAAACTCGACACAAATATCCATTAAAGCAGTTTTGAGTGCTCTATATCAAATGATGCACAAATATCTTTTTCACAAAAATCACATATAATTTTGAATATAATTTAAAAAAAAAAAAGATATTTAGTAAGAAGTGTAAACCATAAAATAACATGTATGAAAAACCACTAACTAAAATTAAATTTCCACTTTTTTGAAGGCCAAAATCAAACCTAGTGTGGGGAAGCCTAGTAGCCTACAACTTCAACTTTATCTTGGTCTGTGGTGTTTGTCTCTCTTCCCCCTTTTATGTTGTGGCTCATAATTTTATGGTTTATTTATGTAGTACTTTTATTATTATATTGTATCTTAGTTTTTTGGTTTATTTTCTATTGGTTTACTTCCTTTTATTTTATTTTATCAATATTAGTTTCATTGACTTTCTTTAGTTTATATATTTTTGTTTTTGGTTTATATTATAACCTTGTTCTTAATTTTAAATTTTGCTTAGTTATATTTTTATTTTTATTTTTGAATTATTATCATGTTGTGTTTAGTTTATTAGTTGATTTTCCATTGTTTATCATTATTTTTATTTTTATTTTTAGTAATTTTATTTTTAGTATTATTTTTATTATTATGATTTTTACTATGTTTAATTTTTCATTTGATTTGAATTTAATTTCTTATTGTTCACCATCATTAATTTTATTATTTTTACTAATTTATTACTATTACTATTATTTCCTATTTTTAAATTCGATTTTAAATTCTTGTTTTATATTTATACAATCAATATTTATTAATATTTTATTTTCTTAAAGTTCACCTACATTAATTATTTCTTATGTTTTTAATTGACTTTTGCATCAAAGTAGTATATATATTAAGTTATTTGGATTAGCACAATCAGCAATTTCCTCAATGATGAAGTACACTGGGTAGTTCCAAACTAGTCAGTTTGAATGATAATGTGATTTTCCAAAAGAGTTTTATAAACAAGAGAAAGCATTCTTAACAAACTCGACACAAATATCCATCAAAGCAGTTTTGAGTGCTCTATATGAAATGATGCACAAATATATTTTTCACAAAAAATCAAATACAATTTTGAATATAAGTTAAAAAAATGATATTTAGTAAGCTGTGTAAACCATAAAATAACATGTATGAAAAACCACTAACTAAAAATAAATTTCCACTTTTAGAAATTTATAACTTAGCAAGAGTGTCAACTCTACAAGAGTGGTGAAGCCTAGTAGCATACTACTTAAAATTTATCTCAAGAGCCAAAAATATACCCCTATAAAATTTAAACCAAAAAAAAAAAAACATCTCATGTTATGAACAAAAGAGCTATTGGGAGTGTTGACTAGGAAGACCCCTTAACTTATAAATGCACAACTGTTCCACTCCTGACCTTTAGAGAACGTCTTTATACCTAGATGCATGAGTTATAAGTTAAATATTCAATTAAATCAAGAACCCTTAACTTATAAATGCACAACTGTTCCACTCCTGACCTTTAGAGAATGTCTTTATACCTAGATGTATGAGTTATAAGTTAAATATTCAATTAAATCACATAACATATCACATATTTTTTCTTCTATACTACTTTTTTCTATGTTACTGCTTTGCAACATATGGTGCAATTGCTAGTTATTCCCAAATGAAATGACCAATAATAAATTTATTATTGTAGATAGTTTTTTTTCATAATTTCATAACATTATTGATAACATTCTTTCCACTAAAAAGCCATAAATCTTAAACACAATGTATCAATAATACTACTAATTTATAATGTAGAGATTTCAATTGATGAAGATTTTGATTTATTGAAAACGAATATAAGCAAAGATATCATAATATAAAGGAATCTATAAATCAAAATAGTATGAGTCTTGGTGATTTTATTTTATTTTTTGAACCTGGGATCTTTTAGGAGGAAACACATGCTCTTAACCATTAGGTCCACTCAAACTATATATATTCCAAAAAAAATCATTTTTTATTAATTATCTCATAAAAAAATAAACCAAAATTTAACTTATCTATCCTGGTATATCTATACACTTTCTTTTATCCATGAAAACCCTAATTTCCATCTAGATTAATAATATATTAATCGCGTGAACTAGATAAATTCTAGGTTAAAAGTCAAATTCCAGGCTTGTCACGAAATCAATGAGATTAGCATGAGCCTTGTTGTACATCATGATCGAATACTTTTTTAAGAAAAAAAGGAAGTTATTTATCACGTTGCAAAGCTTGCGTTAGTGCCAGGAAACTCTCTTTGTAAACCCATATGCATCGGATCGATAGAATACTTTTCATTAAAAAATCGATTGTTATTTATCACGTTGCAAAGCTAGTATTTGTGTCAAGCAAGTCTCTCTCTTTCTTCAGGCACCAGATCGAGAACTGGTGTTTTTATTTTTACAGCATGGAAGCTACAATGGGAGCCTCATGGTTTTGTGAACAAGAGTGGGATCATATATACAGTAATCTGCCGCCTGTAGATTGGGATAATAATACTATTTATACCCCATCCACACCAGTACAACAGTTGGACGCAGATTTGGATGCATCCGAATGGTCGTCATGGCATGATTTAATCATCGACGACAGTAATGGCTGCTCCTTTAATAATGTGTCGTTTCCAGCAGACTTGCAGACAATCGAAGAGTATTTAATGGATGAAGAGCTGCAAGATTCCAGTAATTATATGGAGCAAGACCTAATATCCACTCCTACAAAATATATCACTTTATTACAATGCCCAATAGACAAGAGTGCAGACCCACTCACTCCTGATCATACTGCTGGGGATCAACTGGTTCATACAAATAGCAGCAGCAACAGCGAGTCAAAATCAATGGTGACATAAAATGCAGGCTTGTCCTCTGTGGAAGTGGTTGATGATGGAAACGTTGAATACAAAGGATTGAGGCTCTTACATCTCTTGACAGAATGCGTAGAGGCGATGTTGGAGGGAGCAGAAGATCTGGTGGAGGTCATCCTCTGCAAATTGTGATCCCTTGTTTCTTCCACGGGATCCACCATGGAGAGAGTGGTGGACTATCTCTACCATGCTCTGCTTCACTCTAATCTCGATTCTCTCACCCATCTGGCCAGGCCCAATCATGAGTGCAATAACCAGAATTTTCTCGGAGCACTGGAGCTCCTACATGTAGCTTTTCCTTACGTACGGATGCCTCACTTCACTGCTAAGCAATGCATTTTGGAAGCAGTAGTGGCCGCTGGTCGTACTAATAATAATGTGAGAATCCATATTGTTGACTTCGATATCATGGAGGGCATGCAATGGCCGCCATTAATGGAGTCGTTGAAGAATATTGATGTTTCTCACTTGAAAATCACAACAATCAAATGGGCAGACGAGGAGGAGGAGGAGAAGAGTGTGATGTATTGTGGGCATAATGGAAGAAGATTGTTGGAGTATGCAACCTCTGCAAGGATCCCATTTTCGTACCAAGAAACGGATTTGGAATGCCTCAATGACATCCCGCCGGCCCAAGAGGGGGGGATTTTAGTTTTGAACTGTATGTGGCAATTGCCTCACATGCTCAATCAAAGTTATTGGATTTCCTATTTGGCGCATGCCGCCTAAATCCAGTGGCTGTTACGCTCGCTACGGGTCCCCATGGCACCAAGAATAAAAGTACTACCAACTTCTTGGAGAGCTTTGTTAAGTGTTTGGAGGAGTTGTGCGCCATTTTTGACTCGGTTGAAGTTGGACTACCACAGCATGGACTTGCAAGTGTGATGGTGGGGCACTTCTTCTTTGGGCCCACAATGTCCAAAATAGTTCTTGGTGCCTGCAGTGATGATTGCACATATTCCAACATTATTGAGCTTCCTCTCAATTGTGGTTATGGCGAAGGGAGTATAAGTAATGAGAACATGATTTATGCAAAATATATGCTATCGTGCAGTGGCGGAGGGGATGTTATGATGTAGAAATAGTGGGTGATCATCTAGTGGTTCTGAAATGGGGTTCCACCCCTTTGGTGTGGGTTTCTACATGGAAATCACTCTCATCATCATCATGACTTTACAAATTAACAATGGAAATTTGTTTGGCCTACAAGATGGTTGGAACACATTATTAGAGGCACCTCGGAATCTCCTAAATATGGAAGCAATCCATTAGCACAGTTTTGGGTTATTTGGAAAGTGAGAGCAGAGCTTCCCAGTGCGGGATATGTATCCATCTTTCTGCTTTGTATTTACCAGTCATGAGCGGAGGGCGATAGTTTGACAGAGCTTCCGAGTGCAGGATTCGAACATGGCATATCCATCTTTCGGCTTTGTATTTACCAGTCATCAGTGGAGTAGATGGAGGGCACCCATGTGCGGATATATTTTTTAAAAATTTAACAAACAAGAGTTCTCTCGTGCCATGTCATTGTTTATTAGTACACATGAATTTAATTATGGGTATATATTTTTTATTTATTCAGTTAAAATTATATGTATAAATATGAAATCATTACAACACAACTCTTTAACACAACAAAGTTCCACAAGTTTCTTAAAAATATGAGGAGAGGCATACATCATCACTATCATAATACATGCTTATAACCATCATAATAATCACAGAAATACCATGGATACATCAGAAATAGAATCCACATATAAATCAATACATTTACACATCAAATACAAAGGGAATGAATTTCTCATTAATGAATCTAAAAACCAACCGAAGAGCAGACTACAACGTTCCAACCGACTATAGATTGGTTGAGCCAATTCTCTGTTCAACTGATCATGCACGTGCTATATTCAAAACATGAATGTGGGACTCAAACCAAAAGAACCAACCAGGGAATCTCGAGGCTAAACCACCTCACCTTCATCAATAAAAACCAGGCTTTACCGTGATCCACACTAGATCACTAAGCCAACACAATAAACATGTCATAATCAACTTTACTGTGATCTACACCCAATCACTAGGCCAACACAACCATGGATACCACCAGATTCTCTTCGCCTACACTGTGAGGAATTTTCCCTGTCTCCTAGTCTCAGGATTTACCACAATCCATAGTCTGAATCAAGGAGCACTAAGCCCTAAACCGAGACATACTCTCTAGGCTTTACCATATATCCCAACCCGGTATCCCTAGGCCTAATGGATAGCACCCACCTCTCAAGATTTACCGCAATCCACACCAGATCACTAGCCCATAAATCGAGGCAAACCACCTCTATGATTTACTGTATATCTCGTCATTCACCATTCAAGGATTCCTAGGCCCACTGAGAAAACACACTATCCGACTTTACCACAACCTGCAAACCGGTTCAGGGGTTACTAGACCATGTGTTATATCAATTCAGAGATCCATCTCACTCAACTTCGAATCCATCTGACAATCCAACTCAACCAAAACATGAGAACTCCACAACACCATGGCTATCCGGGAATGGCAACGCTAGGCTTCAAACACTGTCACACCTGGAAAAACCAATTTCATGATAGAAAAGAACCACATGCAATGCCATGCATGCAAAATCTAGCAAGGAAAACATACATGCAAATCCATACTTGCTAAGAATTATGTTGTAGCTGATTGATTCCTGCTTGTCCTTGCTTTCTTCCTCCTTGTTTCTTTCTTGCATTTCTTGGTCCAATGCCAAAGTGCTTGTTACACTAAAATTTGTCACCATGAAATTTAGTTGTCTATATGGGTTCATCATTACCTATATTATGCTCCCTTAGAGGTTCAAAACCATAAAGTTCCTAAACCAAGTCTTGGAGTTGGAGAAAAGCTCATTAAAACCCTAAAAAGCCTAACTCCGCACTTTTCCTAGTTCTTAGCTGCGGTACTGCGGCTTATTGCTCTATAACCTGCGACACATACTGCATGTTATGCTTACTAAAACTACGAACCCTCGTAAAAGGTAAAATAAAAGAAAAATTAAGTTCTATAAGCTTAGCTGTTCGAATATTCTCCCAACTGGAGGCTTCTAGAAGCATAATCAGGTCAAGCTTCGCCCCTTCATTAATGGAGATTATCCCTTGGTATTTGGAGCTAAAATCCATTTATGAGAGAAATTAATCCCCCTCTTTATGGAACTGAAACCTCCTTCATTCTCCTATAAATTGAACTCATGTTTCAATCTCAAGGGTAGACTGTAGATTGATAGACTTGGGTGGATTAGAAAATTGCTGAAGAAATCATACTCCCTATACTTGGCATCATTGGTATGAGAATGATCACATACTCATATCCATAGTTTTATGCCAGTTCAGAGAGGAGAAGGCTTTTCAAACTGAAGGAAAATGGTTGTTCAGGACCCCGGAAGAACCTATATAACATCAAGGCGACAAGGTTGTAAGGTTACTTCTTATTATACAAGATAATACAAATGGATTCTATTTTCTCATTAAATTGTTCATGTATCTATTGATGAGTAATTTAATTCTTGGATTCCTTGATCACTGAGATATATTAGTGTTTTCTCAATTATTATATTGTGCAGGTGCTTTTAATCCTTTTATCGGTCTTTTATTGCAAGTTTCACATGCTGAAGTGACCTCTTTTGGAGCGACTGGATTGAAGATTACAGCAAGTGTTGGAATTTAGGTAGGAGCATCTCCTCTTACTTAGTTAATTAATAATTTTGAATCACAAATGATCTAGAGAAAATGGTTTGCATTTGGTTGTTTTTTTCTAGATATCCTTAGGATACTAGGGAGATTGTTCTTTTCCGCAAGAAGGATTTTATCCGCATAACAAAATGGCAACTCCACTGGGGATAGAACTTAGTTTTCCTTTTTCCTTTTTGTTTTTCAGTTTGAATTTTAAGAGTTTTCTGATTTTTCTTAATCTAAAACTCGATTGGGTGGATAACTTATCAGAATCCCTGAAAAGAAAATCTGAATTTTTATTTTTCCTGTACTTTTCCTTGCCTCCGTGGTTTTCCTTTAAAGACAGTGCGGTAGCCTCCACAGTTTTTAGTTCAGAACAGTGCGATATCACACTATTCTCCAATGGAACCTGCGGACTTGTGGAAAATATTTGAAAAATTAAGAATTCTCTTTTTAGGAACCAGATTACCAAATTCTTTGTGTTCGTCCCAACTTGTCTTGACTGTCAAAGTCTTAGTGTGAATTTCTTTCAACAACTTTTGCGTCAGTCTCCGTTAAGTTAATTGGGTGTTTTGAGTCTCTTTTTTGAGAAACTCTTAGTTATATTTCCTTTAGTCATTACTTCGAGGTGTGTCTCAGTCTCTTGTGTTAATCGCCTTTGAGTGTTTTTATTTTTTGACCTTTGGAATTCTCACCCAATTTTCTTTACTTATACTTGATTGGTTCTTTAGATTACATTGGAATCATCTTGTGTCTGAGAATTCTCTTGCATAGATCACATTTGCATAATTAGAATTCTCATTTTCAGAATATGAACGAAAAATGTGTATAGATTACATTTGCATATTTTTCAAGTGAATTGTGCATAGATTACAACTGCATAGTTTACATTCTGGAAAAATCAATCGTAGATTTAGATCAGTTTCTTTGATTTGAATTTACATTTTTTTATTCTTGTTTTAAAAACATAAAAATAAAAATTGGAATTGATTAGCATTAGTTTTTCTTGCTAAAATGAGTGCATTATAGAATTTGTTATATTTTCTCTTATTTATCAATCTTTGCATTGTTGGAAGTGAATGGAACCTCTCTTCTTACTTTAGTTAGGATTCATCGAATTGAAAGGATTATATTATCATATTCGATTGCATTTAGTTTTGGGTCAGGTCATAACACCATTGGCTTCATATCCATTTACCTTGTGAGTAATAACAACCCAAATAACACAGCACTTAATAAAATTTATTTAGAAATTTTTACATTTTCTAAGGCTCTTTTCACCAATCTAGCTTAGGCTAGTGCTTTGGAATAGGTTGTAGTTAACTTTCCAAAGCAACTAAACAAACAATAGCATCTTGCGGTAGGAAAATTTCCAATTGTTACAATTGTGCTCTGGGAAGCTCTTCTTAAAAGAGTCAAGCACGAGATTATATTCAAACCAGTGAGGTAATCATACCTATCTCATTGGGAAAGATAGCAGATGTACACGTATTAAAAACGGTAAACCTCGGATAGACCATTTTCGAAGAGCCTGGGGTCACTTGTTGGTAAACCTTGGATTATATCAAGGAGCCTTCAAGGGGATTGAGCTAGTTACTTTTCCCTTGCGTGTATATCGGATCGTAGATTGTTCCTCCAGGTATAATTGTTTCAGTTGGTGACCTTAGTAGCTATTATCTTTAGGTTTTTTCCCAAGGTGATGGTGGAGGGAAGGTCCCACTATACCTGGAGCAGACGTTGACTAGACTCACTTGGACTTTCTAGAGGGTGCACTTCACTTCGAGATGGCATAGTGGAGGTACTTGCACCAGACTGTTTCATTAAGAAGGTTGTCAGGGTAACTGTTCTGACCTCTAGTTTTTCACATTGATCTCTGCGACGTTGGATTTCACGAGCAACTAGTGATTTCACTGTCAAAACATATTGTTTGTGTGTGGTTTGACTCCTAGATTTGATAGCGTGTTCATTTGCTTTTTTTTTAATTTTTAGAGATCATAGGTGTGGATTGTGAATTTGAATTGTTAATAAAATTCACTGAAGTTGAATCTAATGGAAAATGTTCCATAATTTACCAACCAAGGAACCCCTCTTAATGAGAATCCTAGTACTTTTCCTTTCTTTGGAAATGTTGGTCCTCCTTTTATGGCTACATTGTCATTACTTGGATTTACAATAGGTATACCAATATGGTTATTTTCAACTTCGTTGGCCTCGAATACTCAAAGTGTTCCACCTCAACCAGATGCTTCACCTCAATAGAGTTCACCATATCAACATCACCAACCTCATGTTGACCCTTTACCTTCTTCGCCCAACATGTCTTCCTCCATTTCCTCTTATTCACTTGGTAAAAGCCTTGACGCTAGTAACCAGGTGGCTAAGAAGAAGAAGAAGCAAGATAAGAAAGAAGTCAACCAACCAACCATGGCTGTAAGTATAGGTAGTGTTGAGGAAACCTCCAACATTCATCATAAACCCAAATTCCCTTGCAAGCTTTGTAAGGGTGACCACTTCCTTATCAATTGTCCTGGTATTCCAAGGGTCTTGGAAGTATGGTCTGAACAATCCCATCAACTTACTATTGATCCATCAACCATTGATTGTCAGGTTCCTAGGAAAAAGGGTAAAGTTAGGTTTCCTTGTAAGTTATGCAAAAGGAGTCATCAAAATCACATTTTCCCGCACATGGATGAAGCCTCAAAATTGTTGGAAAACCTTACTGTTCCATAGCAAAAACTTCCAACTAGTTACCGTAAACTTTCTCCCAACCTACCGTCAACTGACGGGGTGATTGATCTAATTCCAAGTACAATCAATCCCACTCTTTCATTGAAGAGTGAAAATCATATCTCTCAGGTTGATGATCCATTAGTTGATCCCAGCTTGATTGACGATTTCACGACCGATTGATCCTCTCTCCTGTAGTGAAATTCATCACCAAAAACGAGTTCTTCTTGTTACATCAAATTCTTCTACACTAGGAGGCATTTCACACCCATTTTTACATAGAGCCTCCTCCAAGTCTGAGTCTTTTCCTTTGACTGGAATAGATATGAACACAAATCTTCCTTCCTCCACTCCTTTCCAAATCATTGTGAAGGTTTGTGGTAAATTTCTTTGTCACTGAAATATAGATGAAGGTTCTTATTTAGTATTTATCCTGTTGCTTGGAAAGCTTTGGGTTCTCTGGCTGTGCATTACCTGGCAGAATGCAGTCACTTTTAGCAGAACCATTAGTAGACCTTTAGGGATCCTTCCTAAGTTTCCTATTACCTTGGAAGGTATGTTATCTTCATGTAGTTTGAGGCCCCTTGGATTTCAATTTACTCCTTGGGCGAGACTATGTCTATGCAATGAAAGTTATCGTATCGACACTCTTTCGCGTGATGTCTTTCCCTCACAATGGAAACATTGTGACTGTAGACCAACTTTCATTCACTAGTATTGATTCTCCTACCAATAATATGACACCCCTAAATTTTCCTTATCCAGAAGTGGTATCTACCCCGCCATGGGTTGATTATGTGGAAACCAGTCCCATGTTTTCGGTTACCGATGCAAGCGAGCCTCTCACTATTTGCTCGACTTCCTTTGACTTAGATTTGGTAATTGACATGGAAAACCCTATGGGATTATTTGAACATGATGTTCTTATCCCTATTGAGTCCCTTGACATGTGTTCCTTCTAGAGAATTTTTCTTCCTTCTGATGAAGACCTCTTGGAACTCATGATCAAGGATTGTCCCTTGACATGTGTTCCTTCCAGTTGGAAGCCATGACAAGGTTCATGAGGATGGTTCTTTTCCTCTGTCAACCTCATTAAAAAATGAAATAGATCCACGAGGATGGTTCTTTACCTATGTCAACCTCATTAAAAAATGAAATAAATCCTTGAAGATGGTTCTTTTACTGTGTGAACCTCGTTAAAAAATGAAATGAATTCTCTCCTACTCAAGTTGAGTCTTTCATCTGATTTCGTAATGAACCTTCATTCCATCCAGCTATCTACTTAGTTGAATTCAATGAAGCTCGGGGGGCATGCGCTCTAGCAAGTTACGCTTGGGGGGCATTGAAAAACCTATCTCAAGCATAGTTTTCCTATGTTTCAAGCTTGTGTAAAAATGAAACCACTTTCAAGCATAGTTTTCCTACGTTTTAAGCTTGTGTAAAAATGAAACTTGTCTTGAGAAAATTTTTCTCTGTTTCAAGCTTGTGTAAAAATGAAACCTATCTTGAGTCCATTTCAGTTATTATTTTCAAGACTCATTAAACTCATGAAAATCCTGAGATTATTTTGCTATCTTTCATTCTCGTAAAACACATGAAAATGCCGAGTTCTTTCCATCTTTTCCTACTCGTAAATTAAATTGAAAGTTGGCCAACTGAGTATACTTTTATCACTTTTTCAAGCTCTTTAAAATTACGAAAAAACGAAATCCTGGAGTTCTCTTTTAAGCCCTTTTCAGACTCTCTAAACATGAAAAGATTGCTGAGTACTTCACTATTCGAACTCGTTAAAGGAAATGAACAAGCGTCCTTTCAGTATAAGTTTACCCCTCTTCTGGACTGAAATAGACTATTTACGAAAAAGGTATACGTTGACTAATCATGGTCAATAGAGTTATCTCCTGCATTATTTAATCCCTTTTCGGGCTTGAGAGACTAAATTTACGAAAAAGTACACCCACGGAGTTTTCTTAAGTTTTTCTTCCAACTACCTAAAACTGAAAAACACCGAGTTTCACCTATACTGGACTCGTTAAAACTAAATAGTAAAGGACCTATCGATTACAAATAGGAACGAACCACTCCTTCTTAGGGTTCGATTTTAATACTAAGTTGGACTCATTCGAAGGATGAGCTTATACAACAAGCAAATTTTATCCTCCTCAAGCTTGTCAAAAATAAAGAGGTACTTGTCAGAAATGGTGGGGGAAAAAGAGAGAAAATGAATCCAATTGTCACACTTTGTTCCAAAAAGCAGTATACCACTCTTGAACACGACACTTTTGTCACACTCATACTTGGGTTGGGAAAATCATTTGTCTAACAGTTAATCAAACCACATTGAAAGTCTTTAGCCAGTTTCTAGGTATTAGCTTTAGGTCAATTGTCACCAAACCATCTATAGTGTCATTATGTGTTCAAGAGACAGTTCAAATAAACCATTCATTGCAAACATTTGGCTCCATTCGCGTTGACCATCCCTGATTTAGTCCTTGCTAAAATTTCTTCAAAACTTGATCTAATGGTTTCGTGTCGTGGGCTTTCCTACAATGGGTCACTTTTTATCGATGATAGCACATCATCTAGAAATTTGATCTATAATCCTATTATTACCTTGGGATCTACATGCCCTAATGGCAGGTTTCTCGCCTTCGACGACAGGTTGCATCACTGACCTTCGATCGAATGATTTTCTGAAGTGTTCGACTCCAAATCATTCATTCACACTTCACGAATTGTACTGAGTACTTTGAGAGCCATTGTCATTATTGGTGGTTTCTCTCACACTTGTTAACAATTCACATCATTGACTGGTAATCAAGTGGTTTCTACCATGTTCGACTTCGACACAATCAATCACATGGATAGAATCATACTAGTTCAAGAAGCAGAAATCAAGACCCTGGATCTAGTTTCTACCATTGAGGCTACGAGGAGTTTTATTATTCATGATACAGTATACTACTTATGACAGATGGCTGCGTCCATGCTGTGTCTACTATTGATGTAATTCTAAAATCATTTATGTATCAGAACATGTAGTTAGTTTTGATCTGAGTATGGGAATTCCTACCTCAGCAATGATACACGTATATATGTTTGCAGTGAATGTTTTTACAGGTTTCGACTGGTATGTCTGCAACCCAATCCTCGGAATGATAAAGCACTTCACTCTTTAGAACTACTTCAGACTTCGCGCTTTAGGGGGCAATCTATTACACTAAAATTTGTCACAATGACATTTAGTTGTCTATATGGGTTCATCATTACCTATATTATGCTCCCTTAGAGGTCCGGAACCATAAAGTTCCTAAACCAAGTCTTGGAATTGGAGAAAATCTCATTAAAACCCTAAAAAGCCTAACTCCGCACTTTTCCTAGTTCTTACCTACGGTACCGCGGTTTCTTGTTTTATAACCCGTGGCACATCCGGCACGTTCTGCTTACTAAAAATGTGGACCCCCATAAAAGGTAAAATAAAAGAAAAAGTAAGTTCTAGAAGCCCAGTTGTTCGAATATTCTCCCAGCCGGAGGCTTCTAGAAGCGTAATCAGGTCGAGCTTCGCCCCTTCATTCATGAACCTCTATCCCTTCATTAATGGAGATTATCCCTTGGTATTTGGAGCTAAAATCCCTTTATGAGAGGAATTTATCCCCTTCTTTATGGAACTGAAACCTCCTTCATTCTCCTATAAATTGTACTCATGTTTCAGTCTCAAGGGTAGACTGTAGAATGATAGACTTGGGTGGATTAGAAAATTGCTGAAGAAATCATACTCCCTATACTTGGCATCATTGGTATGAGAACGATCACATACTCATATCCATAGTTTTATGCCAGTTCAGAGAGGAGAAGTCTTTTCAAACCGAAGGAAAATGGTTGTTCAGGACCCCGGAAGAACCTATATAACATCAAGGCGACAAGGTTGTAAGGTTACTTCTTATTATACAAGATAATACAAATGGATTCTATTTTCTCATTAAATTGTTCATGTATCTATTGATGAGTAATTTAATTCTTGGATTCCTTGATCATTGAGATATATTAGTGTTTTCTCAATTATTATATTGTGCAGGTGCTTTTAATTCTTTTATCTATATTTTATTGCAGGTTTCACATGTTGAAGTGACCTCTTTTGGAGTGACTGGATTTAAGATTACAACAAGCGTTGGACTTTAGGTAGGAGCATCTCCTCTTACTTAGTTAATTAATAATTCTGAATCACAAATGATCTAGAGAAAATGGTTTTCATTTGGTTGTTTGTTTCTAGATATCCTTAGGATACTAGGGAGATCGTTCTTATCCGCAAGAAGGATTTTATCCGCATAACAGTGCTCCAAGAAAATCTAAGTGTCCAATTGTGAGAGATAGAGAGAGAGAATAATGAGAGAGCTCCAAAACTGAATTGACAAAAGGTTTGAGCCAAAAGCTTGCCAAGTGATCCATAGAAGCCTTTTTATTGACGAGGCCTCTATTTTCTTCATTTTCCATTATTTTCCTTTATTTTCCTCCTCACACGTAACCTGTGATATTTCACCTCTTCTTTCTCCTAATTTACGTTATTTTCATAAATAAATGTGCCAAAAATGTCATTTTACCTTTCCAAATCCTTTGTCATTGCCTTTGTCAATTTCCTTTTGCCATAACAACTTAAATGAACACCCACTAAGATGTTTTTCTGAACATTCAGCTTGGAATACGTGTCCCATCAACTGTGGTTATTATTTTTCCCTTATTAAATTTTCTTACATGGAATTTTCACCAAGGCTGTTACAGAACACTCCCCCTTAGGGGAACACTATCCTTGGTGTTCAATGACACCTACAAACCAGAAAATTGCTAAAAACAAAACATACTTCCAATGGATATTTATAACATAGCTCGTTGCATTATTTACAATGAATAACCTGCTTGAAAGAAAAAACCATCATGAAAATGATATCGTGTACTGGAGCTTTATAAGACAACTCATTATGGTATTTACAATAATATACACATATACAAATATGCACATTTTCTCAACCAGTAAATAGAAGGATACGATGCTCGTATCAGCAACAAGGGGATCCATAGGCTCAGACCTCCACCCTCAAATTAGTACCGATATTCGCTTCCTTCCCAGGAAATCCATAATTCACTGTCATAGTCAAAGTCTGCATCCATTGTCTAGCGCTACAATCCTGCACTATTATACCCTCAGTGAATAGTTACTGGCTCATTGTTCCAGGGCACACTCCCAATGTGCATTTGATTCCATCTGGTAATGCTAATTGACAAAAAAAAATCCATTATACAGCCTTCCCTTCTCTGCTATACAGTCCCTCGAGCAATATGGTAATCCCCTTCTGTGCAGTCACTCACCGTCCAAGTTCCCGACATCCCCTATCACGGGTGATCCATCCCTTGGAAAGTCTTCCTCGTATCGGAATACATAAAAACCAAGGCATATACCTACCTCAAAAACATCATACTGGTCATAGCATGCTCATGGAAATCAATGGACATTTTTCATATTTGTTTTTTTTATTTAAATAGGCAAAAACATTGTGTTATTCTAGTCAGTTGTTTACTGATATTTCCAGTTATTATTTTAATAGAAATTTTATTTTTTATAACAAATAAGAAAATAATTGGAACACTTTGACATTTTCTCCACTTCACATCACATCAGGGAATAAGGACAAACAAAAGAAAAGGGGTAGTGGTGATTTTCAGTTTTCAGAATTTGAAAAATAAATTATTACCTATTCATCCATGTGTTTCTTATTTCTTATGGAATTTTATGTATGAGAGAAGTTATTGACTTTGTTTGGATTTGACAAAAATATAGACTAGTAGCCCCATCCTCCAAGGCTGTAAGATATATATTTTTAATTGGTTTGGCTAATAGTTCAAGATTGTTGCCGAGAGTGTAAGTTATTTTTTTTAAAATTGGTTTGGCATATAGTTCAAGAATAAGCTTTATTAATTGCTTGTTGTAATTATTGTTACATATTTAACTTATTTGAAACCAATAGATGTGTACTTTAAGATCAAAATCAAATCATATCCTATTAAATAAGTTGTTACATAAATATTTCTTGACAAGTCTATTTGAGATGATAATTTAGAGCCAATGCATATGAGTTTAATTATTTCATTTGTGTTTCATATGCATGCAGATTAAAAGTATTTTTGACACAAATAATGAGAAGATTAAGAAACTTGATATTGAACTCGCTCAATATAAATAACAAATAAAGAATACTATATTTGGCTTTGTCCAACAGGTGTTGTATAGACAATCCCTTCTACGAACAGAAGCGATCTCTCTAGTCCTAAAGGAAGGATCTAGCAACAAACCAGAAAATGTGTGTAAAATTTCGTAGTTTATATCAGAAATTAAAAGGTAAGATAGATGGCCTACCTCACTCTAATGCTAACGGTAGTTGGTTTCGTTTCCTAATCTTCTCACTTCCAAGTCCAATCCTCTTTATGTCGTTGCATATAAATACCTGCAAGGAAGATCAAATAGAGACAACAAAAGCACACATAACGTAATTCATTCTAACATAAACTATATGATAGATCAGCGATTATCACACTAAATGAGCAATGATTTACACATTTATGGGAAGGAAACACATAATGTATTATTAATAGAAAGTAATGGAAGCATACAACCACTTAAGCTTTGATGTTGGAAGCCTCCTTTGGATTAGTTTCCAAGTCCTAGCCAAGAACTTCAAGCACTCCTTTCTCCTTCACAAAATGGTAGCATTTAGGCATAACTAAGCACAAGGATGGCAACCAACATTGATGAACCATTTGAGGAAAGTAGGGAATTCATTTATATGGAAGGAGAGGGAGTTACAAATCCACGAAAGGGGGAAGAAGGTCCAAATTTGAAGGGGGAGATCTCTAATAGTAGGATCAAAGGCTTGAAATGGGAGATATTGACCCAATCTGTATTCACCTGTCATTAGAGAACTTTTGAGGTCTAAAATGGGGCTCCTAATAAAAATGTACAACCAAAATAAATTTTATAAGAACCAATAGGATTCAAGATGATGATGTCAACCATGGGGGATGATTCACCATTTTTGGGGTTCAAAAGTAAAAAGATTAAAAAATAATAATATAATAAAACTACTTTTTCAACTTGTATTTTCAAATTATCTCCTTAAGGTTTTACTCAAATTTCAAGCAGGAGTACGTGTTGGATGCAAAATTTAATTCCTCATCCAAGGAGTACCTATAGTTCATACTTTCGATGGACCCTGGTACAAAAAAAAATGAGAAATACATGAAAAAACGCGAATGCAATAAAATTTTCCATGTATTTCTCAGTTTTTGTGTAGCATCGTCCATCAAAATTATGCAACATGGGTATTCCGTGACTAAGGAATCAAAATCTGAATCCAACGAGTGTTCTTGCTTGAAATTTGAGTAAACCCATAGGGAGATAAGTTGAAAAAATAGTTTTTCCTTTTTTCCCTCTGAAATTTGATGATGTAATCTAATATTATTTTATTATGACCACTATTATTTTATAATTTCCTTAGGGGGCCTATTTTAGACCTCAAAATTTCCCTAATGAACCATATCTATGTTCTCGAGGCTTCTAGTGAGCGAAGCTTCTCCTCTATTTTGGGAGAAACTTCCCGAAGAGGAGCAACGCGCTTTTTCACTTAAATTCCTGCGCTACAAGTGCTAGACACATATAATGGTGAAGGTGACAGGCATGAGGCATAATTCATGAGTATCGCACTGGGCTTGCAAATAGGGTATTTGGAAATCTTTCCCAGAATTGCTTGAAGGAATTTCCTCTTTTGTTCTTCAAGGATGCTCTGATCATGTTCTCATGGTGAACGCATTAACAAATTTTGTCACTTTGTGACATTTGGGGAAAATTTCGATAGCTAAGGGCATGAGACAAGGAGTTCAAAAAAATACCTTATAACATATGCCCCCTAAAGCATGAAGGTAGAATGAGAAGTGATGGTTGAAATTATTTACAAGTCAAGTCAAGGACTTAGGAAACCACCGTCAGGAGACCTATAAATCAAACATAGTACAATACATATGACATCTCTTATGTAATTATGCCCAATAATATATCTCTGAATAGGCATCTAACAATACATGAACCCACGGCATGGACGCAACCATCCGACTAGAAAGGATCATGTGTATGGATCCACCACATGGACGCAACCATCCATATAGAAAGGATCATGTGTACAATCATGAATACTAAATAACTCCATGCACCCTGGATTAATCAGATGAAACCCAGGGTCTTCATTTCTATCTCGTCCCATCCAAATAACGAATCTAACCATGTGAATAAATGTATTGAAGTTGAACATGATAGAAAGCACCTGAATACCAGTCGATGATGTAAACTATTAATAGGAACGAGAGGAACCACCAATGATGATGATGGCCCTCAAGGTACAACAACATAATCTACAAGTGTGAACAAAGGAGATGAAGTTGAACACTTATAGAATCATCTGATCGAAGACCAAGGATGTGAACCTGTCATCAAATGCAAAGAACTTTCCATTGAGGCATGCAAGCTCCAAGGTATTGAAAGGTATTTTCTAAACCATCTTCCTGGATAATGAGTTGGATTCGACAGGAAGTGATTCGTTGAAGCAGGGCCATAATATTTCCCACATCATCAACACGAAGCAAAGGATTTTTTCAAAATTGGTGAGAGTGATTCAGGATTGTAACAAAGAAAGGTCAATTGGGATATAAGAAATTTGAATTTGCAGAGGAGACTTTGTCTTGAACATATCAGCGACACGACTCTAGAATTTGACAGCATTTGACTCAAAATAAGATAAGAGGTAATGTTGAAAATATATAATCAAATGAGAGATAAATGGATTTCCCAAACCCAAGAAGACAAGTGACAAAACGAGGATATCCCAAACCCGACACGAGATACAGATGAGTGTCATGTTAAGGAGCGACATGCTGCCTTTCACACAAAATATAGGATATGTGTTTCCTTCCATTTTCCCCTGCTATTTCTAGTGAGTACCTCTTTATTTTTACACAATATTGAAGAGGATACCATATGGATGAATCCATCCTATTAAGTTTAACGATCCCTAGGAAGGAGTAGCTCAGTCTCGTCATGGTGACAATTCCTGTGTCATTTAAGTTTTGCAAGTCTGACATAGGGTTAAATTGACATTTTTTTCATGTTTAGGGAGTTTGGAAAAGAAGCGGAAAACAAAACTCTAGATGTGTATTTTCATAAATAGTCCCTTGAATCTGAAAAGGTAGAAGAAAATATACAAGAAAACCTCTTAGTAATGTTTGAATAAGGTATTCATTTTTCGTAATTAGTCTTATTAGCACAGTTCTATGCTTAGTCATGAGTGTGTTTTAAATATTTTTTATTTTTAGGATTAAAAAAAAATTATAAATTAAAAAAAAAAAAAAAAAAAACGCTACCGAAATTTCCAGCAGTGTTTGTTTTATCCTTGTCGGACAGTCTGTTTTTAATCTGTTTATGTCTGTTTTTCCTTTACCCGATGCTATCGGAAGTTCCGTTAACTTCCTCTATTTAAAAAATAAATAAAAAATCACATCCGCTTTTGAGTTAGCCACGTGTTCCCAATGTCAACTAAGGTTTAAATATTTTAAATCCTAAGCCATGTCACGTGATAGGAAAGGTTATATGTTTGAATGATGTCCATTTAAGTTGTGGTCATACTTGGAAGAGATAGGTGTCAATCCGCAATTATGAAGAACCAACTGCTATTTATCCTGTCTGTCAGCCTAAGTGGTTATGTCCACATGTCAAGGTATGTATTTAGTGTTAAGATTAATCATGGATCTACGATTTAATGTGGTGACCATTTGTTTAATCATGCATGAGCGTTGTCGAAATTTTAGGCCTTCCATAAATATGCGATGAAGATGACTGCCAACTCCAACATCGTTCAACTCTAGCCACCTGTTGCAGAGAATATGAAACAAAGCAGCCAACTAAAGTTAATCATGAATATCACGAGGTGTGGTATACGGTTTAAAGATATTTCCCATTATGAAAATATTTTATACAAGGAAAAGTGAACCAACATATGACTTAAAATTACCGAAAGAAAAGGAAAGATTTTTTTTTTTCAAATTCCATTGTGGGTGAATGAACAGTTCCAGTGAGGAGCTTGAAGAGGAGACTAAGTTTTCAGACAGTTTTCAGTGAGGATCCAACAACACCTGTAAAGTAAGTTTCACTAATCTTGACACCTTTCTGATCTAGCAGACAACCTTCTTTATTGCTCAGATGACTAAAGGTGGAAAACTTAAGCGTATTAAACCTCAAAGGGCTGATTTAATAGATGCCAAACAAAATGTGAGGAGGTTTTTTTGTACAGGTTGGTTGGTACCCATTTTTTTCAGGGTTAGGAAGCTCTCATCTAGGAGTAGCCAAAGAATTTTCCCTCTCATTATATGGACAAGAAGAAAATTTTTACGGCCTCAAACTGCAGGTATCAATAGAGTCCATTGTTGAACCTTTCCACCTCCCACGGGAATGAGAGAAATGGTTTAAAAACCAAGTTATTACTGGAGGAGACCTTAACAGCTTCATCAAGGATGAATACAGAGACCCTAAATGGGCTAAAGGGATTTCTAGTAGTTATCTCAAGGATGAATGGGCTGAAACTATTAAGCTCATTAAGATCTACCTTACTTTTGAGAGGAGGTATAGTATTGTATTTATGTATCAAATGAGGTTTTTGTTTCACATTGCAGGTATGAATACTCTCAACCTACATTCTTCCTACTAAAAATATTGACTAAGATGTCACCTAGAATACAAACCCATGAAATAGCTTTAGATTATAGCATTTACCATCATTCTCTTATCAAGGTGCTAATTTTCGAAGAACTCAGAAGAAGAAACTAGTCCTGGGAGAATTTCCTATTTTATATGGCAGACCAACCTTCACCTACACAAAACATTCCTTCTCAGCAACCTCTAGACTCACAACAACATTCTCAACCTAATGAGAAGAAGGAAAAAAGGCAGAAACCAACTACCTGATTAGTTGGTAGAAGGACTAAAAGAAAAGCAAAGAAGGTAAATATCTACAAGAAGGCTAAGGAATAAAAGAAAAAGGAAAAGACTATCCCAACCAAAGTTGAAGAGAATTTGGAAAAATGAGAAGGTTCATCTATCAACAAGCCCAAATCAATGAATATTGTGCCTCTTGTTTCTCCTTTTCTCAAGGTATATGTCAGAGGGAAGAAAGGAAAGAGTGCAGTTGCAGAAAAATGAAAAGAACAGGTGTTGTCAGAAGTTGTGGTAGCAAACATTCAACATCATGTTCATGTAATGTTCCCAAATTAGCATAAAGCTAATTGGAACATTAATTTTGGCTATTTCAGCTAGGAGGAGAATAAAATGGTCAAGGAGACCCATTCATGAATAAAATATTAATAAAATCTCTCATTAAATGAAAGAGAAGCATCATTAGAGCTAGTTTTTCACACCCATGTGTGAAAAGAGATAATTGCAAGGAGGCTAGATCATGTTGACGAAGTCAAACTACGCAATAGATGGAGGTGTGGCTTGCTTGGGAAGCCAACGCAATTTCTTGAGGAGGAAGAAACCCTAATTTGTGGGTTCCATGGCCAAGGAGCCTTCATTGGCATAAAAGAAGGAGGAAACAACCATTTTTCTCATTCATGTATATTTCGAATTGCTTGCTCTCTTCAGTTGCTTAACTAAGATAGTTGTGTTTTTTAGCACAAGGGAACTCTTGTTTAGGATTCCCTCCTTCTTGAGAAGCCTCTTGAAGGTTTGTTCTTCAGCTCCTCCACATTCAGGTTCAAGACCAAAGAATTTCCCTTCAGGACAGCATTTTCAGCAGTGCAGGAACATTGTGTTGTTGGGTTGCAGTGGAGATTTCCATAGCATCACTTCCGGAGCTCCGATTTTAGAGGAGAGAACTTCTTCGCATCTGGAAGGCCACTAGAGGAGATTTCAGATCCATTTTCCATATCTTTGCATCAGGCACAGCTCCTCTCATCACTCACAGCGCAGTCGCTTTCTTTGACTGCGTTATTTCTGAGCAGAATTGCAGTGGGATTTGCACCACTAGTTTGGAGGGAAATATATTTAGGGATTGGATCAGCCTTTCCCTTGAAAGATCCATTGGAGGAGGTCTATTCAGAGTATGTAGCATCTTCAGCCATCTCCTTCCATTTTCTGAGTTGTAGTGCTATTCCAGTTCAGAGGCAGCAACTCCGACATTTTTCCTTTTTATACATTTCAACCAATCCTTCCAAGGATTGATTTATTATTGATTTCATGGGTTGAGATCTTGCTCCCCCATCTTTCTTTGAGATTTATACTTCCATATCCATGTATTTACATTATATATGCAGCAGTACCATCTATTGACTGTGCAGTTTTAGTCACAAGCACCCTTGTGTAGCTGTATTATGATATGTTTCCATATGCATGTCATTGAGGGGTTCTCTACTCAGCTTGAGCGAGTGATTCCTCAAGTATTTGTATATTTCCTTACTGATATACATATTCAGTGACTATTTAAGGTTTCATGCACATTTTCTCTCTCATAAAACGCTGCTATGCTAGTACATGTTCATTGTTGATGCAACCCTCTTCATTGGGCATTTTCTGAAGATAAACAGGCAAAGGAGACTTGTCTTAAGCTCCTAGAGACATTTGTTTTGAGTCCACTTCAGGATTTTAGCTCCAGAAAGATATACTAAAAGGATCCCAGACCAGGGATCAAATCCTGCTACCTCCATTTCTGGAAAATGCGTTTTCCAGGCTTGGGTTGCTAGCCATTCCTCCTATGGAATTTCACATATCTGTAGACAGATTCTGCAAAGGGCCAAAAAGCCTTCGGATCTCACCCTTCTTTAGAAGGTGAAATATCCGGTAAATGCCCCTGCAGTCCATCTTTGGCACAAACTTGTGATATTTCTGAAAAAGGAACATTACACTGGTATCAGAGCATCTTTCTTCTCTCAACCTATGGCTTTCAAAGCCCAAGAAAGAAAGAGAACAAAAAATGAATGGGGTGAGATTGATATCATCCATTTTTGAAAATAAGAAGAGCCTCCCTAAGGAGGAAGAGAAAACAGAAAAGGAAGACCCTTGCACTTCCTATTCTTATCTAGAAGGAGACAAGAAGACCAATAGGAGAGAGACTCCATCTCTCGGAAGAAGGAATGAGGATAAGCTCACAAGGCTTCTTCCTAAATCTATTCAAAGAATTCAGGGAGATCTCAAGGAGACAAGGCAGGAGATGGATGAAGCATCTCCAAAGGACTTTGATTCCAGGACAAACTCTAGAGTTACACATAGTGGGGGTGATCATGCAGCCACACACTATGATGACCAACGCAGTCCTATGTCCAGCAGTGACATAACTGAGATGAGAGAAGAAGGAGGAGTGACCAAGGAGAGGAAGAAGCAGCATGATAGATCCATTCTCTCAAATTTTGATGGGTCACTTACAATTTCATCCAAAGCTTGGGTGGAGGGGCTAGACTCCATTTTGCAGCAACACAACATTTATGAAGAAGAAGCAACCACATTTGCAGTGTTGCACTGGAGAGGTAAAGCTTACACCTAGTGGAATTTTGAATTCTTTCCTTTTAAAGATGCACATGTTTTATCTCATGCATTAGTAAAGAGATTTGATGGGAGGATTCATAAAATAAATGTGGAGGAACGCACTCAAAACAGAACCCTACATGTGATGGGTGAAACTTGGGACTCCACTCTACTTCATACAGCCATAAGGGAGGCTGGGACATTACACCATACCTTGTTGGAGGAAATATTTTCACCATATACACTTGAGCAGGGTAGCATGAGGGACTCTTTCCCAAAGGAGGACTCCATTATGGGGAGGTTTCCCACCCATGAGGAGGAGGATGAGAGCAACAACACTGGCACAACTAGAGAGTATCTAGTACCTCATGCAGAGGAAGGTGGAGCCCTTGCTCCATGTGGAGGGATTCTTGCATCATTGTAAGAGTTACCCCAGGATCTAATGTATAGAGATCAAGGCACAACCCATGATCCATTTGTGCCATTGATGAGGAGGTGTGGAAACTTGGGGACACAAGGAGAAGGTAAGGGGAAGAGCCAACATCGATTGATGAGGAGTAATTACCCTTACTCATTGTTAGAGGTTGATGCACCATGGAGGGAGACTAGATTGCGCAGTGAGGGCATGGACACATCTGTCCATTCATGTATTGAGTCTACCTTTGATGATGATGTCTCACTGCATGGATACATTATACCGAGGAGACCACTGGATCAGAAGAAGAGGAGGGATGCTTCACATTTTGGGGCACCACTCATTGACTTCATAGAGGCAGAGACCTTGGGAGAGCTTGACATAGCTCAGGGAGCTTTGGGTAGCTGCAGGAAGAAGGGGAGTTTTCTCTCATCATCACTATTGCCCACTCCCATTTCAGATTCTGCGCTGAGGTAGAAAAAACAGGGGAAGGATGGCAAACTTCCCACTTATATCTTTGGCATAGGAGATGTAAAAGAAGGAATCATCCATATGACAGTGAGTCTACATGAGGGATTATCAATGGTGTCATTATGGAGGATGGATCCTCCTTGGAGCTCCAAATTTGGGGTGGAGTATTCCAATGATGTTTTTACCTGCATGGTGTTAGGTGACCAGTTTCATGAGGAGGGGACACACTAGCACATGGGGAGATGCAGAAGTCATGCAGATGTAGGGGAGGCACATCCCTCTTTGGGAGAGCTAGCACAACCATTCATTCTCTCCTTGAGGATGGGAGGAGGCATATCCATGAGCCACTCCACTTACATGAGCAGAGCAGATGGTAAGAATGTTAGTCATATACATTCTGATTTTTATCTTGCATGTATACTTCCTTTGACCATCTCTGTGCAGGACATTGTTCCAAGAAGGGGCATTCCTTTTCTTAGGCTTATTGGGTCATTGGAGGCCACAAGCAGGATTGGTGAACATCCCCTAGGGAAACTTGGGGAAGAGCTATGTGTTGGAGGGCATGATCTGTTTGCATCCTACATTGTTCCTTTCCTCCAAACACATAAGGAGAATGGGGCAGCTCACAGGTTGTTGGAAAACCACAATATTTTACATTCTCTATTACAGTTGGGGATCAAGTTGCGCTGGCTACACATGAGGAACCATAGCCCCACTCACTTGCTACACATGGCAGCCAGCATGATGCTTATTTTGGCTCCTTATGCTGCTACTCCTATTCTTATAAGGAGCATGGTCAAGAGAGAGACACCTTGGTTGGGTGTGTCCCTTGAGGGAGGAGGATCCCTCTCTTTTTGCAGTACATGCTCTAAGATGAGCATGATAGTTGTGATGGCCACCATTCCAGGACAATCATTATTTTCTGAGGTGAGCCATGTGATGGGCATGATGCCATATGAGGATGACTCCCAACTCATCACATGTGGAGATGTTTGGGCCAGCATGATTTGCAACGTTGGGGGAGAGGCCTTTGGAGGCCCAGCCTTCATCTTGCCACTTGATGGCAACCTTATTGCAGGCCAGGATCGGAAGACACCTTACACTTATCTTAAGTGGAGAGGTAGATAACATGGGGTAGGCTGTGTGGTCTACCATGAGCAGATTTTCATCCCACCTACTTTGTCGGAGCCAAAGGTGGATGACAGATTTCAGGAGTTTCCTTGTTGGGAGGTGACTCAATTTTCATGGCACATAGCTTGGGGATGGATGGACCATATGGGGATGATATTTTTCCCTACACTACAGACTCCATACTCCGAGAGGACCTCTAGACATCACTCTATTATCCTCTTGAGTATTTTACCATTGCATGATGAAAGCAAGGCAGTTGACTTGCATACTTGGGAGGGACATTGTGAGGACTTGATTGATGAGATGACACTTTGCTACTTGGAGGCAGGTATCATACATGGGTGCTACAGGAAGAGGAGGAGGAATAATTCAGTTCTAAGCTCACACTTGCTTGAGGGCAAGAAATCTTTGGGAGGGAAGGACTGTAATGTTCCCAAACTAGCATAAAGCTAATCGAAACATTAATTTTGGCTGTTTCAGCTAGGAGGAGAATAAAATGGGCAAGGAGACCCATTCATGAATAAAATATTAATAAAATCCCTCATGAAATGAAAGAGAAGCATCATTAGAGCTAGTTTTTCACACCCATGTGTGAAAAGAGATAATTGCAAGGAGGCTAGGTCATGTTGACCAAGTCAAACTACGCAATAGATGGAGGTGTGGCTTTCTTGGGAAGCCAACGCAATTGCTTGAGGAGGAAGAAACCCTAATGTGTGGGTTCCATGGCCAAGGAGCCTTCATTGGCATAAAATAAGGAGGAAACAACCATTTTTCTCATTCATGCATATTTCGAATTGCTTGCTCTCTTCAGTTGCTTAACTGAGATAGCTGTGTTGTTTAGCACAAGGGAACTCCTGTTTAGGATTACCTCCTTCTTGAGAAGCCTCTTGAAGGTTTTTTCTTCATCTCCTCCACATTCAGGTTCAAGACCAAAGCATTTCCCTTCAGGACAGCGTTTTCAGCAGTGAAGGAAACATTGTGTTGCTGGGTTGCAGTGGAGATTTCCATAGCATCACTTCTAGAGCTCCGATTTTAGAGGAGAGAGCTTCTTTGCATCCGGGAGGCCACTAGAGGAGATTTCAGATCCATTTTCCATATCTTTGCATCAGGCATAGCTCCTCTCATCACTCATATTATGACCCCTTCCTTTAGTGCGTGTTGTCCTCTACAACAACCCCATTTCATATAGCCACCTACCCATTGCAACACCATAATATAGTAATATATCATGCCATTAGTATGATAGACCTTCTTAAAGGTAAAATGATAAACATTAAAAACCTTTTTATCAAACCAATAATCATAACAGCGGTCTCATAATTAAATCTTTTATCATTACTTGTCCAGCGGTCGCAAGATCACCATGCTCCTGTATACGAAGACAACAAGGAACTTTTGGTTGCTCAGGTCGCGATATACCATACCGTAGCACTAATGATGGCGATATACCATGCGATATAACAGTTAAATGCTCCCGATCCGATGCGATATCGCTATCGGCGAGCGAGGATTCTAAGAGATGCCAGTACAAGAAAAGCGCCTTTTCGTCCCGATGCGATGCGATAAAGCCAAAACACGAATTTCAAAAATTTGTTAAAACGGGGATATTACAATTAATTCGTATTAAAAGCCTTATCTTTATAATGGAGATTCACCTGCGCTCAACCGCCAAAACGGCCAAGGCACGCTTAAACAAATCATTTCACCAATAAACGACGTGATGGACATTTAAATGATTGACAGGTTTTTGCGGCCATTTAATGAAATAGTAAGTCTAAATCTTTTCACGGATTGGATCCACGGCGACATTAAGTTAATTCTTCATCATGCATTAATCAATATATTTCGCCCGTATTTGGTTTTCACTGCCAATTCTCTGTGTTACGCTTATTTTTACTCCTGTACAGAATTCTTCCAAGCTGATAGATGCAAGCAAAATGGGGAAGAAGTCCAAGAAAACTGCAAACGCTTCCGCTTCGCCAGCCATAGAACAAGCCATCACTGATCCAGGAAATAAAAAGAAACGATTGATATCTGATACTACATGTTCAGGTCTCGGCAAAACATCTTGGAAAAGTACCTATAATTTGATAGAAGCTGAAGAACCTGAAGTGACAACAGTAGAAGCCACAGTAGATACGACTCAAAAATCTGAAGGTACTTTAAGGGACTTAGCCGACTCTTTCCTTCATCGGATAGCAGCTCGGGAACAAATTCTCCCATATACGGATATAGTAAGGTGGGCAATTGAGGAACTCCGAATCACAGACAGAACCTTCTGCACCAGAGATGGGAGAATCTTCGGTTCATTTCAAGCTAATGATTTGAGGCAAATGTATCATTTGCCTGAGCCAGAGAAGAAGTACAACAAGGCATTTCTGGAGAAATTCCGAAATGAGAATGAAACTGAATCCGAACCCATTCGGAATTGGAGGCAGAATCCGGCAAAACACAAGCATAAATCTTCCGGTATGTATTCTGTTGATTCTCTATGTTCTCCTTATTGTTATGCTGGGATAATGATGTGTAGATTATGGGGTTTGCACGACTCCTCTAATTTCACTATAGAAATGGTTCCTTTAATGGAGGCAGCGTGTAATAGTGAAATTATGGATTGGGGAACTATACTGTCTGACAAATTAGCTACCGCAGTTCTTGATTTCAGAGGCAAGACCCGCATTTCTGAAAGGTTTATTTCCCCATTCTACTACAGTGCTTATATCCTGGACACCCTGTGTTTTAATTCTAAATTTCCCGTGCTTGGCTGGAGGTGGACTCCAAAATATCCCATGCCCATTCACATATACTATCAGAAATTGTGGAAAACCTCCCATAGGCACCATTTATACCAAATCTGCAATGGCTTCATGTTACCCATTCATTACTCTATTTTTGATAAACCTGCTCCCAAGATTTCCTACCAAGCAGGGATTGATTTAACTGGCTTAGGGAGATGGTTTGCAGAGGAAAAATTTACATATATAAGAATTTTCGGCAGCCAAGCCAAACCTCATGTTCTTCCTTTGTACATACCTGATAAACTGCTGGCAAGGGAGATAGCCTATCAGATTATTTCCGAGGGCGTTACACAAACTCTAAAGAAAAATAAGAAGCAGGTCTGGCCCTCTTTTCCTCTTAGATGTGGTGTCTACACCTTGAATGATCTCAAACATGCAGAGAAAGAAGCTAAAAAGATGAAATCATTAACTCTAGCAACTCTCCCTAATAGGCAATTTGATCCTGACAAAGTTGCCTATAATGCCCTTGAACAGGCCAAATTGGAAAAGTTTGATCATAAAGAAGATATGTTTGATGACCTGTTCTCCACAGCCGAGTTGATGTCCCAAGTTAGATCGTTGGCCAGAATGAAATATCAAGATGAAGGGTTAGTTGAATTCAACAGACTTAGAGAACAGAGGTTGCAAACTCTGCCCCTAAATCTGTTAGCAACAAGCCCAGCAGCAGGATCAAGCGAGCCTGAACAACGACATACTAAGGAACCTCCGGTTATAAAAAAAGAACAGGAGAAAGTGCAAGAGGAAACCCAGACGAAAGAGCAGGAATAGAGCACCATAAAGGTAAATCAAGATACTCAAATTGATCCCAAATTGCTCCAGGAATGGCAGCAATTCGATTCAATTATCAACAATCCTGAGGGTTCAAAGGAAGCCCAAGCATCAAGAGTAGCAGACACACAGGAACGTTTCAACGGGTTCCGGAGTGAAACCGACGGCCTACCTAGTTATAAAGGGTAGAATGACCCAAGGACCCCTCCCGATCAAGTTATTTTGCGGATAGAAGGATAGAAAATTCCTCCTTGGATGTCTTTAGCCCCGAAAACACAAAGTTTGTGGTAAAACGACAAGAGGAAAGGGCGAAGTGAATGGTAGATATTCCCCAGGGAAGTGTGATGACGATGTAGTTTGGAAAGAAATTTGGCCCTGCGAGGACCCTATGAAAACTGTCACAACTGGAGCCTGTTCGACGACAACAATAGATAAGGCATCGGTGGTTCTTTTATTAAAAACAAAGACGGATATTTTCATGACACAAGCGCAACTGCTCAGAAGCCTGGCGGAAAATGACGGAAAAAGCGCAATTATTAACAAAAACAAACCAATAATCAATTAACTCAACAATTCACGGAAAGAAAAAGCGGAAAATTGATCAGAGTGCAGTCCAGAAGCAGAAAGAGTTATCAGAGGCATTGGAACAACTCAAGACAGCAAATGAACAAATGTTGAAGATAAAAGATGAGCAGATTGCTCAACTATCAGCCCAGCTTGAGAAAACAAAGAATCTTCCACAGGTAGCTGAATTCAGGGCGGAGGTAGTACAAATAAACAAAGCATTATTAACACAGATAAAGTTGTTATGTCAACAAATCGCCCAGGCAGAACCTTTATGTGACTTAACAACATCTCTAAGTAATAAATCAGCTGATGCTATAACAAACTTCGAGCAGGCCGATGAGACAGTGACCAGTTATCTTGAGTGGCAAGGTACTGAGGAAGGACAGTCAGCTAAATTGCCAAAGATCCTAGAATCGCATAAAGAGATATTATTTATGGAATGGCAATCTCAGTTAATGAAAGCGGAGAGGGCAGTTTCCAGATGCAAATTAACCACAAGTAATTTGGTTGAATTGATTAATGACACTCTACTTATCTAACGTTAAATATTTAGTAGTGTTCGTACTAACATTAGAACAGTCGTCGCTGCTTCTCAGGCTAGGCAAGATGTCGAAGATGCTATTTTGACGCCACAGGACACCTATTGGATGTTCTTAGTCAAACCTTACAGCCAGAGAGCCGCCCTAAAATGCCTCTCAGATGCAATCGGATGCATCATTCCCGAAATGCAGGATGCCACCTATGATGCCCAACTCAATTCTCGCCTTAACCGACCACTAGAAGTGGAGCCGATGCTTGCAATATGCCAACTCAGGACTAGAGACGAACAGCCTCAGTGATGATTCATGCTGCCGACTGCCAGATTGCCATGAAGGAGATATTCAAGATTGTTTAATACCAATTAAGTAGGATTTTTCAGTTTTATAGATATTTAGATAAATTTAGTATTTATAGACCCTTTCATGTATTTAGAAAGGGTCGTAAGTTTTGTATATGACTTATAAACCTGAAGTTGCACTACTGTACTTCAGGCATATTCTTTTATGAAACTGGACCAATTATTCTAATTTTGACAAGGAGGTTTTTATGCAAATGTGCACTACTGTCTTTGTGTGAAAGTATTTTTGCGTTGAAAGAAGAATTTCAAATAGCGATTGGTATTGGGAGTGACTTGCAGCTCATATGGTACTATTATCTATGTCTGAATCCATTCTTTTTATATGAATTGTTGTTTGATTACTTTTGCTATTATTGAATATTTAAATGTGTTTTAACAGCAATCTTTATACTTTCCACTACTGGATGTTTATAGTTTCCTATTCTTTCAATCATTTACGTATCAGTAATATAAATTAAGATAAGTGTAACAATTGTTTTATCAATTACTTCATTCAACTAATTGAATGAAGTAATTATTATTTAAATGAATATCTTTGTTTATTGAATAGTGTCATCTATATGCCTATTGACAAACATAGATCATCACACGTTGCACTTAAGAATAGAAGCTTCCCGGGATATTATAGTCATTTACGTTTTCGCTTATAGATTAAGTATTCCATTCACTATCACTTATTATTAAACCAATCACTCATTCACCGTCCTTCTTTGTCGGCTTGGTCAGTATATCCGAGTCGAGCCACTGCCATCCCAAAGCGGAAAAGGAGGCATTTAAGGTCTAGGACCGTTAATTCCCAAATGTTGTTGCACTTCACACCGAGGCATCAACATTTTTGGCGCTAGAAGGAGGGCCATCAACTGTGAATGGCAAGCAAACCCAAATCTGCAAACCATTCTAAGAGTAATTCTCCCTCCACATCACCTCCTACTTCCCAATTACATGCTGGTTCTCCAGCATCCAAGCAAGAAGAAGAGGTATCCACTATCACTGCTCAAACCCACCATACTCCAGAACAATTAAGTCTTGAATCTCCTGAAGTTCAGTCTCTCATCCAAAAACTTTAGAGTTTCTCGATTTCACCACAGAAATCTGAGCTATCTCAAAGCAGTGAGACTTCGCAATTCAATCTACCTCACCCTCTCACTAGACTTCAGAGTGAGAAGATCGGTATTGAACCTACTGAATTCCCTTTACCTAAAAGGAAAAGGGCAAAGAAAAAAACTGAAGATTCTGACAGTGAAGCACTTTCATCCACATCCTCCATCTCATCCTCCCCAGTGCGAAGTCAACCATCCACTCCCTCATTACATATTGTTGTTCACCAGGAATTTGGAACTTCAACATCTCAACCTGCTCACTCCTCAACATCAATTCCTTCCCGGACATCTGGAATCTCAACAACAGTATCATCCACCACTGGTATTACAATGGCAGATCCATGGACCAGACCTGGTGCAGTCAACATGCCCGCACCATTACATGCATTACCAGATGCTCCTGAAAAATGGCTACCCAATTTTAATCCAGAAAATGGAACCCAAGCTGAGGAACATATCAATAACTTCATGTTAGCAGTTAATTTGAAGGGAGTAACAGAGCAAGATGTAGTTGTTAGGCTTTTTCCTTATACGTTGCAAGGATCAGCAGGATCCTGGTATTTTTCCCTGCCTTCTGATTCTATTACCAGTTGGAACATTTTCCAAGAACAGTTTCTCACTAAGTATGGAGATGATAGATCTTTAGCTACACTAATAAATGATCTCTCCAATCTTAGGATAGAGCATAGGGAACCAATTAAAGAATTTAATGCTCGTTTCAATAAAATTTTGAATAAAATCCCAACGACCTCCAAACCAAGTGAACAAATCAGAAGTGAGTGGTATATTACTGCCCTACCTGCCAATATAGCTATTTTTGTAGACAGGGCCGCAAAACCAACACTCGCTGAAAACTTGAAAGAAGCACTTGCTGTGGAGAAACGTATCAATGCTCTAGAAAAGAAAGCGGCTCTTGAGGAAAGAAAAACCAAAAAAGTTTCGTTCAAAGATGATTCAAAGAAGAAAACCTCGAAAGATCCATATGACATGGAGGGCCTCCAAAAGGTGCTCAAGACCATGTCAAATGAAATGGTTGAAATAAAGAAACAAGTCACTGAAACTTCAACCAAAAGGCCCTTTAAGAATTACAAGAAAACCGAATCAAAACCACCGAATGTCATATCTAATGCAGATTCAGATCAAGAAGAAGAAGAAGAGGAAACAATCTCACCAACTGATGATGAAGAGGAAGTTGTTGAATGCCATGGCATGTGGGATTTCATACTGCCCAATTCCGATACAGATAATGATGAAGAAGCTTTTCCTGTCTCTACTAGGAGTAAAAGTACCTCTGAACCTGTTCAGGCAACTTCAAAGAAGCGGAGTGCAGGTGCTGCTATAACAAAGGAAAAAGTACCTACAAAGAAGTCACCTGCAGCAGTTCCCCAAAACCAACCTTCAACTTCAAGTACTCCTTCAACATCTAAAACATTAGTAATATCCGATTCAATGGATTACAATATTGTTGATGATATGAAGAAAACTAAGGCAAACATTACTATGTTTGAACTTAGCAAATTAAAACATCAGCAGAAATTACTTCTCAAAGAATTGAATGTTGTTCCCTCTTCACCTCTTCCCAGTGCTAAAGCTGCAAATGATTCGGGTCAACCACCTTCTGGTATGATAGAAGATACTGATTCAGTCCTGATTGGAGATAGATCGAATTCTCATACTCCACCTTTCCTTTTGACCTTTGAGATCTACAACAAAAACCTACACAACTGTTTGATTGACTCAGGGGCATCATCCAATATAATGCCAGCTTCAGTTTGTTCCAAACTGAACATAGAACCCCAAAAGTCTTCCATACACATTGTACAGTTAGACAGAACCCAGGTCCAGGTTTTAGGAGAGATTAACTCTGTAACTATCAGGTTATCAGCTGATCCACGGGTAGTTCAACGAATTGATATCCTAATAGCTGATATACCTGAATTTTATGGATTGATCTTGAGTAGGGATTGGTCTGAAAAGCTCCATGGGTATATTTCTACCAATTGGTCTCACATGTGGTTACCCTATAGGGGAAAGCCAAATCAAATAAAAATCAATCGAGAGAAACACATGACCCACACTGTAACAGATTTTGAACAGGAAAATCAACCAATTGCATTTAATAACAACATCTTGGGAAATTATTCATCAGAGTCATTTTTTGGAAATCTCACTGCCCAACCATCTCCTTTCTCAATAAACAATTTAACATCACAGATTGAAAACTATTCTCAAACAGATAGGTCAAGATGTTTTAATGATACTGGGGAAACTGTAAATAAGATTGTTAATACTTCTTTATTTTGGTCTTTATATTTTGATGGCTCCAAATCTAACGAAGGTTCAGGAGCAGGGTGTATCTTGGTTAGCCCGCAAGGAGAAAAAACAATGCTGTCCTGTAGGTTAGAATTTGAATGCACAAAAAACACAGCCGAGTATGAAGCCTTAGTCCAAGGTTTGTATAAAGCAATTGGCCTTAAAGTGCAATATTTGAAGGTATTCGGCGATTCTGAAATTATTGTCAAACAGGTGAGAAATACAATTCATTGTCTTTCAAATCACCTCAAACATTATCAGTCGCTGGTACAAGAACTCACCACACACTTTTCTGCATTCAATATTTCTTCTATTCCTAGGTCTCAAAATTCAGCAGCAGACTTGCTAGCCAATGTTGCTTCCAGACTCATACCCTCCGAAGATTATAGCCCAGATAGATTTTCAATAGAATTACTTTTTAGGCCGTCAATTCCTGACAATGTCACTAATTGGAGAATATTTAATCACGATGAAGACATTTTACAATTTTTGACTTCAGAAAAGTCCTATAATGACCAGATCATTGAGGAAAGCAAACATGACCTTCAAATGAGAGGTAAATCCGAGGAAAATTCAATTCCAAAGCCTGTGGTGAAGCTTGAGGATCTTTATGATATTAAAGACAGATTTAAACCTGAGACTAATGCAAAGCTTCAAAGCTCTACTTTAAGGTTTGAATTGATAAACCTTGGCACTGAACAAAATCCTCAAAACGTTAATCTAGGATTAGGACTTTCTGTAGAAGAAAAGGAAGCATTCATTAAACTCTTAAAGAAACATAAACATGTTTTTGCTTGGAAATATGATGATTTAAAGACATATGATACAACTATTATCCAGCATACCATTCCAATGCTTCCCGATCAGAAACCAGTTCAGCAGAAATTAAGGAAAATACATCCGAACTTAGAAAGTCAAATAAAATCAGAACTCAATAAACTCTTGAAAGCTAAGATTATTTTCCCCGTTCGACACTCAAACTGGGTCTCTAATATGGTGCCTGTCAGAAAGAAAAATGGAGACATTAGGATTTGTATAGATTTCAGAAATCTGAATAAAGCAAGCCTTAAAGATAACTTCCCATTACCTACTATGGAGCAGATACTCCAATCAGTAGCAGGCTCTGAATTAATGTCCTTTTTAGACGGTTTTTCAGGATACAACCAAGTTTTGGTTCATCCTGATGACAGACTTAAAACCACATTCAGAAAAAAATGGGGAACTTATGCTTATCAGAAAATGCCTTTCGGACTTATTAATGCAGGAGCCACATTCCAAAGAGCGATGGATATCGCTTTCAAAGGATTGATTAATAAAATAGTAGTTGTCTACCTAGACGATATTACTGTATTTTCTAGAAAGAGATCCAATCATTTGCATGACTTAAATCAAATTTTTCAACGCTGCAAAAGGTATGGTATCTCACTCAATCCTAAAAAATCCTTCTTCGCTCTTGATCAAGGAAAACTCCTGGGTTTTATTGTTTCCAAAGATGGTATTTATATTGATCCTGACAGGATTAAAGAAATTTCTGAAATCCCATTTCCTCATAATAAAAAATCCATGCAATCTTTTTTAGGTCAAATCAACTTTGTCAAAAGATTTGTTCCTGATTTTTCTCAGATCATTTTACCATTACAAAGCATGATTAAGAAAAATTCAGTGTTTAAATGGGGATCTGTGGAAAAAGAAGCATTTGATTTAATCAAACAATCAATAATCAATGCCCCCACTTTAAACACTCCCAATTTTTCTAATCATTTCACATTGTATACTATCGCATCCGATTCATCTTATGCAGCGGTACTCACTCAGATTAATAATCACGACTTGGAAGCACCGATTTCATTTTTTAGTTCAAATTTCCAGGGTGCAGAACTAAATTACTCCGAAGTTGAAAAACAAGCCTTTGCTGTGTATAAAGCCATTAAAGACTATAGGCCCTTCCTTTTAAAAGCTCATACAAAGGTTATAGTTCCTTTTTCTGCAGTAAGACAATTACTGATCCAAAGGGAATTAGGTGAGAAAAGGGCCAATTGGGTTACAACACTTCAAGAGTATGACTTGGAAATTAAGCCAGCAAAGATTGTGAGAGGTCAAGGTTTTTGCAGGTTGTTAGCAGGAGCATCCAATATTCCAGAATCAGGTGATACAGAACATATGGAAGAAATCAATCAGATAAGTATTACCAATTCTGAATCTCAATACGCAGATTTAATCTTTTATTTGAAAAATGGATATGCACCTCCTAATCTTTCTTATAAAAACAAACGGGCCATTAGATTAAAGCAAAAAACTTCATAATCATTGATGATGTACTTTTTAGACAAAACTATGATTCAGTTTTATTAAGATGCCTAGAAAAACCTGAAGCACAAAAGGTTTTGCAGGAGCTACATGATGGACCAGCCGGAGGACATTTTGGAGCTGACACAACAGCTCACAAAATCAATCATGCTGGGTATTATTGGCCCACTTTATTCAGAGATACTCACGAATATGTAAGGAAATGTCAAAGTTGTCAAACCTCCAGTGGAAGACAAAGAAAATCAGCTTTCCCTTTGCAACCAGTCAACATTGAGCAACCTTTTGAACAATGGGGATTGAATATCGTTGGTGAAATTTCTCCACAGTCTTCCAAACAACATAAGTATATCTTTACTGCTACTGATTACTTTACCAAGTGGGTTGAAGCAATTCCGTTAAAAACAACAAACTCTGAAAGAATTATAGAATTTATAGATCAATTCATCATTACCAGGTTTGGTGTCCCAAATGCTCTTGTTTTTGATAATGCATCTTATTTCTCTGGTAATGCCATGTTTGAGTTTGCTATTAAAAGAGGTTTTAAACTAAAATATTCTGCAAATTATTATCCTCAGGGTAATGGTCTAGCAGAATCTACCAATAAAAATCTCCTTAAAATTATTAAGCGAACTATTGAACAGAATCATAAAAATTGGCATAAATCTTTAATATTCGCACTATGGGCAGATAGAATAACACAGAAGGCCTCCATAGGTAATTCTCCATTCAATCTTGTATATGGGAAAGAAGCAATACTACCAACCAATCTAGCACTTCCTTCCCTAGCCCTAGTGCAGTTCATTGAAGAAAGCCCCTCTTCTTCTATCCAACTTAGACATGATCAAATTTTAAAATTAGAAGAAGAAAGAGAAAAGGCTAAGATTACTCATGCAAAACATCAGCAGATAATCAAAAAATCATTTGATTCAACTTCATCTAGTTCTAAACAGTTGTAGGTTGGTGATCTAGTTCTGAAATGGGATAAAGCCCATGAGGATAAAGGTAAACACACCAAGTTCCAAAAGATGTGGCTTGGACCATTTCAGATCAGCGAGAAGATAGGCCATTCGACATTCATGTTACAAGATCTAACAGGAAAGAGGGATTCTCTTCCTGTTAATGGCCTCATCTTAAATAAATTCTTCAATTGAGAAGGTAATCCCTTCTCCTTTAGTTATAAGTAGGATTTATTTTTTTTAGGATCATTAGGAAATAAAGTTGTAAGGTATCTTCCATTGACTTTTGTTGTATTTAAAAGTTGCTCAAAAGAAAGGATTTTTGATATTTACTTTTAAATAAATAGAAGTCTTATACAAGAGGAACAATTTCTAGGAAACTAAGTATAATTGCATTCTGAAGCCACCCTTTAATTTTTGCGAACTCTTCTCAAGGTTTAGAAGTATTAAAGAATCATTTTATGTTTTTAAATTGGTCAACAAAAAGGTTATCAATATCAAAATAGAAACTAATCCAATTTCAGCATCTTCAACTCTTACCCTGTCATCCATTTACTCTTAAGGAGAAAATTGTCCATCCCATTCACCAAAAGTTTATGATTACTCAGAGTGTAATTCTAAAAATTTTGATATAAAAGATAAGAGGTCTTATTACAAGCCTGCTTACCATGATCATAGGGAATTAGTTTAACCGACATTACCAATACTGCATACCAAAACAGGGTAATGGCTTAAAATTATAAGACAAGGGGTCTCATCACGAGCCAGCTTGTTCGGTTAGATTACTACTAGTGAATGGCATTGTCAAACTGCTGGCCACCAAACCAGGACAATGGCTTTTTATCTTAGAAAATAACAGAAAAAGTAAAAGGAAACACAAAATATGAAAGCATATTTTGAATTCATTCTGTTAATCATACTCTCAAATGGATGGGATAATGGACAATAACATGGTTAAAAGGTATCCCTGTCGGAACTATGAACGTTTGTTGGCAGCAGAGGCTCTACCTATGACAGACGAGTTAACCAAAAAGCTGCTTTGGAAAAGTTTTTTGTTTTATCATTATAAACCAATAGAGGCCTATTTAAAACTTAGAATGTATCTAATTTTAAACAAAGAGAGGAAATTAGCAAAAATAGTTTCATTTTATTTGGAGTGCATATATACTTAGTTATATTAGAATTTTCCCTTTTGATTGAAACTCTATTTTGAAAAAGTTTAAGTATTTCCATACTTTTCAGAGATAACTGTTTCTTCCAGCGAATCGCCAATTGTTTTCCTCTACAACAACCCCCCATTTCATATAATTTTTATTCACAACACTATAATATGAAATGGGTCCCTTTTATTTTTAATTGGTATCAATTTTGTATTATTCAATAAGGTCCGAAAATGAAATAAAAAACATTACAAAAAACCTTTTTGACAAACCAATAATGGCCTTGGGATATAAATAATTAAATCTTTTATCATTGCGATAAAGCGATCGCAAGATCGCATATCGCAATGACAAAGGAAACATAACTTAAAGAACCTTTGGTTTGCTCCGACGCGATAACACGCAATGAGCGATCGACGATATACCATGCATGCTTTTAAAAGAGCCCCGGTTAAATGCTCCCGATGCGATGCGATATCGCTATCGGCGAACGAGGATTCCAAGAGATGCCAATATAAGAAAAGCGCCTTTTCGTTCTGATGCAATGCGATAAAGCCAAAACACGAACTTCAAAAAAGTTGTTAAAACGGGGATATTACGATTAATTCGTATTAAAAGCCTTATCTTTCAAATAGTGTTTCACCTGCGCTCAACCGCCAAAATGGCCAAGGCACGCTTAAACAAATCATTCCGCCAATAAACGACGTGATGGGCATTTAAATGATTGACAGGTTTTTTACGGCCATTTAATAAAATAGTAATAAAATCTTTTCACGGATTGGATCCACAGGCCACCTGAAGTTAATTCTTCATCATGCATTAATCAACATATTTCGCTCGTATTTGGTTTTCTCTGCCAATTCTCTGTGTTACGCTTATTTTTACTCCTGTGCAGAATTCCTCTAAGCTGATAGATGCAAGCAACAAGGGGAAGAAGTCCAAGAAAAATGCAAACGCTTCCGCTTCGCCAGCCATTGAACAAGCCATCACTGATCCAGGAAATAAAAAGAAAGGATTGATATCTGATACTACATGTTCAGGTCTTGGCAAAACTTCTTGGCAAAGTACCTATAATTTGATAGAAGCTGAAGAACCTGAAGTGACAACGATAGAAGCCACAGTCGATACGACTCAAAAATCTGAAGGTACTTTAAAGGACTTAGCTGACTCTTTCCTTCATCGGATAGCAGCTCGGGAACAAATTCTCCCATATACGGATGTAGTAAGGTGGGAAATTGAGGAACTCCCAATCACAGACAGAACCTTCTGCACCAGAGATGGGAGAGTCTTTGGTTCATTTCAAGCTAATGATTTGAGGCAGATGTATCATTTGTCTGAGCCTGAGAAGAAGTACAACAAGGCATTTCTGGAGAAATTCCGAAATGAGAACGAAACTGAATCCGAACCCATTCGGAATTGGAGGCAGAATCCGGCAAAACACAAGCATAAATCTTCCGGTATGTATTCTGTTGATTCTCTATGTTCTCCTTATTGTTATGCTGGGATCATGATGTGTAGATTATGGGGTTTGCACGACTCCTCTAATTTTACTATAGAAATGGTTCCTTTGATAGAGGCAGCGTGTAATAGTGAAATTATGGATTGGGCAACTATACTATCTGATAAGTTAGCCACCACAGTTATTGATTTCAGAGGCCAAACCCGCATTACTGAAAGGCTTATTCCCCCATTTTACTACAGTGCCTATATCCTAGACACTCTGTGTTTTAATTCAGAATTTCCCGTGCTTGGCTGGAGGTGGACTCCACAAAACCCCATGCCAATTCACATATACCACCAGAAATTGTGGAAATCCTCTCATAGGCACCATTTATACCAAATTTGCAATGGCTTCATGTTATCCATTGATCACTCTATTTTTGATAAACCTGCTCCCAAGATTTCCTACCAAGCAGGGATTGATTTAACTGGCTTAGGGAGATGGTTTGCAGAGGAAAAATTTACTTATATAAGAATTTTTGGTAGCCTAGCCAAACCCCATGTTCTTCCTTTGTACATACCTGATAAACTGCTGGCAAGGGAGATAGCCTATCAGATTATTTCCGAGGGTGTTACACAAACTCTAAAGAGAAATAAAAAGCAGGTCTGGCCGTATTTTCCTCTTATATGTGGTGTCTACACCTTGAATGATCTCAAACATGCAGAGAAAGAAGCTACAAAGATGAAATCATTAACCCTAGCAACTCTCCCTAATAGGAAATTTGATCCCGACAAAGTTGCCTATAATGCCCTTGAACAGGCCAAATTGGCAAAATTTGATCATAAAGAAGATTTGTTTGATGATCTATTCTCCACAGCCGAGTCAATGTCTCAAGTTAGATCGTGGGCCAGAACGAAATATCAAGATGAAGGGTTAGTTGAATTCAATAGACTTAGAGAACAGAGGTTGCAAACTCTGCCCCTAGATCTGTTAGCAACAAGCCCAGCAGCAGGATCAAGCGAGCCTGAACAGCGACATACTAAGGAACCTCTGGTTATAACAAATGAACAGCAGAAAGTGCAAGAGGAAACCCAGTCGAGAGAACAGGGACAGAGCACTATAAAGTTAAATCAAGATACTCAAATTGATCCCGAATTGCTCCAGGAATGGCAGCAATTCGATTCAATTATCAACAATCCTGAAGGTTCAAAGGAAGCCCAAACATCAAGAGTAGCAGACACACAGGAGAACGTTTTAAAACAAGTTCCAGGTGAAACCAGCGGCTTACCCAGTTCTAAAGGAAAAGAGATAATCCCAAAGGACCCCTCAGATCAAGTTATTTTGCAGATAGAAGAAATTCCCCCCTTGGATGTCTTCTATAGCCCGAAACACAAAGCTATGGTAAAACGACAAAGGAAGAGGAAAAGGACTGATCAGCCTTCCCTGTTTCCAGAATTAACAGTGACGGGCAATGTAGTTTGGAAGGAGGAATTTGACCCCTCTGAGGACCTAACAAAACTATCACAATTTGCTGGAGCCTATTCGGCAGCAACAATAGACAAGGCATCGGAGGTGAGTCTTTTATTAAAAACAAAAGACCAGGATATTTTCTCATTACAAGCGCAACTATCAGAAGCACGGCAGAAGGCAGAGCAGGCAGAACTGCAATTGTTAACACAACAGCAAACCAATAGTCAATTAACTCAACAATTGCAGGAAGAAAGGCAAAGGATTGATCAGAGTGCAGTCCAGAAGCAAAAAGAGTTATCAGAGGCATTGGCACAACTCAAAACAGCAAATGAACAAATGCTGAAGATAAAAGATGAGAAAATTGCTCAAATATCAGCCCATCTTGAGAAAACAAAGAATCTTCCACAGGTAGCTGAATTCAGGGCAGAGGCAGTACAAATAAACAAAGCATTATTAACACAGATAAAGCTGTTATGTCAACAAATGGCCCAGGCAGAACCTTTATGTGACTTAACAACATCTCTAAGTAATAAATCAGCTGATGCTATAAAAGACTTCGAGCAGGCCGATGAGATAGTGACCAATCATCTTGAGTGGCAAGGTACTGAGGAAGGACAGTCAGCTAAATTGCCAAAGATCCTAGAATCGCATAAAGAGATATTATTTATGGAATGGCAATCTCAGTTAAACAAAGCAGAGAGAGCAGTTTCCAGATGCAAATTAACCACAAGTAATTTGGTTGAATTGATTAATGACACTCTCTACTTATCTAACATGATTTCCCAATGTACCCCAGGTAAATTGACATCAGCTAAAACATTGGAGCAGTCATGTTACTCAGAGCTGGAGAGAACTGGCAGATTAATCGCAGGAATTAACAGTTTGACATGGGACACCTATTGGATGTTCTTAGTCAAACCTTACAGCCAGAGAGCCGCCCTAAAATGCCTCTCAGATGCAATCGGATGCATCATTCCCGAAATGCAGGATGCCACCTATGATGCCCAACTCAATTCTCGCCTTAACCGACCACTAGAAGTGGAGCCGATGCTTGCAATATGCCAACTCAGGACTAGAGACGAACAGCCTCAGTGATGATTCATGCTGCCGACTGCCAGATTGCCATGAAGGAGATATTCAAGATTGTTTAATACCAATTAAGTAGGATTTTTCAGTTTTATAGATATTTAGATAAATTTAGTATTTATAGACCCTTTCATGTATTTAGAAAGGGTCGTAAGTTTTGTATATGACTTATAAACCTGAAGTTGCACTACTGTACTTCAGGCATATTCTTTTATGAAACTGGACCAATTATTCTAATTTTGACAAGGAGGTTTTTATGCAAATGTGCACTACTGTCTTTGTGTGAAAGTATTTTTGCGTTGAAAGAAGAATTTCAAATAGCGATTGGTATTGGGAGTGACTTGCAGCTCATATGGTACTATTATCTATGTCTGAATCCATTCTTTTTATATGAATTGTTGTTTGATTACTTTTGCTATTATTGAATATTTAAATGTGTTTTAACAGCAATCTTTATACTTTCCACTACTGGATGTTTATAGTTTCCTATTCTTTCAATCATTTACGTATCAGTAATATAAATTAAGATAAGTGTAACAATTGTTTTATCAATTACTTCATTCAACTAATTGAATGAAGTAATTATTATTTAAATGAATATCTTTGTTTATTGAATAGTGTCATCTATATGCCTATTGACAAACATAGATCATCACACGTTGCACTTAAGAATAGAAGCTTCCCGGGATATTATAGTCATTTACGTTTTCGCTTATAGATTAAGTATTCCATTCACTATCACTTATTATTAAATAAATTATAGACGCTACTGTTAGGAAAGCTCGTCCCGTATATCGGTCGGAGCCACCATCCCAAGCGGAAAAGTGCATTTAGGTCTAGGACAGATAGTTATCCCTAATGTTGTTACTAGCGATTTTGAGCATCAACAGCTGCGTTATTTCTGAGCAGAATTGCAATGGGGTTTGCACCACTAGTTTGGAGGGAAATATCTTTAGGGATTGGATCAGCCTTTCCCTTGAAAGATCCATTAGAGGAGGTCTATTCAGATTATGCAGCATCTTCAGCCATCTCCTTCCATTTTCTGAGTTGCAGTGCTATTCCAGTTCAGAGGCAGCAACTCCGACATTTTGCCTTTTTGTACATTTCAGCCAATCCTTCCAAGGATTGATGTATTATTGATTTCAGGGGTTGAGATCTTGCTCCCCCATCTTTCTTTGAGCTTTATACTTCCATATCCATGTATTTACATTATATATGCAGTAGTACCATCTATTGACTACACAATTTTAGTCACAAGCACCCTTGTGTAGCTGTATTATGATATGTTTCCATATGCATGCCATTGAGGGGTTCTCTGCTCAGCTTGAGCGAGTGATTCCTCAATTATTTGTATATTTCCTTGCTGCTATACATATTAAGTGACTATTTAAGGTTTCATGCACATTTTCTCTCTCATAAAACGCTGCTATGCTAGTACATGTTCATTATTGATGCAGCCCTCTTCATTGGGCATTTTCTGAAGATAAACAGGCAAAGGAGACTTTTCTTAAGCTCCTAGAGACATTTGTTTTGAGTCCACTTCAGGATTTCAGCTCCAGAAAGATATATTGAAAGGATCCCAGACCAGGGATCAAATCCTGCTGCCTCCATTTTTGGAAAATGCATTTTCAGGCTTGGGTTGCTGGCCATTCCTCCTAGGGAATTTCACATATCTGTAGACAGAGTCTGCAAAGGGCCAGAAAGCCTCCGGATCTCACCCTTCTTTAGAAGGTGAAATATCCAGTAAATGCCCCTGCAGTCCATCTCTAGCACAGACTTGTGATATTTCTGAAAAAAGGAACATTACAGTTCAGAAGGATTAGCGGCCCATTAAATCAGATGAGAAGCTCCTGAAGGATGCAAGATATGATGGTAGCAGTAGGAAAAGAAAAAAATATGCAAGACAAGTTGTTGGTAGTAGGAAAAGACACACAAGAGCTAGAAAAAAATTCAGGCTGAGATCCAAATCCCTACATAACCCAAGCCGGATGACAGAAGTTATATATGTGGAGAGGAAATATGAAGGCCTATAAGCTGTAACTCCTTCAATTGCAGAATCTAGTGGGTTCAAGAAGAAAGAAAAGGGTAAAGCCCATTTAGACTAGCAAATAAGAACCTCCAAGAGAAGGAAAATCTAGAAGAGCTCAGAAGAGAAAAAGGCCATTTCAGAAGAGATAGCCACCAAGACTACAAGGTCACTATCAGCAGTTGACAGAAAGACAGATTTAGACAAGCTTGCAGAAGTTGTAACTCATATGGAGGAGAGGTAAAAGGATGTCCCAACGAAGTATCATTTTTCCTATTAGTTATATTTTGGAACAACTCAATTTTCAGAATGTTTTAGTGTACATAGAATTTTTGAAATATCTTGTTGTGAATTTTTTAAAAGGAATAGAGTGTTACCAGAAGTTTTGGTAGCATTATTGTTTTTGTGCAGTTACGGTTTTTTACCGGAAGTTCCGATAGCGTTTGTTTTTAATTATTTTTTACAAATTTTAGCAGAATTTTCGAGCTATTCCAAGGATGATAAGGACTCCAAATGATATGGACATGTAAAGTGATTGTTGATAAGTGGTTTTGAGGTTTTCAAATGACACATTTAATGAAGACACATGGGTTTTAAAGAAACAATATCATGGAGATACAAATCAGCAGAAAAGTAGGTAGGTTGCTAGCACACTCAGCAGCACAGTTCGAATTGTCTTCTATATTCGTATCTACATCTGTCCTGTCATTTATGTTTTGATAGGATATGTATTTAATATGCTATAACTCCTCGGTAATGAGAGGAAGAGTGGATCCTTCTTTTTAGGAGAAATGGAGTTGGTGCCTCTCTCTATAAATATCATTTGTAAATAATATTTCAAGGTTGGATTTTAGTCAACATGAAGACTTTTTTATAATAAATAAAACTCCTTTTGTACTTCATGCTGGAGGACTTTGTATTTCAAGGACTATCTAATGTATGGTGTGTTTCTATTGTTATTTCATTAATATAATTTATGAGTTGCAACAGCTAGCAAGTATGAGTAAGAGCACTATTAAAGGATCTTATAGTTAATTATCTATTGTTCAGTCTTATGCAAATCATGTATATTTTGTGTAGAGCATGCTAGTGAAGGTTTCATGAAGGATTTATGAGATTCTTTATGCATGTTTTCTGATTTCTAAATGTTGTTTCTTTTACATAAAACACAGTTGATGTAAAAGGCCACTCTTATAGTTGAGTGACTGATTTAGGATATGTTTATCTCTTAGACTGAGTACCATCTATTTATCACCTTTCATCTCTCACTATCTTCTCCCCTATACTACAAACATGTCCATGCAATTTATACTTGCCACAGTTTGCCAAATGCATGAAGGTCTAAAAGAGTTGAAATAATTTCAAACTCTTTAAGAAGCCAAACTACCATCTAAAATATTTTGCTTTTAAATGAACTATGATGTGTAAAGCTTATTCCTTTGTAGTCAAGGAGTGAATCCTTGCGCTAACATCTTTGGCGTCGTTGTTGGGGAGGAAAATTGAAGTGTATCCTTGGGTGAATGAGAAATGTATAAGTCTAGTTCTGAGGTGTACAGTTCCAACTGTCTGTTTAGACTGTTTTACACCTGGAAACTCCATTGTTGAATTTCTGGCTCCCAGAAGTGCTAGAACCATGGCTAACATGTATTCCCCTTTGAGAATCCTAGGCCCTGACCCTGAGAAGCTAATCAAGAGAAGAAATAGTAAATGAAAGTTTGCTGCCTCTGCTACTGTTTTCTCAAAGGTTGTTGCTAAAGAAGTGCTGCAAATTCTATCTCTTGATTTTGCAGAAAATTCTATACCTCCCTTGTTTTCTAGCCATCAGATAGTCTCTACATCAAGTGTTGGTGCTTCATCATCTACTATTCAAAATCCACCAATTGTTGTTCCACAAATTCCAGCAACTCATACCATGGGTGGTCAAAACCCACCCCCTAACCAAATGGATGAAATTATTGCTGCCAGGTATGCCCCTTTAGTTTTACCTCAAACTATGAATGCATTACCTGCAGGAGATTATCTTAATTATATGCCTAAATTTAGTGGTGAGGGAGAGGTAACAATTGAAGAACATCTTGCTGATTTTTATGCCTATGCTGACAATTTGAATATTGAGCATGAAGATGTTTGGATGAGAGTTTTTGTTTAGAGACTTGAGGGTGATGTTAGGAAATGGTTCATATCTTTGACAATTGGTAGCATCACTATAATTGAAACCCTAGATGAGACATTTTAAAGGAAATGGGGTGATCAGAAAGATTTTCTGTATTATATCGCTGAATTTGGTGCAATCAAAAGCAAAAAAGGAGTATCAGTTTCTGATTTTTCTAAGAGATTTAATAAGATGTATAGAAAAATACCTACGGAAATCAAACCTAGTGAAGCTTCAGCCAAAATCACTTATGTTGGTGCCTTTGATCCTGATTTTTGTTTATTATTGAGAGAAAGAATATCTACAACACTAACACAAATGCAATAAAATGCACTGTGTAGAAATCATAAAATATGTATGTATATTACAGGACTCTCCTGATCTAACAAATGAATCTTATGTTAAATACAGAATCCTTCCACCTAATTCTTTGCGGAAATTAAATCGCCAATTGCAAAACAAATATGAAGCAAATCAATCGCACATAACAAGAATGTTTTATCGGGAAAGCTTAAAGCTAAAAACCCCAACTATCATATATTATGTATATCAATGGAACATGTAACAATCTCATACAAAGCTCATAGCATAGATCTCTTAGTACAATCAACAATCATCATGCACTATCATGCAGAAATTTGCATATCTATGCACCAATTTCTTGCCTCTTGACAGCGTGCCTCCACTGCGAAATCCCTGCTGAAGAAGATCCCTGAATGAATTCGATCTTCCCTTGCTTGCACTGCGCAATCCTCATTGGCATCTCCAATGTCAGTGTAGATGCATTGAATGCATCACTATAGTCACAACTGATAGTCCATCTCACCCTTTCACCTATCTCTCCACTGGGTCTCCACTAGATTTGACATGCAAGTAGTTAACTGTTGTATTTGTTCAGTTGCAAGTAAGACATTATTTTTGAATTAATTAAATAATTAATTCACTCATCTATCACTAGTGTATCTTTAGTTACAACTAGCACAACTGAGTTTAACTCACTTAACTGAGTTAAACTAAATAAAAACTCACATAACTACTCTTCCAACTTTGTTACAACTTGCCACTATCAGTTATAACAAAGTCCTCCATGCATGAGTCACCAACCACACTAGGAATTGCGTAATTCCTTCAGCCCACTGATGTGCCACATCTGTTCACTAAAATAAAGTGCTTCAAGAGAATAAGTTACTGTTTATTGTCTGATTATTATTAAGGGCTAATAATAGTCGACATGCATCTATTTTTAGATTAGCGATCTATAAATAGACTTCGCCCAATCTTCTAAAAATACAAATTCATCCAAAGATAGAATTTTCTTAACCATCTAGAATCAACATTCTTCTAATTTTAGAATATGCTCACCATTTTAAAAATAGACATACACCTAAAAATAGCCTACGGGCCCCACCTAGTGAAGTTGCTTAATTTTCACTAGGCTCATCATCTTGTTGAATCTCAACACATTGGAGGTAGAATATAATGTATTAGCAGCTGATAAGCTCAGAGGAGGGATTAACAGAGACAAAATGAAACAAAAAGTTGAAGTTTCATCTTCAGGAACTTATGACATAGATCCTAAGCTAGATGAGCTGACCAAGATGGTCAAGTCATTGACCACTGATATTTCCAAGCTCAAGATGGAAGCAAGACCAGCTACTACTAGAAATGTTTCATTTGATCAACCTAATATGTAGCAGTTTAGAAGACCTAATGTTCATCAAATCTTGCAGCGAGAAAGAAGAGATGTTAATGATAAAAAAGTGCAACCCCCTTTGCAAAATGCTATGTTTGAAGATGAAGAGGAAACTAAAGGGTTGGAGAAAGGTGTTGATATCAATTGCATAAGAGATAAATAAGGGTTGATTCATCTTACACAAGCAGAATATGAAGACTTCATGTCGTATACTCATAATAATGAAGTGAGTTATGACCATTCCATGATTGCAGTTGATCATCAAACTAGATACAATCTTAGATGAAAGAAGATTGATGATAATTCCAAGCTAGTTGCACAACCAAAGAAGAATAGGGATATAGTTAAAATTCCAGCAGAAAAGCAAGTGGTTGAACCAAGCAAGCCAGAAGCAACTAACCCTCCTACACTTGAGGTAAAAATTTCTCACAAACTGTCCCCTACTTTCAATTTTGAAAATGAGATACAAAAGATTAAGATTCTTGATCCTTTTGTAGAACTCATGAAAAATGATCATTTCAAAAAGACTTTTATGAAAGCTCTTCAACCTCCACCTACCGAAGTAGCCTCTGATTTTGTTAACGTATAAGATAACAAGCCCACTGTTATTTTAGGTCCATTGGTAGAAGACAGAGATAAATCTACCCCTCCTTTCTATCTATCTTTGAATATTCATGATAAAATCCAGCATAATTGTCTAATGGACTCTTGAGCCTCACATAACTTAATGCCCAAGGTAGTCATGGATGAACTAGGTCTAGAAGTAACTAGAGAATACCAAGATATCTACTCTTTTGATTCCCGGAAATTCCAATGCCTTGGTGTCATCAAAGACCTTCCACTTAGCCTCTTTCAGTTACCCATGAGAGGGATGGTAATGGATATTGTTGTAGTTGACATTCCTCCTAGATTTGGTATGTTACTTTCTAGGTCATGGATTAGAAGGTTGGGAGGAACTTTGCAAATGGATTTCACTTATGCTACTGTCCCTATTTTTGGAGGAGAACAAAGAAGACTTTATAGATAATCTCAGCTAGCATATATCATTAGTGACAACAAAGACCCCACTAATCATTTGATTTATGCTAGAAAAACTGATGTGGGTTCAAGCATTTTACATATGGATAATTCTGCCCTGCCTACATAAAGTTTTCAGATTTTGAAGCCCACTGAAAATCAAATCAGTCATGAGGGTTCTCAGGTGTGGCAAATGTATTTTAATGGCTCATGTTCTAGAGAAGGAGCTCGTGTAAGGATAGTTATCATTTCCCCTTTGAAAGAAAGCTCCACTTTTTCTTTCAAACTTGAATTTGAAGCTACTAACAATGTGGCTAAATATAAAGCTCTTTTAATTGGTTTAAAAACAGCAAAAGACATGAATATTTCATAAATTTCTAGTTTTGGAGATGTTGAACTTATTATTCAGCAGATCAGAAATGTTTATCAAACTAAGCGTCCCAGACTCAGAGATTACCGGAATGCAGTATGGAGCATTATAGAAGACTCATTCCTCACCTTTAACATTTCTTTTGTTCCAAGAGAAAATAATATTTTGGCTTATTCATTTTCTATTTCAGCAAACTCATTCAAGATTCCAATACCTATAAAGCTGAAATATGAAGTGGAAGTTAGTTTTAGACCTAACATTCCTGATAGTATCAAACATTGGAAAGTTTTTGAGGATGACCACGAGATTAGAAGATTCATTGAAGGTGTTGAAGAATTTGTTGTCCTAAACATTGATCAGGATGAAGATCTCATGAAGGATAATGCTGATTATCAAGATATCAAAACTATGAAAAAACATATTTCTCATCATCCTATCATACAACTTCCTACTAATCATATTCCCAAGGGGTTAATCCCACTTGAGAAGCTTTTTAATCATAATGATGTTTCAGTTAAACCACAGTTAGCTGAAACCAATGCATTGGAAGATTACAATTTGGGTACAAAACTACAACCAAGGTATGTTAAGTTGTCAAAAGCTTTATCAGAAGAAAGAAAGATTGAATACCACAAGATGTTTTGTGAATTTGTTGATGTTTTTGCCTGGAAATATGAGGATCTTAAGACATATGAAACAACTATCATTGAGCATAGAATACCATTGAAACATGGTACTAAGCCATTATGACAAAAAATAAGGCAAATCAATCCATTATTATTACCAGTGATGGAGAAGAAAGTGAAAAAAATTTGGATGCTAAAATCATCATTCCATTGAGATGGTCAGATTTGGTTGCTAATCTAGTTCTAGTAAGAAAGAAGAGTGGTGAAGTCAGATTATGTGTAGATTTCAGGAATCTTAACAAATGCCCCAAGAAAGATAATTATCTATTGCCAAAGATGGAGCATATTCTTCAAAAGGTAACCGAGTCAGACATAATTTCCATGCTAGATGGATTCTCCGGATACAACCAAGAATCTGTTTGGCCGAAAGATCGAGAGAAGACAACATTCACTACTCCTTGGGGAACATTCATGTATGCAAAGATGCCATTTGAGCTTATGAATGCGGGAGCTACTTTCCAGTGTGCTATGGACTTTGCATTCATTAGAGAAAAAGAAAAATTCTTGGTCATCTATTTAGATGATATTACTGTTTTTTCAGCTTCAGATCAAGAGCACCTTCAACACTTGAGACAAGTATTTATTAAATGCAAAAAATATGGTATATCATTGAATCCAAAGAAGTCTCATTTTGCTCTTAAAGAAGGTAAGATGTTGGATCACATATTTTCTAAAGATGGAGTGAGGATTGATCCCAAAAGAGTGATTGCAATTCAGCCCATAACACTTCCAAGATCCAAGAAAGAGATTCAATCTTTCCTTGGTAAGATCAATTTTTTAAGAAGAACAAATTTACCGATCAAAAGAAAAAATTACCATGTACCCGTTTTTTTGAGGTAGCAAAAAAAACACTTGACTTTGAAAAGTGGTGATGTAGAATCACCTTTTTTTAAGCATATTTTTGACACTTCAAACTTTCTTATGATTTATTTATTTTTTTACTTTTTTTAAATGTCATGATTTTCATGTCGATTTTGAAAAGTGGTGAAGAAAATCACCTAATGTTTTTTTGGAGCATATTTTTGGCACTTTAAATTTTCTTCTGGTTTTTTAAATGTCATGATTTTCATGTCGATTTTGAAAAGTGGTGAAGAAAAACACCTTTTTTTTTTAACATATTTTTGGCACTTTAAAATTTCTTAGTTCTTTTTTTTTAAATGTCATGATTTTCATGTCGATTTTGAAAAGTGGTGATGAATCAACCCCTTTTCTTTAGAGGGCTGATTTTGACACTTTGAATATTTTTATTTATCAAGTATCAACATTTGTTTTAAAATGTTAGTGATTTTCATGCTAATTTTGAAAAGTATCGACCATTTTTGCTTAGAGGGCCTATTTTTTACACTTTAAATTTTCTAATATTAATGATTTTTATGTTGGTAAAAAAAAAAAAAAAACCCATAAAATAAAAAAATTAAAAAAAAAATTTTTTTTAATGTTATTTAAAAAAAAAAAAACATAATTAAAAAACCAGCAAAATTAATAATTAAAATTTTAAATTTTAAAAACTCAAAAGAAAAAAAAAAGAAAAAAACAAATTCAAATAATTAAAATTAAAAAATTATTATAATTAAAATTAAAAAATTAAATTTTAAAAAAAAAACAAATTAAAATAATTTAAATTAAAAAATTAAAGCAAATTTAAATAATTAAAATTAAAAAATTAATATAATTAAAATTAAAAAATAAACTATTAAAAAGATAACTTAAAATAACAAAAAAAACACATAAAATAAATGTAAAAAAAAAAAAAAAAAAATCTTAAAAATAACATAATTAAAACAAAATTTAAAATAACAAAAAAATAAGTTAAAAGAAAAAAACCAAAATTGAAAAAAAAAATAAAATAAAAATTATTAAAATTACAAATTTAAAACGAAATCATATAAAAAAAAATTAATTAAAAACAAAAAATTTAAAAAAAAAAAAAAAAAAAAAATTGCACAGGTCGGATTTGCTGATTAATTACATCGGGCGTTGAAAATTAAGATTTATTCTAATTTTGTGTTTACAAGTGTTACAACTTTTGTGCACGATTCATTGGTGTGATTATATATAGAGAGAGTTAGGGGCAGTGTGATTTTTCTTAATAATGTTTAATAAATTATAAATTAATTTTTTTAGAGGATGGAGTTTTTTAATTAATATTTAATAATAATATTTTTTTATTATTTATTTAACTTTTTTTTATTAGATAAATGTCTTTTCGGATTAATCACATTATTAGGATTTGGTCGTTTCGAATCAACTAATGTGGTTCATCCTCACAGCAAGGTAAAAAGCCAATTGATTTTATTGAATAAATAGTGTGGATTCATCATTGACCAGAATTAGCCTAAGAAAACTACCCGTTAAAAACTAGTTGTTTAGGACTACCGTTATTAAGTTGGTTAATTAGTTAATTAAAATTATTAAGCGATAAATAAATATTGACCCAATAAATAATATAATAAAATAAGAATTTTTATTAGTTAATGAATTAGTTAATTAGTTAATTAAAATTATTAAGAGATAACTAAATATTGACCCAATAAATAATATAATAAAAAAATAAGAAATATTATTATGTAATATTTAATTAGAGTTTTAAATTGATTAATAAATTTTTTATTTTAATAGATATTACAATAAAATGTATTATGTAATGTTTAATTAAAATTATTTAATTGATTAATAAATTATGAAGAAATCTTTCGGTAATAATCACATTACAATGATAGCGGACACCCCGAGAACTTGGCTGTGCACTGCGCTGCTAGGTCAAGCACGTCCCTTTGCGATTCTGAGCAGCGAGGCTGCTCTTTGTGGCGGCCTGCCTAAGGCTCCGCTCCCATGGAGGCGCAGGGCTCACCCAAGGAGCCTCCTCCGCCGCCCTCTTCCTCTGTTGTAGATGCGTTCAATCAACTTCTAGTTGGATTGCCCCAGAAGAAAAAAAATGAAGCAGCTAAATTTGTAAAGAAGCTAGAAGATATTCCGGAGATCTCTTTGCCTCCAGAGACCCCCATCCAAGTAGCTTTGTCTCTGGTTGATCGTGCCCTCATTGGCCAATTCACGGGTCTTTGGCCATCTCCGAAAACTACCGAGCAATGGGTTAATAAGAACTGGGCTCCTCTGATCAAGCAAAGTGTCACATCTTATTTTCTTGGGCGAGGGTTCTTCCTCTTTGAATTCTCATCCAAAGAAGATAAAGACCTGATTTTCCAAAATGGGCCCTATTTCATGGGCCCTCAGGGTCTATATCTGAATAAATGGACACCAGATTTCGATCCGGCAGTAGATGTTCCCACGGCGGTTCTGGTGTGGGTTCGGCTCCCAAATCTCCCAGTCCATTGCTGGAACTGGGATTCCTTGAAGCACATTGGCAATGCCCTTGGGAAATTCATAGATTGGGCAAACAACAAGGACCAGTACGACTGTGCTAGAATCTGCGTAGAAGTAGATCTAGAGGTGGGTCTCCCAGAGGCAATCAAAATCAATGTCGGCAGTTGGTCTCATGTGCAGAAACTGGACTACGAGCAGCTGCCATTTAAATGCAAGAAATGTCATGTTCACGGCCACTTTTTTAGAAGCTGTCCGTCCAATGGTTAGCCAGAGAAAGGAAATGAAGAGGGCTGGAACCAAGTTAAGCGTCCAAAGACCTCTCACAAAGGTCAAAAACCTGGAGGCCCTAATGGTAAAGGCCCTCTTCAAGCCAATGCTCAGAGACCTCTCCCAAAAAGGCACAAGAAAATAAATTCGACCCTCTAAGCCAGCAAATAGAGGCAACTTAGGAGATCGAGATCCAAAAGCCAGTCTCACCAAGCAAAGGCACCCCCTCTTCCTCTCTTAAAGGAACAAGTGCTGCAGAAAGCTCCAAAGGCATTCCTTTAGAAGTTGAGGAAGAAGAACAGGAATCAGAAGAGTCAGAGGAGGAAGGAAAAATAGGAGTGTCTCAAACCTCGGTAAGGAGATCTACAAGAGACCGCAAGTCTGACAGGGAAAAAAGAGAGCAGGAAACATACAAAGAAAAGCTTCAGGGCAGCCAACCAACTCTGGAGAAGCTGCTAGCCTCAAAGCCAAAGACGGTGAAAAATCAGCCCCAAGGCTCCAAGGGAGCCCATCAGAAACATAAATAATGAAGGTCATATCCTGGAACTGTAGAGGTATGGGGAGTAAAACCAAGGAAGAAGCCATTAGAAGTTTAATAAGAATAGAATCTCCACACATACTTCTCGTCCAGGAGACCAAGCTAGAAGACGTAGTATTTCTGCATGCAAGCAAGAAACTTTGGAACAAAAGCGAAGCAAGAGCAATCTCTGCCCAGGGAGCCTCGGGAGGACTAGGCACCATATGGAATGCCAATAAATTTTCAGTTATCTATGAGGCTAGCAATATTCATTGGTTGCTACTTCAAATGCAGCATCTGGTCACCAAAGAAATTTTCTGTCTTTTCAATGTATACTCCCCAGTCAATGTTGGGGAAAAAAAGGACTGCTGGGACTCTATAAGGCACCAAGCAGATCTAGCAAACTTGGAAAACATAATCATTGCTGGAGATCTCAATCTCACTCTTCATTCGTTTGAAAAAAGAGGAGGCAACGTAGTTCGAGATCTGGCAAGGGAATGGGCGGAGGATCTTATGCAAGACTGGGACCTGCTTGACATCAAACCTTCCTCCGGTAAGTATTCTTGGTCTAACAAAAGAATTGGCCCAGGCCATATTGCTGCCAGACTAGATAGATTTTTCATTCAAAGTTCTTTCCTGTTACTAGGACTAGAACCTAGAATGCATATTCTCACTAACAGCACCTCGGATCATAAGCCCATCAAGCTAGAACTCCTGTCCCATCTAAATCTGGGTCCTATTCCTTTCATATTTAGTCCTCTCTGGGTCAAGGAGCCAGATTTCTTGCAATTAGTCAAGGATTGTTGGAAACAGCCAGTCAAAGGACCCCCCTTCTTTGTCTAGGAGGAAAAGTTCAGAAGGGTGAAAGGGGCACTAAAACGATGGGCCAAAACATTGCCCAACCCAGCTACAGAAATAAAAATCATTAAAATATCTCTAGCCTCTCATCAACCTCAAGTGGAGGATGTCGTCATTACTGAGGAGATCTTAGACAAAGAGGCTCACCTTCAGCAGAGTTTTCATAAGGCCTGTTTAGCTGAAGAAGAATACTGGAGATTAAAATCTCGAAAACTTTGGCTCAAAGCAGGGGACAGGAACTCTTCTTTCTTCCACAAACAAGCCCAGGCCAGGAAATGCTTCAACACCATATCCGAGATCAAGGAGGAGAATGTCATCCACAAGGACTTTGAGGACATCAAGAAAGCAGCCTTCTCTCACTTTCAAAACTTGTATAGTGAGGACACAGATCTGGATCAATATTCAGATCTGTTAGATATTGTTCCACCTTCAATCTCTCCCAGAATGAATGCGCTCCTAGAGGCCAAAGTCTCCAAGAATGAAGTTAAAAATGCCCTTTTTTCCAGGGATCCTGATAAGGTCCCTGGACCGGATGGCTTCTCTGCCAGGTTCCTCCAAGTCTGTTGGCCGATAGTTGAAAAGGATCTCTTAAAAATGGTCCAAAAATCCCAAGATTGTCAGAAAATCGGGGGCAGCACAAACTCAGCTTTTTTAGCCCTCATCCCTAAGGAGAAAGGTGCCAACAACTTTAACAGATTTCGCCTGATCTCCTTGTGCAATACAAGGTACAAGCTAATCACCAAAGTGATTGCAAATAGACTAAAGCTCATTCTTCCCAAAATCATTCCGGAGAATCAAGGAGGCTTCATCCAAGGTAGGCAAATTGTGGACAACTTCACCCTAGTCCAAGAGGCAATTCACTCAAGCTTACATCGAAATGAACAAGGTATGGTTATCAAACTTGATTTAGAAAATGCATTTGATCGAGTAAGACATAGCTTTCTATTAAATGTCTTGAGCAAGTTTGGTTTTGGTTTAAATTTCATAAATTGGATCCGGGCTTGCATCTCGGAGCCCTGGATTGCACCTCTAGTGAATGGCAGAGCCACAGATTTTTTTAAAGCTTCGAGATATCTTAAGCAGGGGTGCCCACTCTCCCCTCTGCTATTTTTCATCCAAGCCTCAGTTCTCAGCTTTCTGTTAGATAAAAAGATGCAAGATCAAGATATTAATGGACTTTGTATAGCAAGAGGGGTCAAAAACATAAACCATGCCCTCTTTGTGGATGATACCCTGTTATTGGGGGCTGCCACTCTATCCTCAGCCACCAAATTCAAAGCAGTGTTGGATGATTTTTGTGAGGCCTCAGGCAGTGTCTTAAATAAGAACAAATGTCACATTTACAGCTGGAACACATCGCCCAGATTGCTCTCTGCTATTGCTAGATGTCTGGGCTTTGCAGCCTCCTCTTCTTGGACCTCTTTTAAATATTTGGGCCTTTCTGTATTCCATAAAAGATCTATAAGTAAAGACTGGCTTCCACAACTTGAGAAATTTAAGAGCAAGATCCAAGCCTGGGGTTACTCGTGGCTCAACATTGCTAGTAAATCAGTTCTAATAAAATCTGTGCTCACCAGTCTTCCTCTATTTCATTTTGTTGTTCTTCTTGCTCCAGTAAGTATTCTTAAAAAAATGGAGGAGTATATTCGGAGATTCTTTTGGAAGGGAGGCAAACAGAATGAAAACAAACTGCCTCTAGTCAGTTGGGAGACCATCTCCAAGCCTTTGTGGGAGGGCGGATTGAACTTTAAAAATCTCTGTCATCAGAACATCGATATGGGAGAAAAGTTAATATGGAAGATTATTGCGCCCAAGCCAGGCTGGGCTCAACTGGCTCTCTGGAAAAAATATTTCAGAGGTCCACGCACCAGCTGTTTAGAAAAATCGATCCAACTGCCCAACTCGTCTTTTCTCAAGCTTTATGCTAAAGATGCTCCTCTTATCAAATCGCACTCCTTTTGGATCCCAGGAAACGGGAGAAAGATAAATATATGGACTGATAAAATTTTAAATGCTGATCCAATAGAAGATAGAGGCTCCATCAGAGCATTGCGTTGTTGGATGGAAGGAGCTGGGATGCACACGCTGTGGGATATTTCTCTGTGGAACGATTCAGATTGGGCAGGCTGGAAACGTATTGATGTGCCAACACACCTGCATCACGAATGGCGTACGTTGCTAGACCTCCTACATGGTATGGTGCCTATCCACATCAACAAAAGAGATACGAGAGGCTAGGGACAGAAGGCTAGAGAGTACGCTGTCTCATTGGGAAGGGAGAGGCCCTACATTCCCCCAGACCTAGCACCATGGTAAGGCGTTTGGCGCTGCCCATCGTGGCCTAAAGTGGATTACTTCACTTGGCTTCTTTGCCATTGAAAAATTCTCACACATGAAAATTTGCAGAGGAAAGGGTTCCACGATCCCTCCAAATGTTCATTGTGTAAAGAAAATTCAGAGAGTGTTGCCCATCTAATGCTAGAATGCAGATTTTCTCTGCAGATATGGTTCACATTCCTTCACAAGATGAATTCAAACATTACGCTCCCGAGTTCCACTGCTGAGTTATTTTCTAAGTGGGCGAACAGGTATCCTGATCCTCCTCCAAAAAATCAGCTAATCAAAGCTGTTTGGTCTATCCTCCCAAAGGTAATATGCTCGCAGATTTGGCTTGAACGAAATAGAAGAATCTTCAGAAGCATTGAGCAGAACCACAAGGCATTAGAAATCAAGATCAAATGCCATCTAAAAGAGTGTCTGATTGACTTAAAACTCTAATCTTAGTCAACAATACATAGCTTGGGGCTCTTTTCTTGATCTGCATTTTCAAAAAGAAGTAAGGAATGTCCCTCCTCCCAAAGCCTGGCAAATAAGAGAATCTGAAACAGACTTTCAAGACTGGATTATAACACAATCAAGGCACTCTCTCTTTTTTGATGGGGCAGCAAAGGGAAATCAGGGCAAAGCTGGTGCAGGTGGTGTTATTTTAAATCCAGATGGTAAAAAAATTCATTCCTTTGCCTGGGGGCTAGGCCACTTAACCAGCATTCAAGCTGAGGCTTTGGCTCTATTTCAAGGACTCAAGATTCTCAAAGATTTAAACATAAGTGAAGCAAATGTATTTGGCGATTCCCAGATCATCATAAATGCAATTGTGTCCAACTCTCCAGCTTTGGACTTAAAACTCGCAAGGCTGATAGTCAGAATTAAGGGCTTGGAAAACACTTTTCAGAAGCTGAATTTCTACCATGTGTTTACTCTTAAGTCAATTTGTATGTATCTTCAAATTGGGAAAAATATCTGAAATCGAATCCATAGTAACATCACTAAGGAGAAGAATTCCAAGCATTAGCTCCACACTCATCCTTAGTGGTGAGGTGCAACAGGCTATAGTCCTTCTCAATGTAATCAGAATTTTGGCATTTAGACCAAGTTTGAAATAATATTCCATAACCGTTACTGTAAAAAAGAAAAAGAAAAAAATCACATTACAATGAACAATGTCGACACGTTTCGAACCAACCAATGTGGTTCATGATCAGGACTAGGTGAGAGATCAGATCCGGTCGTTGAGTTTAAATAGATGTAGAAATGGCAAAGCAAACCGCTAGAATAACAGCTAATTTGACTTTGAAATTTAGTAACGGTTAGTTCTATTAATTTAATTATTTAATAAAATCCTAACAGCTAGTTCTATTTAATAGTTTAATTTATATATAAAAGTATTTTTATTTTATTAATATAGTTAATTAATTATTAATGTTATAAATATTATTTTATTATAATTATTTATTTATTTTATTATAATTCTTTATTTATCTATCTTAAAAAAATAAAATAATAAATAATAATAATAATAAATTAATTAATTAATTAAAAAAAAAAAAAACTAAAATCAAATAAAATATAAAAAAGACAATTAAGAATATAAGGCAGGGATCCAACACCTGCTTATATTCCAACCGTCATCTCTATTGAGATTTACAAGTCTTTTTTCAATTTCAAGGGCCTCTCTTAACTTACGATGATGAAAATGATCAATCCTGGCTAAGACCTTAGCCTCTTCGATGCAGATATGATGGTTAGTCTTTTCCACATGCTCAGCTAGGGTAGAGTTGCGGGACCTTCCATGCCTAATGTCAGATACATGTTCACATATCCTTTGGCTAATAGACCTACCCGTTTCACCAATGTAAGGCGTCCCACAGGAACAAGGAATAACGTAGACACCTTTTCCATCCCTAGGGTTCACCAGATCTTTAACCAATTTAAGAGAGCTGTGAATCGTGTCAAGGGGCTTGAAGGAAGAGGAAACCCTATGCTTCTTAAGGATCCTAGCAATCCTATCAATGGTACCCTAAATGAAAGGAAGCCTTACATTGCAGGACCACTGATTAGGCTCATTTTTATTTTTAACTGAGGGACCTCTTTCTGCTTTAAGAAAAGCCTTAAGTCCTTGTGACTTACTATAACCATTTTTACAAAAGACACTAAGGAGATGGGTCTTTTCTCCCTCAAGGTGAGACTCATTAGAGATTCTCAACGCCCTAGTGGCTAAGGTGTTGAGGACGCCTAATTTTTGAGCAGGGAAATGATGCGAACCCGTGTGAAGATATTGCTCAGTATGGGTTTTCTTACGAAAAACTTGATGGGAGAAAGAACCATCTTCCTTTCTAGAGATAAGAACATCAAGGAAAGGAAGGCTACCATCCACCTCATAATCCATGGTAACTTGTATGGAGCAAGATTGACTATTAAGATGAACGAAGAAACGATCCAACTCTTCCTTACCATGAGGCCAGACAACACAAGTATCATCTAAATATTAAAATAATAGATAAAAAATTTAATATTAAAAGAATTTATTTTCAGGGGTAAAATATAAACAAACTCAAGGAAAAAGAAGAACAGGAGAAATAAGCAAGAGGGACAAAATATATATATATATATATATATATATATATATATATATTATGTAATAATCAAAAATATTTGATTGATAAATAAAATTTTATTTTACAAAGAAAGAAGAATTTATTCTTAAAATACATAAGGGATTAAAAATATAAAGGGTAAGGGATTAAAAATATAAAAGGTAATATATAAAAATAAAAACATAAAGAGTCTAACAGACAAATTCTAGGGGAAAAAAGGAGACAAGACAAAAGAAGAGAAAGGGGAGAAAAAATGAAAGGGACACAAGCAAAAATAAGCAAGGGGACCAAAAAAAATAAAAATAAAAATAAATAAATAATAAAAATATATATAAAAATAAAAATAAAATAAAATTATTTATCTAGAAAGAGCTGGAGTCCAGCTTTTACTCAACTTCCAAACATCATCCCTATTGAGATTCTTAGCATGTCGCTCGATCTCGATGACTTCCCTAAGCTTCCTATGATGGAAGTGGTCAATCCTAGCGATGACTTTGAAGTCTTCAATGCAAACATGGTGACACGATTTCTCCACATGTTCTGCAAGAGCAGATGTGCGGGATCGATTGTGCCTAATGTCTGCAGCATGCTCCTGGATTCTCTGTCTGATGGATATGTCTGTTTCACCAATGTAGGTTGTGCCACAAGAACAAGGAATCATGTAGACACCCTTCATGTCTTTAGGGTCGATAGGGTCCTTGACAGATCCGAGATAATTTATAATCGTACAAAGGGGTTTAAAAGCAGAGGAGACATTATTCCCTCTAAGGACATGGGCAATCTTGTCTGTGGTTCCTTGGATAAAAAGGAGGTGAACCTTGGAAACAAGATCCACTCAAGAAGATTTTCATTTTAATCCATTATGGGCTTTTTGAAAAGCCTTATGACCCTCGGACCTATTATACCCATTTTTTTGTTGTTTAATTTTTTAAAAATTTGAAATTTGAAATTATTTTAAAAGCATACAAATACAATTTATGAATAATATTTCATTAAACAATTATAATTTAATAAATTATAAATTAATTATTTTACATCATGTAGTTTTCTTTAATTAATATTTAATAATAATTATTTTTATTATTGATTTAAACATTTTTTATTATTTTTATTATTGATTTAAACATTTTTTTAAATTTAAATAATGTTAAATAATGCTTAAAAATATATGATTAATATTTAATTAAACAACTCTAATTAATAAATTTCCTAGGGGTGGAAAATATTGCAGCCTAAAAATAAAAATTTAAGATTGCAAAAATTAGTTAACTTAACCAAAAAATAGATTTTAATTTATCTTTTTTTTAATATATTTTTTATTTTTGTTTATTTTTTTAATTTTTTTTTGTTATTTAATAAAAAAATCATTTTAATGTGTGTTTTTTTTTTTTACTTTTTAATGTTTTTAATTATTATTTTCAATATTTTCAATATTTTTGTCATCCATAACTTAGTATAAACCTCCTCCTTTAGCCCTCTTTACTGTTAATTCTAAAAAAAATCTCTTAAAATTAACCCTCATATTAATCTTATTCAATTTATCTAATTTTAATATAAAAATATGTGACTTCTTATTATTAGTATTAATTAACAAATATTTTTCGTAATAACTATTACTAATTAATATTAATAATCATAATTATAACATTTTTAACAATCAATCATCATTTATAATATTATTCATTAATTTATAATGCTAATTTTAAATATCAATCATAATTTATAATATTAATCATATATATGATTTATTAATTATCAACCCTCATTAATAATATTAATAAAAATTATTTAAATATCAACCTTAGTATTTTAATAAAACATGATAAATAATTTTCTTAACCTAATGAATGACATTTAATTATTTCTAATAATATAATAAATTAAAATCAATTAATGGTCTTTATTATTATTATTATTAGCAGCATAATCAGTTGCTATTTTGTATTCCAAAAAAGAGGAGGAAAAACTCCATGGTTACATACTAGACTACTTGCAGTGCAGTGAAGGAAGTAGCTATAGCAAAATGCTACATTTCCTTTTTTTCTAATTTTGGTAAGGAGCTGAAATACAGATAATGCATATATTCGACAAACTGTGACAGAAGAAGGGTAAATTTGAAAGACATGCTTAATCAATATTGATGTGGCTAATATGACGAGTAGTAGAGTCCTCAAGATTGTCTTCATTGCTAGCGTTCCTCAAGTTGTTGGAGATGGAGCTTGGTGCAGTGCGCTTCTCCAACATGTATTTGAGAATTTGCACCGATTCTTCAGCATGTGTACAATGATTGGAGAGAGTGTTGAACTGATTCTAGAGAGAGGTGACCCTGTGTAGAAAGACATTAACATCTACTTCATGTTTTTCATTAAAAAAAATTACCTCAGTTTGCTGCTTTGCGTCCAGAATTTTTTGGTGAGCTCTAATCTGATCAAGTTCAGCTTGTAGATCCGCGTAGTGGAGGCAATCTTCACTGCGTGCCATGCTGTAGTAGTTTGCTGATAAAAGGAGGAACAAAATATTGACACGAGCTCTACAATTAGAGTAGGTGAAAGTCTTCTGAGAAGGGCTATTTAGAATGAGCGCAAAAAAAGGAGAGATAGTCTGAGGGGGCAGAGGAGCCCTGTCTCTATGAGGAAGCCTGTTCTGATAGTTAATGCGGAGCGCTGTCAAAGCAGGGGGGATAGGCTGAGGGCCAAGAGGAGAAGGCGTCGGAGGCGCTGTTGATAGCAGAGGCTCGGAAAAGGGAATGGAGATGCGAGATCGGGGAGAAAACAACAGAGGGGGGCAAGAAAAACACAATGAGGGAGAAGGGGAATGGTATGGGAGGCTGGGAGAAAGAAGATAAATAGGACGAGGAGGGTAAAAGGAGACTGCTCGGGGGGAGAAATGAGACAAGGAGGTCACGAGCAGGGTGTGGGAACGAGTACGAAAGATGCTTTTAGGTGTTGTGAGTTCTGAATGTAGGATCGAGATGAATCTTAAGACTAATAGATGCAGGATCATGGCAGGGGCACAAGATTTAGCACATCATTGCATAGGATATGCCCCGAGGTTCATGCGCAAGCCCTATTAGCAAGGAGGTCGGCGTCCTTATTGAGATTGTGATGAATGTGAAAGAAGGATGTGTCCTTCATGTCTTCCAAGAGTGAGTGGCATCTGCTAATAGTTTGGCGAAGAGCTATATTTGCAGTTGGACTATTATGATTCATCAGGTTGATGATTATAAAGGAGTCTCCAAATACCATAACGTTTGTAATATGAAGCTTTTTTAACTGATACAAACCTTAGAAAAGGGCTAATTCCTCCGCTTTGTTATTTGAAAGGGTGCTTAGACCCCATTCAAAGGATTCCAGAGTGCTACCATTTTCGCTCCTTATGATGCCACCAACCCCTGCCATGCTAGGATTTAATTTGGATGCTCCATCAAAAAATAAGGAGGGTTTGGCCCTGCTCTTTATCCAGTCAGAAAAGTCCTCTTCTTTAAGCTGAATCTTCCATCTTGTGTCTGCTTTGAAGGCCTGTTTTGGAGGGGGATTAATATTGTTGTTTCTATCCAGAAGGTCACCAAGGAAGATCCTTTCCTCCGCGCAGAGATCCCTGTAGTCGATTTTGCTGCTGCACTTAGTAGAAACTGTTTCAAGTGTTAGACTCCAAGATTTGCTGCAAACTTTCCTAGAAGAGGACTCTTTATTCCTGAAGATCTTTCTATTCCGGGTGAGCCAAATGTTCCACAGAGCCACATAGGGAAGGGTATCCCAAACTCTCTTCGAAATTTCGTTCTTCTTTTTACCCCAAGGATAGCTGCTTTTCCAAGAGTGGAGGACCTCAGCAATGGTGCTATGTTGCGTCCAGCTAGGCTGTAAAAAAGGGTTAAGCTCGTTCCAGCAGCGGGTTGCAAAGGGACACCCAATGAAGAGATGGTGGGTAGTCTCTTCTGCTGTTTGACAGTTTGGGCATCCTGATGGCCCAAGAACACCTCTTTTCTTGAGGTTTTCAAAGGTTAAGATTTTATCTTTCAGGAGGGTCCATATGAAGAACTTGATCTTTGGAAGAGCTTCCGATTTCCATACAGCCTTCCAATTAGACCAGATAGGCGCAGGACGATATTCGTTGCAGAGATGTTGATAAGCTGCTTTGATGGTGTATGCTGAGCCGGAGGGGTCCCATCAAAATTCATCAATGTTGTCTTTTTTTAGAGGAGCCGAACCATAAATATGAGATTGAAGATTGTCAAGGTCAGCTTTAAGATGGGCTGGAACTTTTGGGAAGTGCCAACCAGTCCAGAATTTGGTTTGGGCATCCCATTTGGAGAATTGGCTTAATAGATGTAGACCCATATTGCTGAAGAAGGAGAGAATGTGCTGAGTGTCAGGTCTGTCAATGATGGGGATCTGTCCCATAATTCGATCTTTCCCAACATTGATGGTGTTACCTCCCATGGGAACTTTGGAAAGATTTTGCACTAAGAGGGGGATGGCTTTTTTACAAAGAGTCCAGATTTTGGAGCACGGTCTATTAGGTATTTCTTGGTCAAGGAGATGTTTTCGGGTGGTGTTTAGATACTTGACTTCCAGAACATTTTTCCACCAAGCTTGATTCCCATTGATGAGCCTCCATACAATTTGTTTGGTCAATTTAGTGTGTCCTAAATTGCTAACATAAATTATCAACCAGGGATTCGTAAACTGACGAAGTGTGGCACACTATATGTGCAAAATAACCTATCTCTTACTTTTTGTCGTTTTTGGATTTTTATTGATCTTGGTTGGTTTCCTAATGTGAGATGGAAATTCTAAAAGACAAGTATGGTTATGAATATTCAAGGCAATGATGTCCTTTATAATGATTTACCAAACTTCAAACTTCAAAAAGAATTTGAAACATACAATGACAAAACTTGAAAGGAAATGAAAATGTGTTGCTAGCCTAATAAATCAAACAGTGAACTATTGAGCATGAAAACCAAATTATCCTTGCTGCTGTCTAAACACAAAAGAAACTATGCTTAAAGAAATCCAAGAATTGCAACAAATTAAATCTAAATCAAATTACATCAACTTATATTCTGATCCCTCGCCATTAGTCCAGCTATGGCTTTCGGAGGTAACCATAAACAACTTGAGCAATCTGATATCTAATTTGCAGAAAAAGAAACTAATATCAAACTACACACTCATACTTCAATCCCTCACCATCAGTCCAGCTGTGGCTTTCGGAGGTAACTGAAAATGACATGGGCAATTTAATATATCTAACTTGCAGAAAGTAAACTAATATCAAACTACACACTCATACTTCAATCCCTCACCATCAGTCCAGCTGTGGCTTTCGGAGGTAACTGAAAATGACATGAGCAATTTAATATATCTAACTTGCGGAAAGTAAACTGATATCAAACTACACACTCATACTTCAATCCCTCACCATCTTGATCCGATTCTTGGCAGCTTCGGAGAGTAACTAAGAAAATGACGCCAAGCGGCTTAATATCCAAAAGTCTAACTCTTGAGAACAAATATGCCAATGAAATAAACAAACCAGTCAAGCGGAATTAAACAAAAGTAGAGATGCTTGTGAGGAACCATATTGATTCCATGTCACAGATGAAAAGATATGCAAATGCTAAGAACCTGTGAAAAATTATGCTAAAGCTATGATTTCAAAAGCAATCTAAGTAAGGAAATTGTGGAGTACTAAAAAGGTATGCTTTTGATCATTATTTCAGTGGCTTTTTAATAGAATTTGTGAACCTTTTTGTGTCATGAATTTGGAAAGTAATAAGGAACTATAACAAAACACATGAGAATTGATATGCAAGACTTAGCCATTGATAATGGTTATTTTCTATACAGGAAAAGGAGAAAACGAGGGATTGCCGTTCCAAAGGAAAGGACAAAGTCGAGATAACTGCTGTCCCTCTGGACGAGAACCGAATGCAAACAAGGATAAACAGATCAAAGCAAATCGGCTCGGAAAAGAAGGAGAAGACACCAGCTCAGCGCAAAAGAAAAGACAGGATGAAGAGTGAATAGTTTGGCGAATCCCTCAGGATCTTCGATCCTGAGGGATCGCTGCTTTATTTACCTTGTTACTTGGACATCTCCGCCGTCGTCTTTATATAAAGAGACAGCACTGTTAGTTTGGAATAGAAGGATATAGAGATAGAGAATACGCTTTTATGTAATTTTCTGTAAGACATCAGCTTTGATTATTAAGTTTCGTTGAGAATTGGTTCAATGTATTTTTGACCGATGCGTTAATGAAAGCTTGGTGATTATTCCATCTCTGCGTCTGGATTAACTTAAAGCGGTGTATCCTTGGAGGCTAAGGGCCCGGCCCCGGAGGACACTTGCTTCTGTACCATTACGACTTGACTTCTGTGTGGTTTGTTTATCATTGTTATTTGGTAATTTGATATGCTTTATAAGTTCATATTACATGCTCTGTTAAAGATTGAATCATTAAGGTTTTTACAGATAGAATCGTGTGTTGACTCCGCATCAAGTTATTAATCTTTTCAAGAGTTAATTGCATGTTCTTACTGTTTTGTTACAGAGCTGTTATACTAAACGTTCGTGTTGTGCGCGTTTCTGATTTATCAGTACTGTTCCATAATTCATTAATAGTTATTGCTGTTCCATTAGTGTGATTTGTGTGAATTGCCTTTAGAGTGAAAGAATGTTATTTGATTGCAAAGAGTGCATTTGAGTTAATAGATTAAGTTTGGTTACAACCCGCGGGACTTAGTTATTCAATTGCTGTTCCATTTTAGATTTGTTGTTCTATTCCAGAATTGTTGTTCAATCCTTTATTTGCTTTGCTGTTCCATTTACTTGCATTTGTTGTTTTGGCATGAGAGATGATCTAGGCTGTAGTGAGCATTGGCAGTCACTGTCTAGCTCCCAGGCTCGTGGTCTATGCTCTAATTTCCTTTCCATCAGTTTCCGAAGGGATGGGTTATCACTGCCGAACCCTTGACTGATAAGCTGTTGAGTTTTCTGAGTGTGTGATTTATTCTTTGAAGTAATTTAGTTATAGACAAGCATCCATTTACTCTTGTATTTCTTAAGCACTGTACTACTAGCATTACTCTGACAAATGATAGCCTCGGATTGAGTCACTCTTTGTAATGACAAAACGCTCTCGGGTTGACATATTAATGTGAGGTAATTAGAGGTGAAAGAGACCCTTTTTATAGCTCTACATTTTGGCGCCGTTGCCGGGGAAAGAGTGTAGCCATTTGTCTTTTTCAGATTAGTGTACAAGCCTGCTAGGGAGGAGTTGGATCCTAAAAACGGAAGGTAAGAACCTACGTGCAGAGCATGTAAAAGACCTGCTCACTATCCGCTTTCCTAACAGATTTGTTTTTTCTTGTTTGAATAAAAGTTGGTAGTTCATTTTTTTGAGTGCATGACTAAGCAGAAAAGACCAGAAAAGAATATCAAACCCCCATCCAAACCTGAAAAAGCTAAGGGGCCAGTGACCCTTGGCCGAACGACCTTCATAGACGAAATCTATAAGAAAACAGAGTCTCAGCCATCGGTAGGCTTCAAGAAAAACACTTCCAAACCGCCTACTAGTTCCCTTCAGGCAACAGGATCACCATCTGTAGCCTGTGCTGAGGTGCATAGTCAAACTGAGGAGCAGGACTTTCAAGAAGTTGAAAATTCCACTCCAGAATTATTGCAGGAAGGGAACTCTAGCAACTTTTGTGAAGGAGAAGGAGAAACAGGGGAAATCAAGGAACCAAAATCTCCTCTTGAAACAAATCGGCCATTAGATAGCCCGGATAAGGGAAGTGCTGCGAAAGTCATTGTTGAAGAGATTCAATCTCCTCAAACACCTGGTATTCCCATTATTCCAGATAAAGGAAGCGCTATTAAAAAGATCCCTGTCAAAACCGTTCCCACTCAACCTAGGAATACCCTCTTAGATATCCCAGAAGGTTATTGGCATATATTTGATTCCATGGCTCAAAACCAACCAAACGCCCAAAACCAGCCAAATACTCAAACCTCTACATTAAAATATCCTATATTGGATTCTGCAGCAAATGCACCCATGAAAGCTATCCCTCTTCAGCATATCCCTACATTCCACGGACTCACATCAGAAGATCCGGATGCATTCTTATTCGAATTCGATGTGTTATGTAGGGGGTACGATTACACCACCGATCCCCAAAAATTGAAATTATTTCCCTCTACATTAAAAGGGGCTGCTTTAATATGGTTTATGGGGCTAGGTGGCGGGGTTATCAACAATTGGGATCAAATGAAAGAATCCTTCTTAAAAAAATATCAGGATTATTGTAGGTCTAGAGAATTAAAAGACGAAATATTTCAAATGTCAGCCAGACCGAATGAAACATTGGAAGAGTATGTGGAATGTTTTCAGTACAATCTACAAAGATCTCCTTATGCATCGCTACCTTTACCTGATAATGTGTTAAAAACTGCATTAATAAGGGGTATGAAGGAACAATGGATTGAAACATTAAACATCATGGGAAAAGGGGACATTTATCAAGAGAATTTTGCTGACATCATTGACTTATGTATTAGGAGTTCGAGAGGCAGCACAAGAATAAAACCGACAGAATATGATCGGTTTGCAAGAGATAACAAAGTATCAGCAGAAGGAGTAACACGTGCAGAAATTTGAAATTTATTAGAAAATTTTAAAACTGATATTATGGGGACACTAACTACACAACTTGATATTGTGCAGGCTAAACAGAAGCAGCTGGAGGCAGAACAGAATTTGGAAATCTTCTGCCCCCGATGCAGAAAAAAAACATAGCCACAAGGAATGTCCACTGGATAAAGTCCAAACATGCGCCATCTGTACAAAAGATCACTTTACGGAGAGCTTCCCCTCACTTCCTGGATTGAAAGCGGTATATAAGGAAGTAGAAGAAGAACCAGAATCGGTGAATTCGATCAACCAGCGCCGCCAGTGGAAGCCGAGACAACCTGGTATGTTTCCGGACTCAACCTCTTTCTTTCAACCCCCACAGTATAATGCTCAACAATATGGTATGTGGCAAAATCAATCTCAACCCCCATTTACAAACTGGTCACCACAATTGTTTCCTTCTTCAAATCCATGGCTGAATCAAACAAGCCAATCTGGTTGGCCGAATTTCCCTTACACTCCACCATATTGGCAAAATGGCCCATATCCTTCACAATGGACTCCTTCTACTTCACAAAGTTCACCCTGGCAGACAAGCTGGCAAAGACCGATGTACCACCCAGCTGGAACTATTCCGCTCCCTCAACCTACTTTGCCAGCTTTACAACAAAATCCCCAGTCTAACCTGAGACCGCAACTCCCAGCCCAACCCGATCCCAATCCAAATAACAGGCAGGTCCAATCTATCCAAATCATAGAATCACCAGAAATAGAACCCGACCTGAGGGAGTGCAATGATCTTCAGTTGAGATCTGGACGCATAATTGAAACTGAGGGAGATAAAACAGTTCATATTGAAGATCAGTTACCAAGAGAACATCAGTTGCAACAAGAGGATGTAAATAAACAACAAACTCATAATCAAGCAACTACATCCTCTCCTCCGTTCCCAGAACGATTAGTCATACCTCGACCCATACAATATCTTGACTTTGACATTCTGGGAGAATTACAAAATTTGTACATAAAAATTCCATTCCTCCAAGCCATTCAAGACATTCCCATATACGCAAAAACTATCAAAGAATTGTGCATAAAGAAAGCAAGGAGGAATATAACAAATAATCATAGGTCCATTGATGGGTACTTTATCGACCTATTGTGCGGAGAGAAAACACCCTTAAATACTAAAACACAGGGCAATTATAAACATTCCAAATTTGCTGGTGAGACCTGTCCCAATACCTTAGTTGATCACAGGGAACGCGATTATGTTATAACCACAACTGCCAGCTGAAGCATTACATGCAGCCCAACCCACTTCTACTCTTGTTAGAATTGGCTGACCGATCTGTGGTTAGACCAGAAGGTACTCTACATGATGTCATGGTCTCTGTAGAATCCTGGGAGTATCCAACCGATTTCCTGATAATTAATCCAAAAACCCGACTTGATGGACATCCACTAATTTTAGGTAGACCTTGGCTTGCCACTGCCGATGCCTACATTGGCTGCCGGCAGGGAAATATGACCATAACCAGGGGGCCGAATAGCAAGAATTTAGTTCTATATCCTCCAGCGCAGCCAAGTGTCACAATAATCAAAACTAATAAACACCCTGTATCATACCTTACTGATAACATCAGATCTCCATTAACTATACAAGAGGCACTTGATTTTAAAGACCAAACAGAAGATGATGCCATTAATAATTTCATTACTCAAACTGAACCTCGCACACAGTGTCGCATGATAGAAGCAACATTTGATAATGAATTGGAGGAAGATCCTCTGAAAGATACGCATGACCAAACGATACCTGTTACTTCTGTTGCAAATAGTAAAACTGTGGAAATTGCACCGGGAAAAAATTTAAACATCAATGCCAATCTCACACCTGAACAAGAAACAAATCTCATCCATCTGTTAACAAAATATCAAGAAGCATTTGCATGGGACTACCCTGATATGAAAGGAATCGATCCCCAATTATGTACACACCACATTTATACAGAAAAAGACGCCAGACCTGTTCGACAGCCGCAAAGGAGACTTAATCCTCATCTAAAGGATGTGGTAAAAGCTGAACTTCAGAAACTTTTAGATGTTAATTTTATCTACCCTATTTCTGATAGTAAATGGGTCTCTCTGCTTGTGGTGGTACCAAAAAAGAACGGAAAATGGAGAATTTGTGTGGATTATAGGGAACTAAATAAGGCAACACAGAAAGATCACTTTCCTCTCCCATTCATAGACCAAGTATTAGATACTTTAGCAGGGAAGAAGTTCTTTTCTTTCCTGGATGGCTTCAGTGGATACAATCAGATTCAGATTGCCCCTGAAGACCAGGATAAAACTACTTTTACTTGCCCCTGGGGAACATTTGCCTATCGAGTTCTACCTTTTGGCCTATGTAATGCTCCTGCCACATTTCAGAGGGCTATCCTTAGCATTTTTGCAGATTTAATAAATGATGGACTTGAAGTTTACATGGATGACTTTACACCATATGGAGACGATTTTGATCCAGCTCTAGACACCCTAGAAAAAGTCCTACAACGCTGCATTGTTACCAGGCTTTGCTTAAGCAACGAAAAATGTTTCTTGATGATGACTGAAGGACTTATTCTAGGACATTATGTTTCGGCAGCCGACATTCAGGTAGACCCGGCCAAAATCCAAATACTTTTGCTCATTCCCACTCCTACTACTCAAACAAATGTACGCAGCTTTCTTGGATTTTCTGGTTACTATAGACGATTTATAGAGCATTATTCGCACATTGCTGCTCCTTTATATGCACTAACTGGTAACGTTGATTTTCTTTGGACAGAAAAATGTGACCATGCTTTCGAGGATTTAAAGAAGCTCGTATCCACAGCCCCAGTCCTTCGAGGACCAAACTGGGACCTACCGTTCCAGATATCATCTGATGCCTCAGATATAGCTATTGGCGCAGTCCTTGGGCAGGAAGAGGATAAAAAACCATATGCCATCTATTACATCAGCAAGAATTTATCCCCTGCTGAATTAAATTACACTGTTACTGAAAAAGAATTCCTAGCTGTAATACATGCTGTCAATAAATTTAGACATTATATTACAGGTTATCCTGTTATCTTATATACGGACCATTCTGCTATAAAATATTTAGCAAATAAGCCTGTCACAAATGCCAGAGTAACTCGATGGTTAATTTTATTGCAGGAATTCGACATCACAATCAAGGACCGGCCTGGCAAAGAAAACCCTGTAGCCGATTTTCTTTCAAGAATACCAAAATCAAGCGATGCAGCAGCAGTTGAAGATCAATTTCCGGATGAGCACCTGTTTGCTGTTGCCGTTAAAACACCCTGGTATGCTGATGTTGCCAACTACCTTGCAGTAGGTAAATTACCAAAACATTTAACTCCCAATGAGCGCAAGCAGATTATTCAGAAAAGTTCTCGATTTTCGTGGATTGGAGGCTATTTGTTTCACACAGGAGCAGACATGCATATCAGGCAATGTGTTAGAGAGGATGAAATCTTCGACATCCTAAAAGCCTGTCACGATGGACCGTGTGGGGGGCACTTCGCTGAGCGTAGAACTGGACATAAAGTATTGCAGACAGAATATTACTGGCCTACGATCTTCAAAGATGCGAAGAAGTTTGTCCAAGCCTGTGACAGCTGCCAGCGAGCAGGACGACCTGGTCAAGCTGATGAGATGCCTCTGAAACCACAGTTAGTCATCGAACCATTCGAGCGATGGGCTCTTGATTTCGTTGGACCCATCAACCCCTCATCAAATCATAAAACATATATCTTGGTGGCAACAGAATATGTCACCAAATGGGTTGAGGCAGAAGCATTGCCAAGAGCCACAGAGGACTCTGTCATATAGTTCTTGTTCCATCTATTTGTGCGTTATGGCCTTCCTAGGGAAGTAATTACAGATGGAGGACCACAATTTGTTGGGCATAAATTAGCTGCAACACTCAACAATTATCACGTCCAGCATAAAATCACTACTCCATATCACCCACAGGCGAATGGGCAGGTATAAAGTAGCAATAAGATAATAGAATCAATCCTAACGAAAACCATTGCGTCACATAGGCGTGATTGGGCTACCCGACTACCTGAAGCACTCTGGGCCTATAGAACCACATGGAGGAGTACCACCGGTTACTCACCTTATCAATTAGTGTTTGGAAAACAACCCATTTTTCCCATAGAATTCGAAATCCAAACATTACGGACAGCACAGGAAGTTGGCCTAGATCTAAGTGAGGCACAAATCAATCGACTACAGCAGATCAATGAATTAGACGAAATTAGGCTCTCTGCACTACAAAATACAGCATTGATTCAACAGCAGCGAGCTAAATGGCATGACGCGCTCATCAAAAACAAAGTCTTCCACGAGGGAGACTGGGCTCTGTTATACGACTCTCGGTTTCAGGACTTCCCTGGAAAACTTCAGACTCGATGGTTGGGACCATACGAAATCCAGAAGGTGCATGACAACGGAACCCTTACTCTAATCACCATTGACGGTTCTGGATATGCATTCAAAGTGAATGGCCACCGAGTCCGTCTCTATCGCAAACCACTCACTCGGGAATCCTTCTGCCAGCAGCTACGCCGAGATACTGATATGGAGATCTTAGGAGAGGAAGAGAAATCTTCCTCACCTGGAATTCATTAAGGGTTCATTTCTTTTTGCAATTTGTACATAAGTTCTTGTTTTTGAGTGATTCTTGTACATAAGTTTGAATTAAATATTTCCTTGTCATTTTTGCTGTTCCTTTTCTTTCACAAAGTTTGATTTTTGCCCTTCTAAAAATAGCATCTGCGTGTTTTTTTATGATGTTGGTTTTGTTTGTTTTGCTGTTCCTTTTCAAAAGGAACAGCATTCGGATCTCTGCTGTTCCTTTTTCAAAGGAACGGCATTGTTACATTTTTCGCTGTTCCTTTTGGTTACCACTGTTCCTTTTTCTTCAAAGAAACAACGTTCTTTTATTACTGTTGTTCCTCTTTCAAAGGAATGGCATTTTGAGTGTTTTATAGTATTTTTGCTGTTCCTTTTCCCAAAAGGAACGGCATTTGCATTTTTTGCTGTTTTTTATCATCCGTCGTTGTTTCTTTTCCAAAGGAACACCACTCGCATACTTCTGCTCTCCTTGTGAAACAGCTTATTCTTTTGCTGATCTAAATTGAGGATGCTTCTTGCCCGTCTTCTTTTAGTCTTTAAGATACAGCTATGTATTTGTGCGATGAAATATAAAATTACAACATACCGAAATCTGCAAACCATAAATCGCTATATCTATAAGGCTTTGCATTAGTAAGAGGACAAACGGAAGGACATACTTATTTCTTATCTTTTGTTGTCATTGTTCTACTAATTTTGCCCTGATTGGTTATCTTTATCATGCTGATTCCCTTAACCTTCTTTGATTATTATTTAGGAATAAGAGCAAAGAGCTTATATCTTCCTATTGAGATAATAAGACTTCTTCCACCATTCCTACTCTTAAGGAGTGTTGAACCACCCTTTGTGTATAAATAAGGAAAAGTATTCTATGAAAAAGAAAAAATATGTGAACATGATATCTGAAGTGTCAAATGCAGGATAGGGGGTCTCATCGAGAGCCAGCCTACCATGATCATGAGGATGGAAGTGAAGTGGCATTCCCATTATGGCCACCACACCAGGGATATGGTCCAAAAGGTATATCAAATAAACGAACCTTGGAACAGGAGGTCTCATCACGAGCCGCCCTGCCCACGTTTCGCTCCTTCCTCGTGAATGGCATTATGGTTAACTGGTCACCAAGCCAGCATAATGGTCTACATTTTGACATAACAACATTCCTAAGTATACACAAAGGATCATGGTTCCAAGGGTGAAAAAAACAACTCTGCCAAGGTTATGGACACCTGTTGGCAGCAGAGTACTGTTAATGGTATTGAAGTCACCTTGCTTACACCAATGGGTAAGATACTAATACTCTTTTGTTTCTTATATCCTAGAAACTAATCATATGTTATTTCCCGATTTATACATCGCATGAATATTTATCATTACCAATCATCGCAACAGAAGTGACCATGACCGCTTGAGATTTGGCAAGTACGATACATGCCCTACCTATCAGCCTCATATCATAACACAGCAGCCTCTTATATCATACGCGATCAATTCTCCGCCTCGATTTCGGTAATTCGTTGTCCTTTTCCACATAGCATAATTTCATATGCTGTTCCTTTCTGACTTGATTGCAGACCGGGTGCCGCTCCTTTATTTGCCGGCTGGGACAGCCTATCACACTGCGGGGGGGGAGGTTAACCTCATCATTCCCTGTATTACATGTCAACTCACCATTCGGGAAAACTAGTATACGACGGTTTGGCATGGTTTAACGGCATGGCATTTTTATTTTCACACAAGTTGTTTTTGTTGCACTATTGCATACTCTGTGTTTTCTTTCTCGAAACCTTGCGATTATCACCCTCTCTGTGTTTCAAACCGAAAACGTTTTTGTTGTTCCATTTAGAATTCACAGTGAAACCATGGGAGGAAAGGCAATTCGAAGTGAGCCTCAACAGCTGACGATCTCCGCTGCTGCCCAGGAGATCCTGGAGAGGGCAGGATGGTTGAATTATTTCAATCGCCTACAGGACTCTAATGAAACAGTAGCAATGGAATTTTTGCAGAACCTACAGGATGACCACTCCACGGTAAGAGGGAAGCGGATAGCGGTCACTGATGCCATAATTGCAGAAGTTTCAGGACTACCAGCCACCGGACCGGTATGGACATTAAAAAAGGAACGATTACAGAAGGTCATGGAAATTTTCCAGGACGAAGGCCAGAATTTGACAATTAAGGGGAAGGGAGTTCTGCCAGCAACCCTAGGAGAACCCTGGACGGAGCTAGCAAGAACAGTGCAGAGCTACATCACTTGCGAAGGAAGGAAAGACGTGGTAAGACCACGACATCTTAAACTTTTAGCTGTTTTAAAGCAGAAATGCTCTGTAAATTTACCGGCACTCCTGAACTCATTACTGCATGATGCTGCACAAAGTATAAAAAAGGCACAGCATGTAGAGTCAGTCGTTAGCCACCATGGGTTAATACGACTAGTTGTTAGTTATGGTCTCGCCCAGCAGCAGAGCAGCTGGGAAGAGCTGATTGCAATGATTGAGGGGGGATTGACAGCGCCATCCCCAAAACGTAGACATTCTATAAGCACACCAGAACGTCCGGCAAAACGCAGAGAATTAGTACAACAGAAACATGTTGCTAGTACATCGGAACGACCAGAGATATATCAGGAATCGGCAAAGCGCAAGCATGCCATCGATCCACCCGAGCAACCAGAGGAACCCAGAAAATCAGCTCGGTTAGCTCGGATGAGAGGAAGCATAGATAAGCCCAGAAAATCAGCCCGGTTAGCTCGGATACGAGGAAGGCTGGAAAAGCTCCAGGAAAGCGCCAGCCAACCAGTGGTAATTGAAGACGAGCAACCCGAAGAAGAAGCAGCTGAGCCTTCAGAAACAGAAATAGAAGCATAAACTGAACAGGAGGAAGAAATGGGACAGCAGGAAGATAGCCCATTACAAGACCTACTGGGAGATGATGACTTGGCCGCAGTCCTAGCCAATATGGGTAAGTATGGCCAACCCTCTAGTTCGGAGGACCCCCACGACAAACCCCAAGAAGAAAACATGCCTGTTCATGATGAAGAGGAGGAAAATACTGAACGGGAACAATCTGTTCCCAGGTCACAAGAGGAAATTCTAGAGGGAGTAGGAGCAGAAACAACAGTTGCTCAGGAAGAGACAGAACCAGTCGAGGTTCATACCCCAGAATAGCCAGAGCAGAGCAGTGAGGAAGAACCCCAAGAGGAATATTTAGCAACTGGTCATAATCCAGTCCGCAGTAGACAGATTGTTGTTCCTTCGAATGAAACGCTCGAAATTAAGAAGCTGCGGAAGGAACGGAATAAATTGTTGAATACGATAACCCAGCTCAGACAACAAATTAGGATTCTGAAAAAGAACCAGAAGGTAAAGAGGAAAAAGAGGGCCAACAAACGGCCTGCTGTTCAAAACCCTACTGAGAATCCAGCTGCCGTTCCAAATGATGCTGAGGAACAGACAGATATTTGTGTTAAAACAGAAAAGGATGATATAAGGACCAGTGACAAGGAAATTCAGACGGAGACACCACCCTCAGGGGTAATAAGGGTTCTGAACTCCAAACAGCATAATAAGAAAGTTCAGGTAAAACTCCCGGCCTCCACTGACCTATGGAAAAAAGATCCGAAGACAAAAACCTTGCATAAGATGGTGAAGCAAGCCCAGCAAGAAGCCGAACAACTTAGAGAGCAAACGGTTCCCTGAGAAAAATATGAAGAGTTACAGCAGCAACTAAGGGACGTCAGTCAATCCAAAAGCCAGGCCTTTGAAGGGTGGAAAAAGGAACAAGAGGAAGTTGCACAGGTAACCAGTAGACTAAATACTGTTATCAAACAGATGAATGACTTGTGTTCTTTATACAATGATGTTTTAGCATGTAGGGCCCCTGCTAAAAACTATGCTCTATTTTTATTAGAACGGTACTTACAATTAAAAATAAAAGATGTTAGAGCAGGTACCCCAATACAAATTAACACTGTCAATGACTTTATAGACTGCTGTAAACATTATGGAGTGAAAGTCCAGAGGTTGTTGTGTGAACTTTATTTGCACGACCTTGTGCTAAGTCAGGAGACTGAATTAAACCCTGGCCCTTTCATTGGAGACATCCAATTCCAAGCATTCATTTCATTCGGGGTTAATCAGATTAAGTGGCTCAAAGCCTATGATACTTTCCAGGTTCAGGAAAATGGTCTAGATTTACGGGTTAGGGCTGAGCCTAGGAACCCAGTACAGTTGTGGAAAGCTCATAGAAATCTTATAAGGGCTCCTGGTGCCATTGAAACATTAGGACCCATGCATGAGGCACTCATTCAAGAGAGTTTAGAATATTTTCTTTCCATCAAAGACTTGGCCATTAATGCAGCCAAATTTCGATACCGAATCTCTGATCCAAACATCCAGCTCAGGGAACCATTTAAGTATGAAAACTTTGAGTTAGCTGCCGACCGTTTGAACCTCTATGGTGAGAGCATTCTGAAAGCAGGGTCATCCTGGTTAGGATATAGATTTCGCACTCCAATTATTTGGCACCCTGCACCCGGATACCAGGCCCTGTATGATATGCCTGAGGGGCAAACATGTCAGTTCTTTGACTATCTAATTACTCAACATGGTTGTAGGCCTCCGCATGAGACTCCTTCTCCAGCATATTCTCTCACTGCATTGCATGTCAACTACAATGTTTTCATGAGGACATGAAACAAGGTAAGCAGGGGGGTGTGTGGATTACTAAAAAGGTATGCTTTTGATGATTATTTCAGTGGCTTTTTAATAGAATTTGTGAACCTTTTTGTGTCATGAATTTGGAAAGTAATAAGGAACTATAACAAAACATGTGAGAATTAATATGCAAGACTTAGCCACTGATAATGGTTATTTTCTATATAGGAAAAGGAGAAAACGAGGGATTGCCGTTCCAAAAGAAAGGACAAAGTCGAGATAACTGCTGTCCCTCTGGACGAGAACCGAACGCAAACAAGGATAAACAGATCAAAGCAAATCGGCTCGGAAAAGAAGGAGAAGACACCAGCTCAGCGCAAAAGAAAAGACAGGATGAAGAGTTAACTGTTTGGCGAATCCCTCAGGATCTTCGATCCTGAGGGATCGCTGCTTTATTTACCTTGTCACTTGGACATCTCCGCCGTCGTCTTTATATAAAGAGACAGCACTATTAGCTTAGATAAGAGAGAGATAGGATACGTTTTATGTAATCTTCTGTAAGACATCAGCTTTGATTATTAAGTTTTGTTGAAGACTGGTTCGATGTATTTTTGATCGATGCATTAATGAAAGCTTGGTGATTATTCCATCTTCGCGTCTGCATTAACTTAAAGCGGTGTATCCTTGGAGGCTAAGGGCCCGGCCCCGAAGGACACTTGCTTCTGTACCATTACGACTTGACTTCTGTGTGGTTTGTTATCATTGTTATTTGATAATTTGATATGCTTTATAAGTTCATATTACATGCTCTGTTAAAGATTGAATCATTAAGGTTTATTACAGACAGAATCGTGTGTTGACTCCGCATCAAGTTACTAATCCTTTCAAGAGTTAATTGCATGTTCTTACTGTTTTGTTACAGAGCTGTTATACTAAACGTTCGTGTTGTGTGCGTTTCTGATTTATCAGTACTGTTCTATAATTCATTAATCATTATTGTTGTTCCATTAATGTGATTTGCGTGAATTGCCTCTAGAGTGAAAGAATGTTATTTGATTGCAAAAGAGTGTATTTGAGTTAATAGATTAAGTTTGGTTACAACCCGCGGGACTTAGTTATTCAATTGTTGTTCCATTTTAGGTTTGCTGTTCTATTCCAGAATTGATGTTCAATCCTTTATTTGCTTTGCTGTTCCATTTACTTGCAATTGTTGCTTTGGCGTGAGAGATGATCTAAGGCTGTAGCGAGCATTGGCAGTCATTGTCTAGCTCCCAGGCTCGTGGTCTATGCTCTAGTTTCCTTTCCATCAGTTTCCGAAGGGATGGGTTATCACTGCCGAACCCTTGACTGATAAGCTGTTGAGTTTTCTGAGTGTGTGATTTATTCTTTGAAGTAATTTAGTTACAGACAAGCATTCGTTTACTCTTGTATTTCTTCAGCACTGTACTACTAGCATTACTCTGACAAATGATAGCCTCGGATTGAGTCACTCTTTGTAATAACAAAACGCTCCCGGATTGACATATTAATGTGAGGTAATTAGAGGTGAAAGAGACCTATTTATAGCTCTACGAAATATGACAAAACAGAATTGAAAGAAACTTATCTAGAAAACATGTAAAAGCCTCCTTGGATAGCAGGGGCCCTCTGCTACCAATTTGGTGTAGTCCTTAGCTCCTTGAAGATAAGATCACAATAGCATCAAAGAACTAAGCTTCTTTATTCAAAAACTCATAAATCTACATCCCATTCCATCTTGAACTTTGTTACAAATCTACTTCCTCATTACTTTCTCATTACTTCCTCATTACTTTCTCATTACCTATGATAGGAGAAAGCTTCTCCTATTTATACAAAATATGAGGAGACATCTCATTAATGGGAGTCCATGAATCTATCCCTCCATCTCTAGAGTTACAATCAAAATAGGAAATGATAAGACACATGTCTTTCTAGAGTTTTAACACAACTTGAGGAATGAGACACATATCCTCTTAGAGTTTCAATAAAACAAGGAAGTGAGACACATATCCTCTTGATCCCATAATCTTCTCCAACCAAATTCGAATTTGGCTTTAGAGTGCCACATAAGGGTCTTCTAGAAGTCTCCTTTTGACATACACATGTCACAAAACTCATAACACATATATAGATATATGAAACTATGTTAATTTTCTAGTTTCTAATAATAAATTCACTTAAAATACATAAAATAAATAACTTTGGAAAACAAGGATCTTAACCCATATATTTATGAAAATGGTTACTTGATGTAGGGTTTTAGGTCAAATGGTTATGAAATAAGAGCTAAATGGTTATGACATAATGGAAATATGTATGAATATGGAGAACACTTTTGAGACTCAACATACCCCCCAATTGAAGTTGTTGCATGTCCTCATGCAACTATTGCAATGATTCATTTGTCCATGAGTTGATCTTTTATGAGTTTTGACTCATATAGATTCATTCCAAACTTTGCTTCTTGATATTTTCCTTTTTGGCAAAGTATAATACATTTGATTGCAACAAATTTTATTTTATTTTTCAATGGTTGGTTCTTGTGTGACAACCATTTTTTTTTTTTTTTGAAGCATTAGTTCTTGTGTAACAATGCTTTATTTTCTTTGTTTCATCAAAGTTCATGAAAACATTTAGAATCAATTACTTCATCAATGAATTGATCATTTGCAAGGCATATAATCTTTTGGATCATGTTGCAACAATAGTTGGTTGGGAAGTATATGTGGGTGGAAATGAAAATGTGTGATAGTGTATGACATGTGGATATGAAATGATGTCCCTTCCCCCCAACTAAAGATATGACAATGTGGAAAAGGGAGTGAAGAATTTTTCCAAAGTTACAATTTTAGCATTCTAATGAATTACATGACTAAAAATTAGAAAACAACATACCTTCACTTACCTTAAATGTGGATGAGTTGTGTATGTGTGGTGGCTGCAAAATTCTGATCATATTCTTCTTCAAGTGGCTGAACAAGAGGAGTTATGGATAAAAAGATAAGATGACTTTTTATTGCTTCTACTAAAACTTGCTGAATCTACTCCAAAATGCTAAAAATAATAGTCTTCATGTCTTCAAAACTCATTGGCATAATTCCTACTATGTGAAAAGATGTTCTGATGTCGAACATAGTAGGAAATTGTTGACTTAGTGGCCATTAATGGATGCCACTAGTCAGCACGAGAACTCTCACCATTGATGACAATGAGAGTCAAGATGCCCAAACACATCTTGCTAGGTACGAATGATTTTGCTGATGTCGAGTCACCTAGAAGATCTGACAAACAAGAGACATTAATGTATTCCCATTGTTTGTCAGCATGAGAACTTGCCATTAAGGCATGCAAGCCTCAAGGTGTTTTTACAAAGAACTTAGACTCAAAGGACTATGGACTCAATAATTTGCATTGCAGCGGGGCTTATTTGCGGAATGAAAATGACATGAAATGGAAAATGAAAATGGAAGATGAAAATGGAAATGGACAATAAGCATGTGAATGAGAAATGACAATGGGCAATAAGCATGTGAATGAGCCTCTTGCTTTTATTTGTGGTTATGAATGGACAAAAAGAAATGGAAAGTGGATGTGAATGTAAATGGAAAATATGAAGTGAAATGAGGTGAATGATTTATTATGAGGTATGGATGTGATGGAGACAATAGTATCTGAAATTTTTTCAAGTGTTTGGATCTGATTTTGCATCAGCATATTTCCTCTTTGTTGTTGATCATCCTCTTATGAAAAAAATTGGTCTCTTAGAGAGACACCATTCTCTTGTAGTCATTTGTCCTTCCTCCTGGAACCTGCAAAAAAACTAATACTTCTTCTGCAATGGAATGTAAGATTATCAAAGGGAGAGGTGATCAATCTCTCTAGTTATGATATTTACACACAAAACTAAGAATTTGTATTAATGAAACAAGTTCTCAAAGGAAAAATCAAAAGAATTTATACATGTTTTGGAATTAGTGCCTCAAGTTGAATGTAGCTTATTTTCAGCAATTTATTTCATTATTTACCATTTCAAACTCTAATGATGGATTTCTCATTGTGTAGATCTTGTTGAGACCTTTCCAACGATACTTAAATCATCAAAATCTGATTTTGTATGAGAAAGTTAGGTTGATTTGAACAATGAGGTTTTTCAGCTGCGGAATTGCAGAACAGCTGCGGAATTGGACTTCAGCTGCGGAATTGAAGAACAGCTGCGGAATTGGACTTCAGCTGCAGAATGTCGACGGTTTCTGTAGCTAAAAATCTTGAATAAAAAGTTAGCCATTCATCATTCATCATCAGTTCAAATTTAATCAATACCTTCAGAAAACGAGCAAATAGCTTATTCATTTCATTGATTCAATTTTTTTTATTTTTTTATTTTTAATATTATATATGTTACATTTTTATTTTTATTTTTTAAAATATACATATATAATTTTATTAAAAAAAAACTAAAAATAAAAACTAAATACTTTGCATGTATCTTACAACAGAATTGAATTGCAAGTCCACAACATCACAACAACATTTTTTTTCATTTCACGATTGTCAACTAAAACTGCAGTGAACATATGTCGATTCTTTTGAGGTATATGCAATTTTTCCTTTAAAATCCAATCCCAAATGTGGTAAAGATCTTCAGAAATCTGCTGCACTGGATAAAACTGAGAAACATTAAGATAGATATGATTCTTTGATCAATCATGTGATAGGCTTCCTCACGCTTTGTTGGGCAGATGATAAAGGAAATGTGAAATTGAATTAAATTCAAAAATGAGTGGAATGTGCATTGAATGCCATGATAAGAGTTTGATTTTGATTAGAATTCCTCTTCCTAGAAATCAGGAAACCGAATTATCAATGCAGAGTGCCGTTTTCAAATTCTTCACTCAGAAAAAATCGTTTTTCCTCACGCGGCAGGCAAAAATGGCCTTCAAAGAACCGAGAATTTCTCCCAGACCGCCACGAATTTCTTAAAACGGTTTCTGGGTTATCTAATTGACCATGTTGGCGAAAAAACCCATGTCGTGGATTTTCAAAATTCATCCTCAATCGATCAGAAAACGTGTTTGAAAATGACGTGTCAATAACAGTTTGCGTTTTTCTGGGTTCTGCCTCAGCAACAAAAATCGTTTTCTTCAGAACGTGGTTCAAAATTGCGTTTTTCTGAGAATGAAATACAACTTCTGGTTTGCTGATTTCCATATGTAAAGAGTGTTGTTATCCTGAGCATTCTTCAGTTCAGTCAAAGCACATTTTTTTTTTTTTTCTGTTTGAAAATTTTGTTAATTTCATTGCCTTGTTCTCTTACATGCCATTTTATGAATCTGAAGGAGCGTTTGATGATGGCAGGCGGCATTGGCAAGGCTGACAGGCCTGGTATAATAAAAGGAATTGGCATTTGGAAACTTGACAGGTTTGAATGGCAAGAGATTGCATGAAGGCCTCACAAATTCTTTCAAGGATTTGGGGAATTTGATGATGTTTTCAGCTTGAATCCTACAGGTCGATAATGCTGTCATAAGCTCTGAAACACAGCAACCTAGCAGCCTTGCAACATCTCTAACTCCATCATTTTCAACTTCTACATGATTTTCATTATCAAAAGCAAAGAAAATCTGATGTTTCCGAGTCATAATACAGCTGCAAGCATCGTAAATGGTTGAATTTTTATGTTTTCTGTTGAGAGTAATTCATTTTTTTCAAAATGCCATGGCCATTTCATTTTTGTTTATTGATTTGTTATTGTTATTGTTTTGTTTGTTTGTTTTTTTTTTTTTTTTATAATAAAACTATATGTTATATTTTTAAAAATTAAAAATACACATATAAATTTTACTAAACAAAATGATTTTATTTTTTATTTTTTAATTTGTTTTGTTAATAAAATTACACATGTTAAATTTTGAAAAATTAAAAATATACATATGTAATTTACTAAACAAAACAATTTATTGAATTTTTTTTTAAATGATTTGTTATTAAAATTATATATATATTTTCAAAAATTTTAAAAATATACATATATATCTTAGTAACAAAACATTTTTTTTTTTTAAATTAATTTTTTTTTTTCATTTTTTTTAATTGATTTGTTTAATAAAATTATGTATGTTATATTTTCAAAAATTTAAAAATACACATATATATTTATTAAACAAAACAATTTTATTGAAATCAAAGTTTTTCATGAAAACAATTTTTTTTTTTTAAATTGTTGAATCAATTGAAATGATGAAGTTTTATTTTGTCTCCTCTTTTTTTTTTTCACATAACAATTCTTTTTCTGATCCTCCAGATCACACAAAGTGCAGGAGGAGAGCATACTCAAGAATTATTAATTTTTTTTTACATAACAATCCTTTTTCTGATCCTCCAGATCACACAAAGTGCAGGAGGAGAGCATACTCAAGAATTATTAATTTTTTTTTAGATGTAAGAAATAAGGTTACCTAGTTACACTTCCCCGGCAACGGCGCCAAAATGTTTGGTCAATTTAGTGTGTCATAAATTGCTAACATAAATTATCAACCAGGGATTCGTAAGCTGACGAAGTGTGGCGCACTATATGTGCAAGATAACCTATCTCTTACTTTTGTCGTTTTTGGATTTTTATTGATCTTGGTTGGTTTCCTAATGTGAGATGAAAATTCTAAAATACAAGTATGGTTATGAATATTCAAGGCAATGATGTCCTTTATAATGATTTACCAACTTCAAACTTAAAAAGGAATTTGAAACATACAATGACAAAACTTGAAAGGAAATGAAAATGTGCTGCTAGCCTAATAAATCAAACAGTGAACTATTGAGCATGAAAACCAAATCATCCTTGCTGCTGTCTAAACACAAAAGAAACTATGCTTAAAGAAATCCAATAATTGCAACAAAGTAAATCTAAATCAAATTACATCAACTTATATCCTGATCCCTCACCATTAGTCTAGCTATGGCTTTCGGAGGTAACCATAAACAACTTGAGCAATCTGATATCTAATTTGCAGAAAAAGAAATTAATATCAAACTACACACTCATACTTCAATCCCTCACCATCAGTCCAGCTGTGGCTTTCGGAGGTAACTGAAAATGACATGAGCAATTTAATATATCTAATTTGCAGAAAGTAAACTAATATCAAACTACACATTCATACTTAAATCCCTCACCATCAGTCCAGCTGTGGCTTTCGGAGGTAACTGAAAATGTCATGAGAAATTTAATATATCTAACTTGCAGAAAGTAAACTAATATCAAACTACACATTCATACTTCAATCCCTCACCATCAGTCCAGCTGTGGCTTTCGGAGGTAACTGAAAATGACATGAGTAATTTAATATATCTAAATCTAACTACGGAAACAAATTTGCAAGACTGAAATAAACAAAGCAGTGCTGGAATTAAACAAAAAGTAAATTAGCAGAAGAACAATATTGATTCCATGTCATTAGTCAAAAGATATGCAAATGCCGGGTTGCCATAGAAAAATTATGCTAAAAGCTATGATTTCAAAAAGCAATCTAAGTAAGGAAATATGACAAAACGGGGTGAAAGCAACTTATCTAGAAAACATGCAAAACCTCCTTGAATAGCAGGGGCCCTTTGCTACCAATTTGGTGTAATCCTTCTTCAGCTCCTTAAAATTGTAATCAAAACACTATCAAGGAACTTATTTATTGAAAAACTTCACAAATCTACATCCCATTCCATCTTAAGCTTTGTTACAAATCTACTTCCTCATTACCCATAATAGGAGAAAGCTTCTCCTATTTATATAAAATATGAGGAGTCATCTTATTAATGGGAGTCCATGAATCTCTCCCTCCATCTCTAGAGTTACATTCAAAATAGGAAATGATAAGACACATGTCTTTCTAGAGTTTCAACACAACTAAGAAATGAGACACATATCCTCTAAGAGTTTCAATACAACAAGGAAGTGAGAGACATATCCTCTTGATCCCATAATCTTCTCAAACCAAATTCGAATTTGGCCTTAGAATGCCACATAAGGGTCTTCTAGAAGTCTCCTTTTGACCTACACATGTCACAAAACTCATAACACATATATAGATATATGAAACTATGTTAATTTTCTAGTTTCTAATCTAAATTCACTTAAAATACATAAAATAAATAACTTTGGAAAAGCAAAGGGATCCTAACCCATATATTTATGAAAATGGTTACTTGATGTAGGGTTTTTAGGTCAAATGGCTATGAAATAAGAGCTAAATGGTTATGACATAATGGAAATATGTATGAATATGGAGAACACTTTTTGAGCCTCCATACAATTTTCCCTCCAAAGGTCGTGTTCAGGAGCTTGGGAGAGCGGACTCCAATACCTCCATGTTCTTGGTCTTGTATTACATGCCTCCATTTGACAAGGTTATATTTCCTTTTATCATTCTTTCTGCCTTGCCAAAGAAAGTGCCTAATGATGACTTCAATTTTATGATGGATGATAGCAAGGGCTTGAAGGAAGGTGAAGTGGTACAATGGTAGGGATGAGAGTCCTGATTTGAGGAGGATGAGGTGGCCAGCTAGATTGAGCCACGCTGAACCCCATTGCTAGAATTTTATTTTCATTTTGTCAATAGTGACATTCCAGACTTCAACCTTCAAAGGGCCAACACTCATAGGCATACCCAAATAAGCGAAATATCCCCAATTCAGTTTGCAAGGAACACCAAAGATGTTAGCAATGTTGTGTATAGTTTGGTTAGATGCATTCCATCCATATATGCAACTCTTTTGGTGGTTGATCATACCTTCGGAGTAAAGCATGAATTTTTCCAAGACAGTTTTGAAGCGTTGGGCAATGATGCTAGAGGCTCCTCCCATCAAAAGAGTATCATCTGCAAATTGAGAGTGGTTCATATTTTTAACCCCGTTGCCGAATTTGATGCCAGTGATGAGACCTGCTCGTCTCATATGATCCAAGACATTGATGAAGGATTCTGCCATGAGGATGAAGAGGTAGGGAGAGATAGGACATCCCTGCCTTAATCCTCGAGAGCATTGGAAGAAGGGGGTTGGCCTGCCATTGATGAGAGAGATATCCAGGGTCCCCAAATGCAGGAGTTGATTAGAGCAAGAAAGTTTGTATCAAAGCCCCTTTTTTTAAGAATGGCAAGGAGGAAATAATGCCTAACCCTGTCAAAGGCATTGGCTAGATCAAGCTTTAATACGAATCCTTTTTCTTTTCTAGAGATGCTGGAGTGAATGGCTTCTTGTACAAGGATAATGGAGTCACTAATTTGTCTTTGGGATATGAAGCCACCTTGGTTTTCTGAGATGAGGCTACGCAGGTGGGGTTTGAGGCGAGTGGCCAGAATTTTAGTGATGAACTTATAAGAGGAGTTACAAAGAGAGATGGGCCTAAATCTAGAGAAGGAGGAAGGGCGGTTTTCTTTGGGGATAAGGGCAAGGAATGTGGAGTTGGTGTAAACCCAAATTTGTTTCTTGCGCTGAGTCCATTGTATCATTTTCACATGGTCCTTTTTAATTAGATCCCAATAAACTCTGTAAAAATTGATATAAAATCCATCTGGCCCTGGAGCTTTGTCCGGATGCAAGGCCCAGATTGCGCTTTTGACCTCTTCTTCTTCAATTTCTCTGTTGAGAGAACTGTTTATCTCTGCAGTGATTGAGGTAGGAAGATTCTGAAGAAAATTAGAGTAATCTTCAGGATCTCTTGTCTCTGTTAGAAGATCTTTGAAGTGTGTGGAGGCAACACTTTTAATTGCTTCTTGATCAGCTTGAAGAAGGCCATTAGCATCGACGATGGAGGCAATGCTGGTTTTAACTTTTCTGACAGTGGCCTGCTTATGAAAATAGGCGGTGTTTTTATCACCGTCTTGGAGCCATAAACTTCTTGATTTGATGTGCCATTTCTCCTCCTCCTTCTTGTTGGCGCGATAGAGCTGCCAATAGAGATCTTTTTCTTGAGTAAGGTGTTCTTGGTTCAGGCCGTGAGCTTCAATGTTACTATGGACATCCTCCAGATTGTAATTAATTTCAACCTTAATTTGATCTGGCTCTTTGTATTGGGTTTTGGCCCATTCCTTCAAGGCCAACTTGGTTTTTTTTTAATTTGGTCTCCCATATAAAGGATGGAGAGCCTTCAACATGCTGAATCCAAGTATTATGGACCAGTTGAGTTGCTTCTGGGATATCATTCCAGAGAGGACTATATTTAAAAGGGATTGGGCCAAGAGAGTGGTGATCACCAAAAGTGAGAGTGATGGGATAGTGATCCGAGGCTGGAAAGGGTAGAATACTGGCAGTGGCTATGGAGTAGTATGAAAGCAGAGTGACTGTTACCAGGATTCTATCAATTCTTTCCATGATGTTGCCTCTCCCTATTGTTTTATTGCTCCAAGTATATCTACGATTCTTTGGTGCAATGTCCACCGGATCGTGTTCTTGCATTATGTCTTCGAGCTGGTTTTTGGAAGGGTCTTGGCTGAAGCTGCCTCCTCTTTTCTCGTTTGCATGTAGAATAAGGTTGAAGTCCCCTCCCATTATGATATTGTTGATGTTCTCGTTGCCTATATCTTCTTTGATGGAGCTCCAACACTGTTCTTTGTCTATATAATGATTAGACCCATAAACATTGTAAACTATGATTTTTTTTTGCTCTCTGCAGTTCTCTAATGTCACTTTGATCCAGTTCTGATTTGTTGTGGTGTCTTTTTGTTCCCATATACTGTGATTCCAAAGGGTGGCTAGTTCACCGGAGGCTCCCCTTGATTCAGAGAGGACGCCATCATAATGCTTTGTTTTGTTAATTATTTCTTTCATTTCTGATTCTCCTTGCTTTGTTTCCTGAAGAAGAATGATTTATGGTTTCTCTTAGTTTATTAGATCTCTTTGGGTTGTTATTTTGGAGGGGTACCCTAGACCCTTGCTGTTCCACGAGAGGACTTTCATCATTGCAAAAGGGTTGCTCAGAGAGTTGCTTTCCCTCCTTGATCCTTTTGTCTGGTTTCCTTGCTATTATGTCCTAGAATGTAGGTTTCTATGGGATTCTGGGTACCCATTTCTATATCCTTTTGTGTATTTTCATCGCGATGTTGCTTTGTTGATTTCCTTCTGGGGCCCTGCTTTTTTTGGTTTTCAAGAGTAGCTCCATGTTCCTTCGCTGAATTTCTAGTAATCCTGATAGTAGAGGGGTCTTGGGAGGAGGAGGGGGGGGTCGGGGAGGGAGGGAGAGATTCTAGGTGAGTCAGATTGGGAGAGAGGGGTTAGAAGGGGGGGATCCTCATCCGGGGGGGGCAATGGATGAGAAGGGGTTGGATGAATCCAACGAGGTTTTGGGGGGGGAGAGAAGTAGAAGCAGAAGGTTGATGGGAAGGGTCCAGGATCTTGGGGGAAGAAGGCGGTAAGGGATTAGGCTTGGGGGGAGGAGTAGAAGGGGAGGTATTCTTAGGGTTCGAGGCAATTTTCTTTCTTTTAACAATTTCCCATTGAGGATCAGTTTCAGGGCTTTCAATGTCAATAATTTTTTAGCAACGATTAGCAAAGTGACCATACTCATGACATACCTTGCATTTAAATGGGATATGCTCGTAGTCGAGCTGCTGAATATGCGTCCATTCATCCACTTTGAGCTTGATGGCCTCAGGGAGGCCTTTGCCCAGATCTACCTCGACACAGATCCTGGCACAGGCTTGCATGTTATCCTTTGGTTCACTTCAATCTATGAATTTTCCAACTGCATTCCCGATGGCTCTAACTGAATCATCTCCCCAGCAGTGAAGAGGGAGGTGGGGAAGGCGCACCCAGATAGGGATGTCGTTTGGGATATCCAGTTCCAGATCAAAGTCGGGTGTCCATTTATTGAGATACAAGCCTTTGGTGTCCACAAAATAGGGTCCATTTCTGAAGATCATATCTTTGTCTTCTTTTGATTCAAAGTGGAAGGTGAAATACCCTCTTCCACAAAATCGAATAGAAATTTTACCATTGATCTTATCAGACCAGTGCTGCTCAACCCATCTTTGTACAGTCTTCGGTGAGGGCCAAAGCCCGATGAACTAACCAATAAGACCCTTTTCAGCAAGAGAGAGCGCAACCATACGAGGAGGAGAAGGTGGAAGGACAACCTCCTGCAGACCATCAAGCTTTTTCAAAAATTTGGAGATCGCCGACCTAGGGCATGGAGGGGCCAAGGACCTAACGAGGGCAGAAAATGCGAGAACCTGAATCTGGGATGCGGCCACCTCCAGGGAAGACTCCGGAGGGGCCATGCCAGGCCTAGAGCAAAGATCAGCTGAAGAGCCGAGGGAGAGCGCAGCAGCACGAGCTCAGAGAGGGCAGCAACGCAGGCTCATATTAATGGTCTTTATTATTAATTAGCATAATTAATTTAAATAATAAATAATTTTATATTTAATAAACTATAATAAACTAATTTTTCCTTGGTATTTTTCTGTTCGGCCTCTTCTTTCTACTCATTCACTCTTTTCGTTCCTGCTTATATTTATCACATCTATCCTCCTCTCTTCTTGGCAGGTTTTGTCCTGACGATGAGTGTGGAAATTTTGAATTCCCCATCTCAAAACTCACACCACAGAAACCTTCAAACTATCGTATTTTTTTAATGTTTTTTTGTTTTATTTTATTTTATTTTATTTGTTTTTTTAATTTATCTCATCAATATTATTTATTTTTTTTATGTTTTTTTTTGTTAATATGTTTTTTTTTTTTACATTTTTTATGTTTGAATTTTTTTTTTCTTTTTTCTTTTGTATATATTTTTTGGGTCTTGTTTTTTATTTTTTTTAATGTTAAAATATATATTTTATTTACTAGTTATTACCTTTTTTTAATTTTTTGTGTTTTTTATTTTTTGTTTTTTTTTTTCAATGTTTTCATATTCTAAATATATTTGACTGGATATATATGTCAAAATAAAAAATATGTAAAAGTAATAGGTCTATAAGAACAATTTTTTGTTGATGGTGTACTTCCTTAGCGGTCGATAGGATTCTGGAAATGACAATTTTGTTTTGCAAAATATTTAATATGTTTATTAATTTTGATTTATTAAATTCAAAGAAATATAATTTTAATATTAAATTATCATTATTATTATTATTATTATATATGAAAATAAAAATAAAATTTATATATATTTCTCAATAATGAAATATAAGTTTTAAAAAAAATTATAACACAAATTTCCAAAAAAAAAATGTGAGTATAAAAAAACTCCAAAATCATATATAAATCCATTTTTTTTTGTAAAGTTGTTCATTCATCCTCACTCAAATGTTTCTTATCCAAAGATTTATTGCATTATATAAAAACATTATATTTAATAAATTGTTATTACTATGATCAACTTAAAATAAAAATAAATTAATATAAGTTGTCTTAGGCTAAGATTTGAAAAGAGATATACTTTTTAGCCTTTAGAATTAAAATTACTCTTTGAATAATAAATCTTTCATTTACTTGTTCATATTTAAAATTGTTTTAGTCATATAATCTCATTCATAATTTTTGTTCAAATATGTTAAAAACTTGAGATTTTTAAAACCATGGTTGAAAACTTGTCAAAATATTAAGGTTTTTCGAGCTATGATATTTTATCTTATGTTATGGTTGAAAACAATTACATTTTTAGGGCTTTGAGTCAAGATATTTCATCCTTAACAAAATGAACGAAAGTTGGAAATTATGCTTCTTGAGACATGATATTTTATCTTTAACATCATGTATCAAAATTGTTGAATTTTTATGATTTTTCAAAGTCCCAATACTTTATCTTTAATCTCATTATTAAAAAGTGTCAAAATTGTGAGCCATTTTCTTTTTTTATTCCAACATCAAAACTATTTTGTTTCAAGGATGTTTTTTCAATTGTGTTTTCAAGAAATTTTTGGTTTTTAGCGTAATTTAAAAAAATGTTGAAATTTGATCCGAAAAAAATGCGTTATGTAATACAAAATTTTTGTTTTTGGAGTGTTTTTCCATGTTTTTTGAGTTTTTTTGGGCTAGAGTTCTCGTTTTAAGGTAATAGTTCATGTTTCATCTGTAACTTTGTTGAAGATTCATTCCAAATTTTGCTGAAGTAGTGAAGCATATTACTTGCACGCTAAAGAAGGACAAAGAAGTAAAGTGGGCATTTGAAGCCAGAAATTCATTTGAGCTGATAAAAAAAGCTATCATTGAAGCACCTCAGTTGGTGAACCCTGAATACTCAAAGCCTTTCTTAATCCTCTCAAGATAATATTGTTGTTGTTTTATTACAAAAAGATGCAGAAAATAAGGAAGCCCCCATAGCATTTTTCAGCAGAGCTCTTAGAGATGCAGAATTGAAGTATGAAATGTTGGAAAAGCATGTTTATGCATTAGTTAAAGCTCGGAAGGCTTTTAGAGTTTATATTTTGCATGCTCAAATTATTGCCTATGTACATTCATCTATTGTTAGCGAAATATTAGTTCAGCCTAATATTGATGGAAAAATAAAGTAAGTAGTGACTACGGTTCTTGAATTTGATTTAGAGATAAATCCTACCAAACTAATCAAAGGTCAATGATTAGCCAAACTACTAGCTGAAGAAAATTGTAGAGTTTTGGGCTTGAATTTCATGGATGAAAATCTAGAAGGGAAAATTTCAGAACTTATTGATAGCATGGCAATAGATGTAAAGCTTGTTTAGTGCAGCTCGTATAAGGATATCATTTATTTTCTGCAGCGTTTTAAAATTCCTCCAAATTTTGATAAAAGCAGAGTGAGATCTTTGAAGCTGAAAATCATTAAATTTTGCATCAAGAATAATTGTTTATATTTAAAAGATCCTATAGGATTTTTTTTGAGGTGCATTGACCCAGATGAGTCTAAGAAGTCTATGTTTGATATGCATAGTAGTGTTTGTGGAGGTCATCATTACTGGAGAACTACTGCATACAAAATACAAAGGGCTGAATATTTTTGGCCTAACTTATTTTATGATGTATGTGTTGAGGTGAAATCATGTGAAAAATGTCAAAAGTTCACTCGTAAAAAACATTTGAAATCTTTGCCTCTCAAACCCATAGTTGTTTCCGCACCTTTCCAGTAATGGGGATTGGATTTCATTGGAGAAATTCATCCACCTTCAAGTGGAAAAGATCGTTGGATTCTTATTGCAACTGATTACTTCACCAAGTGGATTGAAGAAATACCTACTAGGAATGCTACTCATAAAGTCAACATTAAATTTCTGGAGGGAATATTATGGTATTCAACTTACTCACTCTACAACTTGCTATCCACAAGGGAATGATTTAGCTTAATCATCTAACAAAATTTTGGTAAGAATCATCACCAATCTATTGGAGCAAAACAAGAAAGCCTCAGAATCTAAACTAAAATTTGCTTTATGGGCTGACAAGGTGACGATAAAAAAATATATTAATACATCACCCTTTCAAATGGTCTATGGAACTGAGGTTGTTTTTCTAGTTCAATTAGCCATTCATGTAGCTAAATTACTACAAGATCATGAAGTTGAGCCAAATGACATGAAAAGAAGAATTTATCAAATCATAGAAGTGAAAAAAAAAAGATAACAACACTATGATTTGGTAAGAAGATATCGCCAAGCTGTAAAGCAAGTCTTTGATAAAGGGACTAAAAAGGAATATTTTCAGATTGGAGATTTGGCATTGAAATGAGATGCACACCATCAAGACCTAGGTAAGCATTCCAAATTTGATTCTTTATGGCTTGGTCCTTTCAGAATCTCCAATATTTTGCACAACAATACTTTTGATTTGCAACATCTTGATGGAACAAAAGTGTTTGGAGGCCCATTTAATGGGTGCTTCCTTAAAAAATTCTTTTACTAAGGTTGTTGGTGGCCTAAATTCACTGTAAATACCATTGTGTTTCATAATAAGACTCCATAACCCAATGAAAAGGCAATGAAACTGCAAAATATTCTTAGAGCCTCGCAGGGAGAGCTTTATCCCCTGTGGAGCCAATGTTAGCACATTTCTATGCTTAGTCATGAGTTTGTTTTAAATCTTTTTTATTTTTAGGATAAAAAAATTTGTAAATTAAAAAAAAAAATTTAACATTGCCGGAAGTTTTGGTAGCGTCTGTTTTAGCCCTGTCGAACAATCCATTTTTACTCTGTTTTATGTCTGTTTTTCCTTTACCCAATGCTATTGGAAGTTCCGGTAACCTCCTCTGTTTAAAAAATAAATAAATAAATGCATCTGCTTTAGAGTTATCCACATGTTCCCATTGTCAACGAAGGTTTAAATTTTTTAAATCCTAAGCCATATCACATGATAGGAAAGGTTGTCCATTTGAATTATTTCAAGTTAAGTTGTGGTCATATGCAAAAGATTTAGGTGTCAATCCGCAATTACGAAGAACCAATCGTTGTCTATCATGTCTGTCAGCCTAAGTCGTTATGTCCACATGTCAAGGTAGGAACTTACTGTCAATATTAATCGTGGATCTACAATTTAATGTGGTGACCGTTTGGTTAATCATGCATGAGTACTACTGAAATTTTAGGCCTGCCATTAATATGGGATGGAGATGACTGCCAACTCCAACACCGTTCAGCTCCAGCGACCTATTGCATAGAATCTGAAACAAAGCAGCCAACTAAAGTTAATCATTAATATCATGAGGTGTGGTATACAGTTTAAAGATATTTCCCATTATGAAAATATTTATGCATGGAAAAGTGAACCATCATATCACTTAAAATTACCGAAAGAAAAGGAAATAAATCAGTTTTCAAATTCGATTGTTGGTGAATGAACAGTTCCAGTGAGCAGCTTGAAGAGGAGACTAAGTTTTCAGACAGTTTGCATTGAGGATTCAGCAACACCTATAAAGTAAGTTTCACTAATCTTGACACCTTTATGATATAACAGACAACCTTCTTTATTTCTCAGATGACTAAAGGAGGAAAAATTAAGCATATTGAACCTCAAGGGGCTGATTTAATAGATGCCAAACCGAATGTGAGGAGGTTTTTTGTACAGGCTGGGTAGTACCCATTTTGTTCAAGGTTAGGAAGTTCTCATATGGGAGTAGCCAAAGAATGTTCCCTCTCATTCGATGGACAAGAATGAGAGGGAAAACCCTAAAGAACCAAAACCCTAACCATAGGAGATGGAATGCCAAGAGTTTGTGGGCCCCGTTGGGGTTAGTTGGGCAACCAAATTCCCAGGGTCATAACTTGGTTATATTATCTCTATTTGGTGAGTATGATACCTCATTGGAATGATCTCTCTGAGTACTACAGGAGTTACTACCTACAATTATGGGCTTGTTGCAAACCTAAAAAAACATCGTTTAGGGGGTCAAAACTGCTCTGGAAGTTCAGGACTCGAAAAACTGCTAAAAATAGTATATTTTGCTATAAAAAAGGAAACTGATGATACTGACTGGAGGTCTATGTGGAATAGGCGGGTGGCCACCAATATCCACCTGGATCAACTTAGAAGTTGACCTTCTTGTTTTCACCACCATAATTCTAGAGGATGTCATTTTAGCCCCCATGATTCATAGAAAATGGGTTAGCCACATGATTTTGATGAAGAAGACTCTAGAAGAATCTATATTGTAACTCTATTTAGGAGTTTATGTAGTCAAACCTAATCGCTAGTAGGCTATCAGGTTTTGTTATAACTAGGTCACTACGAAGAAAATGGATTCCACTCTTTCAAGTGCATTTTTTCATAGATGAGAAAAAGTAACTAAGAGGGATAGGAGAAAAAGCACACTGAGGGGATTTCTGCAGTATGGTAGCCTACAAGCCACATAACATACTTCTTCGTACTCAGAACCATTTTATGTTCAGAAAAAAGAGAGCAATGTGGCTTCACCTTTCAGTTGAGTTTTCTCTCAAAAGGGTTTCTGAGGTCATATCTTGTGTCAAATTGTGGTTTGTGAGCTTGTATTTCCTTGTTCTCTATTTCTACATGAATTCAAATTGCAAGCATACACAATTAATAATAATCAATAGATCAAAAAATATAAAGAGAAATAAAACCCTAACAATGTAGATTTAGGGTTTTTAAATATAATTTTATCAGATTTGTTGTGACAAATTGTTCAGTGGAATATCCATCACAATTTACAGATCAACCTAATAATTATTGATAATTAAAGTAATATTCTAAAAGCTTTATTTCAAAATAGTAAAATAATGTTATAAAGGAGTTGTCTTTAATGCAACTTTTTGGAGTTCACTGTGGATTTTCTGCATGGAATCTGATGAGAAAATTTGAGGTGAAATCTTGATTTGTGTAATTTAAACTGGTTTTTTGAGTGCATATATTAATTTAGCACGTTGAAAAACCCCTAGGGCACTTCATTATGCAGAGTTTACACATCAAACTTGTGATTTCAATGAATTCTTACTGAATTTTAGATAGATTCGATCGAAAAAATCATTGAGAAAACTTTTCAAAAAATTGCGTTAAATAAAACTTATATATATATATATATATAATAATAATAAATATAAATTATTTTATTTATTAAATCAATATAATTTATTATTATTTGAATCATTAATAATGCACTTCCCACGAAGCAATATCCGCTTCATTTGTTATCATTAAATGATCAATAAAATATTTTACTAATTTCAATATTTTTCAAAAAAAATAAATAAATATATATAACCAAAATCCCTACCATCACATACATCTATTCAATAATATTACATTTTAGTTTATACATTATTCACCATGAAGTATCATTTAAATAGATTGTCTTCATCTTTCTAGGAGGATAAAAATTTCAAAAAGAAACTAGCTTTCAATCAAATCCTCAACATTACAAACAACTATTCAATATTATTATTATATTTTAATTTACAAGTTATTTTCTCTCACTAAATACTCTCTAAATATGTTGTCTTCGTCTTCCGGAAGATAGAACTAGCTTTCAATTCTGATGACATCTAGACCATTCTTCTTTACTAGTTTTCATAGTTTCAATTGAAAAAAATGTTTGACAATCTTACTAATGGTAATTATATTTGATTGACAAATCATACTTTAAGGAATAATTTAATTGTAAAAATTCCAATGTCAACTCCACTCAAAAAAAGGTGGAAAGGACGAAGGGTTGCTAAACCCTATGGACAGGAATAATTTAATTGTAAAACTTCTAATGTCAACTCCAGTTAAAAAAAAGTGGAAAGAACGAACGGTTGCTAAACCCTATGGACATTCATGCCAATCTAGCAATGTATGAACTCACACAACATTAATTGACTTGACTGATTAATATAATTATAGGAGGTAATTAACTCGTTTTTTACTGTTAAGCATGGAAAACGCGAACACCATCTTCAAAGCTGACTCGTTAATATTCAATGGTCTATACCTACCTTCGAATACAAAATAGAAAAGCATACTTAAATATCTTAAGACCCTCGTATTTAAATATGATGTAAAGCCATCATCATGATAATAATAAAAAATCCCATCCGTGTACGGACCATCAACATGCAATAAAAAAATAGTACATAACGTTTACTTTACTCTATGACCGTGTCTGGTTTGTTTTTTGAATAATTGTCAGTAGTGTTTTTCTTTATATAAAAAATTAAAGTAGTAACGGTATTTAAGTGTATTTTAAAAATTTGAAAATTTGAAATTATTTTATAAATTTGAAATTAAAATGGATTTATAAAATAAGAGTAAAAGATATTATATTGAATTCATGATATTATTTGAAGTATTAGTTTTCTTCACACCCAAATGTAATGAGAAAAGATGATATATAGAAGGTTGTTTGTATATATAACATAAAATATGGTGGTTGGTGGCTTTCTCATGAGATTTACATTTTCTCAACTATACAGGGTGTATAACGAAGGCATATTAAAAGATTTATCACCTCCCTTGGAAGCGTATTGTTCATGGTAAGCTCAAAGCTTTCCAAGTCTCAACTATTTTGGTATGAGTCATGGCTAATTGTTTTCAGAAATAGTATCGGGGGATAGGTAGAATATCCTTTACAGATTAAGATTTAGTAATATAGGGTGAAAATAATTCACTCTTAGTGGATTTAGAATTAGTGGGACTTGTTGGGTATAGAAATACAAATAGGGTTAGGCTCTATAAAAAATAGGGTTTGCATTTACGGGGTGACAGACTTCATTCGAGCAATGCTCTTGGAGCTTAATGCAAAGTTACTCCACATTCTGTTATTGTTTCTCATTGCGATATACCTCCTTTACTCGATAGTGACTTCACACGGTGGTCCTCCCAATAGTTGCCCATATGTCAAATAATCCATTCATCAAAGTAAATTTTGGACCAGATAAGGATTCAGACTCCTCAAATTCTTTGGAACAGTCCAAACTCTGTTATCTGTGGCATAAATGGTTAGATCTTTTATCATTTCCAAACCGTGCAAGGACTTGGTTTTCACTGTTGTAACCGTTGGTGGCGCTGCATGGGATGTTGTTGTTGGTGTTGCTGTCATATCTAGCATTGATCAACTCCCCTCTTTCCATTCCAACATCCCTTGCAAATCCCGACGACTTTTCTGGCACCACCTTTTTTTCCGAAGACCCGTTATTCAAAATTATGGGTCCGACTGTCTGACATTATTTTGAATTCACCTACCATTTTCCATTGTCTTGGATTTCTCCCATCCGTATTTCCGCATGCAGATCTTCTGACGTTCTCACTACTCTCATGCAACACACCTAGCTCCCCCTACGACTCTAATTAAACTCTCTAAAGGCTCTTTCTCGCTGACATTCCCTCTTTTCAACAGACCATTGGTTCCAATAACCACCATCCTCTTTGGGACATTAATTCCATTTACATTTCCCCAATATATACCCATTTTGGCATATCTTACCTTGTCTGGTCTAAATCTTGGGTGGTTGTATCATTTAACACCTCGTCTATCTTGGTCAATGTTTCCTCGGGATTGAAATATAATGGAATTTCCAATTGCCGTCACCTAAGTTGGGTCATTAAATTCTCCAAGCCATTCTCTACCTTTTCCCGATTTGGCACATTCTTTTTGGCCGGTCCAAATCTGGGATGGTTGAACCATTTATTATCTTTTCATTCATGGTCCTTGTTTCCCTTGGGATCAAAACATCATGGAAGTGGGTAAGGCCCCTTTCGAGACAGTCACATTAGTGCACGAGGCACTCATACGGCCTACATTGGATGTTGAGAATGCTTTTGACACATGGAAGGCACACCGACAAACACCTTTATATTCTGGGATAGACTCCCTCCCTGTGTCTCATTTTCTTCCTCCTCGAACTCATCAGGTTTCCTCTCACTAGCACTCGATTGGACGCTGCAGGAATTCTAGCTAAGCCACATAGGCTTCAAACAAAATACTCTTGCCTTCTCCTGAAATAAAGCTATCAATTTTCGAATATGATGACTTATGGGGTAGCGTGACGAGTTTGAAGAAACACGCTCTTGTGGGTCGTTGGGTGTTTGTGGACATGTCTGAGAAAGCTATGCAGGGTTGGGTGAAGAGGATTTGGGGTCCATTAGTCGGATACCATCCTAAAGTCAGCAGGCTCATGAACTTCTGGTTTAGTATTCACTTCCTGTAGAGGGAGGATGCCTCCAAAATTCTCAGAAAAACTTGGATCTATGGCTGGAGTTGCTTGTAGCTTCACGAATGTATATTGGCTTTAATTTGATCATGGAAACTTTCGGGCTTACCCCTGGAATGCTGGAAGAATTTGGCTCTGTCTGCGATTGGGAACTCTATTAGTAGGATCTAGTATATTGACCCGGTATGTATGGGTGCCATGGACAAACGTATATTATGGATATTAGTGGAGGTAAACTTCTCTGGAGGCCTCCCAGGAAATATTGATTTGGCTTGGGATCACTCGAGACATCGGCAAAGGGTGGACTAGGGGGCTTCCCTTCCGTTGTGTCTTATGTCATCAGACTGGTCACTTGATGAGAAGATGTCCTCAGGGTCGAAGTCCAGCAAAACACTCTAGAATCTCCCATGCTGCTCTGGGCTCCAATGATCGTGCACTGAATATTGAATTTCTGGCACAATGTGTCAAAGGTATGCCTTTGTCATCTCCTTCTCACAATTCTCATCATATTCATTTGGGGAATTTTGAGGTCTAAAATGGGCTTCCTAAGAAAAATATACAACCAAAATAAACTTTATCAGAACCAATAAGATTAAATATGATGATGTCAACCATGGGGGATGATTCACCAAATTTGGAGTAAAAAAGTAAAAATATTAAAAAATAATAAAAAAATAAAATTATTTTTTCAACTTATCTCCCTAAGGTTTTACTCAAATTTCGAGCAGGAGTATTCATTGGATGTAAAATTTAATTCCTCATCCAAGGAGTACGCATGTTGCATACTTTCGATGGAACCTTCTACAAGAAAAATGAGAAATACATAAAAAACACGATTGCAATCATGTTTTTCATGTATTTCTAATTTTTTGTTTAGTAGGGTTTATCAAAAGTATACAACATGGGTGCTCCTAGGATGAGGAATGAAATTTTTCATCCAACGAGAGTTCCCACTCGAAATTTGAGTAAACTTATAGGGAGACAAGTCACAAGTTAAAAATACGAATTCAAAAAATAGTTTTTTATTTTTTCCCTCTAAAATTTGATGATGTAGCCTAATTTTTTTTTTTTTTTGTAAGTCAGCTGAAATATATTAAGTAGAAGAAAAACTGATAGTACATATGGTTACAAAATGGCCTGTCTGATCCAGATGAACATAAGGAAGCTCAGGCCAATCGAACATAACGTCATGCATACCGCTTCGAGGGCTAACAGAGTACCAAACTTCTGTTGCAGACTAACTAACCAACAAAGACATATAGCTGGCTAACCACGCAGGGTTGCCTAACAGCTTAGTGAATCTGATAAAAACAAAATTGTCTACAACTTGAAAAAGTCCTTGAACAAACTTAATTGACCAAGCAAACAGAGAAGACACGATATCTAGATAAACAGAGAGGAAATCAAACATGGAGAGATCACAAGACAGGATTAGAGGCACCCGAATGACCAACAGCACTTGGACTATCTACCTCAGCTCCTTTGGGAATGAGGCACGGCTTGTAGCGACGGATGATTGTAGTTTTGGAATCATCCTCCAACACCTCAATCGACACATTCAGAACGTACCTCAGGTACAGTTCAAACATTTGGATGAAACCGTCCAGCCTCTTAGAATGCATTTTCAATTCTTCCGTAAGTGAATTGAGGGAGACCTCCAACTTATCCAAGTGCGCAGAGTTTCTGGCAAAGGCGAGGGAGGTAGCCGCGAAAGTATCTTTAACAGCCGCCCCGTGCATGCCAATGGCCTTGGCTAACATGGTTTTCATCTGCCAAACCATAGTCTGAGTCTGCAGAAACTGTGTTGCTCTGGTAGATGTAGTCCTAGGGTCAGCAATCCAATCTACCTCCTCGCTGATGGTTCGACAGTCTATGGTGGTCTGGGCTTTTTGAACTTCCTCCTGCAGCAGATCAATAGTCTGCTTGCATTTTTTAGAAACCGTCGCTTCGTAGCCTTCCTTAGCTCACTTGAGCTCTCTGGCCACTTTAGCACTACGAAGATTACGGTCTGCCATATCCAGGATGCAGTGACCGAAAATAGTAGACCAGCAAACAAGAGAAAAAGACACAGACACAACGCTGAGCACAACAGAAGGTTTGAAATAGATGAAGTCTGTCCAAAACGCGAGTGGATTTATAACAATAGGAGCTTCGAGGGGGCGCGAAACTCCACCTATATCCTGCTTAAAATCATCATTGTAGGCCGCCTGTAGTCTTATCAGGGTGTTGATGCCAGTTCCCTGAACATAAATCCACTTCTTAATTCCAGTTCCTTCGTGTGCTTGAGGATGCCACGCATATCGCCACTTGTATCGGTAGAGCCTGCCATCTTCCTTTCTGATGATCCGCCATCTTTCCCAAGGCACCTCATAGAACGATTCCCAGCGGTGCCAACGCTTGTAATTAAGAACATAATTAATCCTCATCATTTACTGATGATCCGTAATCTGCAAGCCATCCTCCTCACTTGAGCCTCCGGTGAGGTCTTGTCTCAAGATGAGAGTGCACTGACTCCGAAGATCGTCACTTGTGACGTCTTGCCAACAAGTGTCAATGATCTCCCTTGGATGATCCACGACGCGGTTAGCAAGGCTGTCCGCTAAAGCATTAGCCTTCCACCTAACCTCCTGTAGAATGATGTTGCTGAGGGAGACGAGATGATCCGAAATGAGCTCTGTTACCATGGCCAATCTCCAATGCTTAATTGCTTTCCCCGGCTGCGTACTGTTTTGAATTCTCCTGATCGCAGTGATGGCCAAGAGGGAATCCCCTTCCACAATAACAGAGACTTTACCCAGATGGATGATGATCCGCAGACCCTGTTCTAGGGCAGCGAATTCAACCTCATTGTTGGTAGCCTCCCCCAGAGTTCTACTGAAGATATGAAGGACTTCCCCTTTGTCATTTCTAAGAACCCCGCCGAGCCCAGCTGGACCAGGGTTACCCCGAGAGGCCCCGTCAAAGTTTAATTTGTAGAAACCCGGGACAGGGCACTGCAAGGATGCAAGAGAAGGGGCCGGCCTAGGCTGGTTCTCTGGGACACTATGACCTAACAAACCGATCAAGCCAAACATCATCAGAATGCGCGAATCATTCCTAGAGAGCGAGGTGGCCTGCTCAACTTTGCAATTGGTAAGGGTCGTCTCTTTTAAATTCTGCATGATGGTAGTTTTGATTGTGTCAAGTTGCCTGGTTTCTTTTTGAAAAATGTGTCTGTTCCTCTCTTTCCAAGTAGACCAGATTATGAAACCAGGGCAGAGCCGCCAAAGGGTATTAACCATGTCACAACTAGAGTAATTTGTGCGCCAGTTCACAATACAGTATTGAATGGAATTCCTTGTTCTATCGGTTTGTGTGAAAATTTCCTTCAACCACTCCCAAAGGTTGTTAGTCGAATCACAGTCATTAAGTAGATGGTTCATAGTCTCCTCATCCTTTTCATAGAGGGGGCAACGGGAAGGGCCAAAGAAGCCTCTCTTCAAAAAAATTTCCCAGGTGAGGATTTTGCGATGCATGAGCATCTAAAGAAAATTTCTTATTTTTGGCCACATAGTGCTATCCCAGACATTGGAGTACCAAGCCACTTTGTCTTCGAGGTCCCTGTGCTCGATGTACATTCTGGCCTCCCTGAGGTTGAAGGTACCTCCATCGAGTCTGCCCCATCTGAGTTGGTCCTTCTCCTTAGTGGACCGGATCAGTCTCTTAGTAAGATCAAAATTGAGGGTGTGGAGGAGTTCAGTCATGTCATCCTCCAAGGGAGGAGGAACTAAATTACATTGCCTCCATTGCTGGTTTTCATTATTTTTTGACCAATATTGATGGACTTTTATCTTGCCAGCAGACTGAAACCATCTTTGAAGAGGGAGAAAATTAGGGCTTTCCAGTTTAGGCAACTGTTGCCAAGCATCCTCCCAGAATATCGCATTGGTGCCATCACGAAGTTCCCAGAAGCAAAAATCCTGAATGATGTTTCTGTTAGCCTTAGCCAAGTTCCAAATAGGAGACCCTGTAGGGGGATCTGTCATTCTTATCAGCTCCTCAGTTCGCCAATTCTCAGCATATTTAGCCTTCCATAATTTAGCCCATGGCGTATGAGGTTCCTTGAGCCAGTGCCACCATAGCTTGGCCCCACAAGCTTTGTTGACCGTATCCGGGTCCTGCAGCCCCAAACCCCCCAGGTTTTTTGGTTTAAATAATTTATCCTAGTCTACAAGAGCCCACTTGGGTTTGTGTGCTTTACCCGACCATAGGAAAGCTCTTTGAATGTTCCTGATTTTTTGGATGACTCCTTTTGGAGCCGGGAGAATAGAGAGCATGTATTGAGGGATGGCCTGAAGAACAGCCTTAGTCATAACCAGTCTACCAGAAAATTTCAAGACTCTGTTATTCCAATAGTTGCCCCTGTCTTCCAGTCTGGAGAGCAAATGTTCCCAGTGGATTTTCTGCCAAGGCTTATCGGTGAGAGGAATGCCTAGATACTTAGAAGGGAGGCCACATCTTTTTAAGCCAAGAATATCAGTGAGGTGTCTTTGGACCGCTATGTGCGTGTTGAAGAAAAAAATAGAGGATTTATCCAGGTTAAGATCCATACCTAAAGCTTGGCTGAAAAGGTTCAAAATTGCTTTGAAGCCCTTGGCTTCCTTAGTTGAGGGGGTGCCATGCAACATGGTTTCGTCTACGAATTGTTGATGAGTGGTAGCAGGAGAGTGACTTAGGGGTTGGAGACCCTTGATGAGATTCCTGTCCTTAGCCGATTTGATGATGTGATTCAAGCCTTCCATTAAGATGACAAAAAGAAAAGGCGATATGGGATCACCTTGTCTAATGCCCCTAGAAGGGAAAAAGGGGGTAGAAGGGGCTCCATTAACAAGGATAGAGAATCTGGGAGATTTAACCGTGGCTAAAATCCATTTTATCCAACATTTACCAAATCCAAACGCTTGCAACAATGCTTCAAGGTAACTCCAACTGACCTTATCATAGGCTTTAGAGAGGTCCAGTTGTATGATCATTCCTGCCTTCTTTTGAGACTGAAGGGAGTGGATCATTTCTTGAGCCAAAAGGATATTGTCCATGATCTGCCTGCCTTCCACATAACCTGACTGCTCTTCTGATATAATCAAGGGCATAATAGGCTTTAATATGTTGGCCATTACTTTGGAGATGATTTTGTATAGCACATTGCAGAGAGCGATAGGTCTAAACTTTGAGGGGGTGCAAGAATCCTCTTCCTTGGGGATGAGGGAAATGAAAGTGGAATTAAGGGATTTGAGAATAGAGGAGGATCTCCTCGAGTCCTCGATCACATCCCAAACATCAAGCTTCACCAGGTCCCAGCAAGCCTTAAAGAATTCAATGGTGAAACCATCAGGTTCCGGAGCCTTGCCATTGGCCATTTCCTTAACAGCCTCTTCCACCTCCTAAAGGGTAACCGGGCAGTTCAAGGATTTATTCTGCTCTTCACTGATCAGCCTGGGAATGGAAGTTATGACTTCATTTATATCCTCCCTTCTGTCAATGTCGGGTTCATTAGCAATTAGACTGAAGTGGTTTCTGAGGATGGAGGCAATCTCTTGATGGGACTGGAAAGATGTGCCCTGCTCATCCTTGAGTTTGGTTATCTTGTTGTTGCATCTATAATCCATGGCTGATCGATGGAAAAATTTGGTTTTTTTCTCCCCTTCCTTCAGCCATTGTATGCGGGATTTCTGTCTCCGGAGTATTTATTTCTGGTGACACCGCTCATTCCACTTTTGCATGAGATTACGCTCTATGTTAATGGAATCCTGGGAAATGTCCCCCTTAATCCAGTTGTTGTGTATCAGTTCCATCTGATCCTCCAGGGCTTGTTTCTCCTCAAAAATATTGCCAAATACCTCTTGGTTCCATGTGCGTAGCCTAGCCTTTAGGTGCTTCAATTTGGCTTGGAGCCGAAACATTTTGGTTCCTCTGGTGTCTAAGTGTTCATTCCACCAGAGTATGATGTTGGTAGCAAAATTCGGATGAATGAGCCAAAATTTCTCAAAGTGAAAAGGCCTATTTTTAGGAGTACCAAGGATGGTAGCATCCAGAGATATTGGCCAGTGATCCGATCCTCCAGATGGAATGATATTTGATTCCACTGTGACTCCCCTCAGGAGAATGGAATCAGAGATCAGAAAACAATCAAGCCTAGAAGCAATGTGCCTGTCGCCTCCTCTTCTATTGGTCCAGGTGAATGAGCCATTTCTGGGTAAGATGTCCACCAGGTTAACTGTTCTAATGAAAGACGTGAAGGCCTCAGCATCTCTGTTTAGGGTTCTTATCCCTCCCTTCTTCTCCCCTAGTGAGGTGATCATGTTGAAGTCGCCTCCATAGATGAATTTAGCGTTAGGGTGTCTGTGCTGTAGGCTAGAAATATTGTTCAGCAACTGTAGCTTATCTTCCAGCCTTTGGGGACTATATACATTCGTGAACAGATAAGTGCCATTCTCTCCCAGGATTTGCATTTCAAGGGAGATGAAAGATCTGGAGGCCTCTGCGTTCACTAGGTGTAGGTAAAGGGGATTCCAGAAGATGGCTAAGCCCCCTTCCAAACCATTACCCTCAACCTCCATGTACTCCATTCTCTTTCCCATGCTTCTACCTATTGTTTCCAACTTCAGTCTGGAACATTTGGTTTCTTGTAGGAAGATGATGTTCGATTTTTCCTTCGTGACTTTCTTTCTCAGAAGTCTATGTTTGTTTTGGCTGTTTAGTCCTCTTATATTCCATGAGAGTAACTTCATAATTAAACAGGGTTAAGAGGAGAATGGGAAAGCCTCAAGGGCTCTCATTTTGCCTAAGTTGATGAGCATTTGGCCAAGCTCTTGGAGTGCTTCATTGTTGGTTCTTCTACCTCTTTTCTTCTTGTGTTTTGTATTGGAGTGTGTGTGGTGTAAGCTCTGCACCTTTATACCCAATCCCTTTGTCACGCCGAGATTTCTTTTCTGCCCTCTTAAGGTTGCATCCTGCCTAGAAAGGAAGAGGAAGTTGACTCTGTCAATCTCTTCCTCCGGGATGTGATCAACCCCTTTTTGTTTCCATTGCTCAACTATGGTGTTAAGATCCATTCCTTCTTTTTCTAGTATGTCACTTAAGTCCAGATCTTACATGCCTATTTCACTTAAAGCCATTTCCTCATCCCCTTCAGCATCTTTTTCGAGACCAGGATCTAGGAGGAGGTCATCGATCGAGGTAGGAATCTGTGGCTGGGTGTTCTGATCAGTTCTTTGCGGGATTCCCTGCTCAGCAGCTGAAGTTTGGGTATTCTCCTCAGTGGCAGTTTCCTCTCCAAGCACTTCAAATGCGTTCATGGACCCTTTTTTGGGGTTTCCTATCTTCGGTTGGCTTCTTATGTTGGCCCTGTGTTTTCCCGAAGGTCGGAAAAAACCATCCTGATTCTTGTTTGAGCTATCCTTAGCCTTCTCAATGGGTTTGTGCAGGGGACATTCCTGGATCAAATGACCATGTTCATGGCACTTCCTGCATCTAAAAGGTATCTGTTCGTAGTCTATGGCTTGGAAGAAGACTTCATCTCTTAATTCTAACCATAGACCGTCATGAAGAGCACTTGAAACGTCCATTTCAACACAAATTCGAGCACAAGAAGTGTACCTTTTTTGGATGGTAGCTTCAAAAGCATGGATAAAAGTACCCAGTTTGTTTTCGATTTGTTCCAGCGCCGCCGGTATCCAGTAGTCAATCGAGAGAGAAAATAGGTGAATCCAAATAGGAACATGCGTGAATGTTTCCTGTTCAGGAGCAAAGTTAGGCTTCCATGGTCTCATGTAGAGACATGTAGAACCGTAGAAATAAGGGCCTCCATCAAAGATGTGGTCTCTGTCTTCCAGGTTAGCAAAGACAACCGTGAAGAAACCCTTGGCCCCCAGGTGGAGTTTCATGTCTCCTTTTGGCTTCCAACTCTGTTTTATCCATTGGCATAAGGCCTTTTCTGTGGGCCAAAATCCCATAAACTTGCAGATCACAGCATGAATAGCCATATGATCCCTGTAAGCTTGCAGTTCTGGGTCCATGATGATGACCCTTAGGATTTCTGTAGTTTTAGGCTTACACCTCCCTTGGGTCTTTGGCTGTTTGTTTTCCGTTGCTGAGGCTTCTGGAACAGAGCCATTCAGGGTGGAGGTATCATTATCCTTAGCTTCTTTGGGCTCCATTCCTCCTCCTTGTGGTTTCTGCACTTGAGTGGAATCCGTTGTGCCTTTTCCTTCCAGAATTTTGATGCCTTGTGTTTGGTTTTGAAGCTAGGTTTCCCTAGTGTTGTTGTCCTTCTTTGTCTTTTTGCTGAGGTCGTTTTTTCCAGCCGTTTCTGAGCCCGTGATTTGCACTCCTTCCAAAGGGCCTTTACCTTTGTCCATCATTATCTGTTTGAAAGAAGGGGCCCCAAAGGCCCCCGTTCTGCCCATCTTTTGGGCCAGGGCAAACCCCCTCTGTCATAGATCAGAGAATAAGGCACTGCCCCCTGCCAGAGTTGGTAACAGTGCGCAGATAGTGAGCCAAACCCTAGGCCAGAAAGTCACAGAGAAAAATCTCTCGTAGTCTAATCTTATTTTATTATTTCTTTTATTATTTTATAATTTCCTTAGGAGGCCCATTTTAGACCTCTAAATTCCCATAATGTGTTCATCTTTGCCTCCGTCAACCCTACAATCCCCTTCTCAGCCTCTGGTTATTGTTCAATCCATGGCCTCATCTGACCACTCCGAGGTTTCCCCCAAGCAGACCATGAACAAGAGCACTAAACTGCGCTCTGCATATACTGAGCCAGGCAAGACTTGTGCCTCCATTCTCTCTTAAGACCCATTTCTCCTTCTCAAATCACCATCCACTCCTCCTCATCCTCCAGATTCACCTACTCGATGTCCTTCCATGTCATTTCTTGAAACGACTTCCCCTCCACTAGACCCAGCTCCCAAAAACGGGTCGCCCCCGGATTCCCCTCGAAACTCGGTCAATAGTGATTGTGACTTCCTCTTGATGAATCCAGACCTGGATATGGTAGCTCTCACAGTACACAAAGGTCATTTTCCCGGGCCCCACCCCATTATCTCCCTCTCCTTTGCTTTGAATATTATTATCCTAAAAAAAGGGGAAAATGGAAGCCGACATTTTCGGGGTAGAAAAAAACTAGATATTACTTCTCTGTTGATTCAGAGGGACTATGCAATATACCCATTATTTCATCCTTTGACTCTTGGGCACTTAGAGCGTGCATGCCCACTCCACTTGACCCATATCACTGAACATCCGAGGTCTTGGGGATCACTCCAAGTGCTTAAGTCTGAAAAAATTCTTCTCATTCCCCTCTCCTTTTATAACAGTCTTCCAAGAAACCATATGCCCTACCTCAAAATCCATTCCACGATTTCTATCTATCTTTCCTGACTGGCACATTGCTGGTGTCAATTCTGAAGGTTTATCTGGTGGATTAATAGTAATGTGGAACCCCCATTTGCAAAATTCCATACTTTCCGTTTGTTTGCAAATGGGGTTAGAGCACTTTCATCTGATCAATATGTATTCTCCCTGTCGCAATCAACCTTCCTTATGGTCCCGCATCAGCTCCTTTGAAATTTTGAACATTCGCAATATCATCCACCTAGGTGACCTAAATGTCGCTTTTTCCTTTACTGAATGTTAGGGTTCCCACAACCATCCAGACCCCCTTGCTAAAATATTATCTCATATTTTTGTTGACCACCATTTATTAGACATATTTCCTACCCCCCTTACTCCGAACTAGACCAGTCACAGGTTCAGTGATGCTTTCGTTGGTAAAATACTTGATCGGTTTTTGGTCCATGAAAGTATGCTTGAACTACTTGGTAATTTGCGGTCATTTGTAATTAAAACAACCTTATTTTACCACCATCCCATATGTCTCAAATGGTGTTTGGAGCCGATTCGAAAGGGCCTCCCTTTCAAATTCAATAGGGTGTGGTTCGAAGATCCTGATTACTAGATCATGGTCATGAATTTCTGGAAATTGGTTATGAATATGCAAGGTAGATCAACGTCCCACTGTTTCACTCAAAAGTTATGGGCTCTGGAGGAAAGGACCTAGACATGGGAGTGCCTCAAGGAAGAACAGATGATTAAAGAATTTCAATCTATTGCAAGTAAAATTGATGAAATTTAAAAATCAATGGAGAGTAGCATCCATGAGTTGCATTCCTTCTCGGTGCTCTCGTCATTAGAGAAATGCAGAAATGAAATATTGAGAGTACAAAAAATCACTTGGAAACTGAAGAGAAGGGAAATCTGGCTTCGTGAAGGCGATCACAATACTAATTTTTTCCATCACTATGCCAATAATAGGACAAATCAAAACGTAATTTGGAAAATTGAGTCAAAGGATGGAACACTAGTACAGTCTACTCCACATATATCGAGAGGGAGGCACTCAATTTTTTTTCAAATTTATACAAATGTAGGTATGGGGTTGGCTGATATGATAAAATATGGGCTCTCGACTTCTATCCCTGTATGTTTGATGTTGTAGCTAACGAAGCACTGGGAAAGCCTATCACCAAGGATGAGATACAGTCGGTTCTCAAATATTTTTCTCGAAATAAAAGCCCCAGCCATGATGGTTGGCCGGCGGAGATGTATTTACATTTTTTTGATCTCATGGTAGAAAACATCCTAAGCGTTGTTGAAGAATATCATATTTTGGGTCGAATTTCGGGTGACATTAATACTACCTTCATAGCACTTATTCCAAAGTACTCTCTCTAGAAACATTTATTGGATTTTAGACCAATCTCACTATGAAACGTGATCTATAAACTGATTTCGAAGGTTATATCTCAAAGAATTTATGGCGCCCTCTTAGTTCACATCTCCCATGTGTAGTATGGATTCCTCTCTGATCGCCTCATTCACGATTCCACTGCAATGGCTCATGAATGCATGCATTCCATTCACACCAAAAAGAGGGAAGTTGTAATCATGAAGGCCGACCTCTACAAAGTGTATGACAATGTGGATTGGTCTTACATTTGATTGGTTCTTCATAAGATTAGTCTCTCAAATCAAAATGTTCAATGGATCATGGCCTATATAACACCAGTTTGGTTTTCATTTATTATAAATGGTATTCCCACATGCTTCTTTCGAGATGGATGAAGTCTCCTTCAGGAGCATCAAGCTCAATTTTTATTAATTAATTGTGTGAAATAGGGGGTGAGACTTTTTAATTAATTTATTAATTATTTTATTCATTTTCATAATTTAAGAGAGAAAAATGTAAAGGTGAGGATTAATGTATATATTCTTTTAATAATTAAAAGGATATGAGTTAGTTAGCTAATTTAAGGAGTAGGAATTCTATGTACGGGACTTTGTTGAGTCCACACCTAAAATGAATCTAAATTAGATTTAGTTGAGTATTGGGTGGAGAAATTTGTGGGGTGAAATAAATACATTATTTATGTATAAATAGGAGTGTTTTTGTGAGGAAAAACAAGAGCTGAGTGCGTGAGGAGTACGGGAAGAGTGAGGAGTGGTTTGAAGGGCCAAGAGCCAAGAGGCCGCCCAATGTAATATTTGGCCAGAGAATTTTTTATATTTTTATATCTGTAGTTGATTTGAATGGCTCTTTCTCCTTCATGTAAATTTTGAGCTGAATGTTTTCATGATTTTATTTGAATAAAATTTAAGTGTTTTCATACTTGGGTGAAAAAGTGAGTTTTATATGCTAGGATCTGCTTTCTAGCAGATTTACGTCATCATTTGGTATCAGAGCGAGCGAAAGATACCTGTTTTGAATTTGCAATTATGTATGTTGTATAAGGTTTTTTATTACAGGAACAAGCTTACATTAGATGCTGGTTATGCAACCAAACCTACGATGGAAAACACACACAACAATTGACATGTGAATTGAAGGGCGCACTTGCAAGAGGGAAATGATGTTGATGGATCCCAGGTAAAGGCATAGTTTATAATGCTTACGAATGGATAGCATTGATGTTATAATGCTGTTGAAAATCGGATAAAAAAAAATCGAAGTTGAAAGCTAGAAACTGTAACAAGTGTAGATGTCACTCTATACAGTTCCCAACGCTACGATGGAACATATCGATTCACTAAACCAACGTATGAGCCATCGCTGGGATTGAACGGAGGGTAAGTTGTTTGAGAATTGAATGCAGAATAGTTATTTTGAGGTGTGTAAGTTATAAGTATGCAAAACTCAAGCAATTCGTAAGCAGAACGGAGTGGAGCAATTCTGCTAAGCAGCGTAGCAGCGTTGCTTCCTTTGCAGTGATTCAAAATTAATTTGGTTGATATGTTTGTATGGTAAATAGCCATCCATGTAAGGTAATACAGTTGGTATCGTTTTGATATGACATCTGAATGCCATCCATACTGTATGATTTGTGAATTTGGCCATTTAGATTCCGCCCATGTATATTGCAGTCTCCGCGTAGATTGTTTTAGCACTGAGTTGTGAATTAAGCAATTGAAACAGAGTGAAGAAGCGAAATACAGGTAGATGCTACCACCGTGGAGGTAGGGCAGCATTATGAATTAAATGCTATAGCTGAAGTCACAAGGGACCACGGCCTTGGTTGATGTTCTGAGCTCAAACTCGTGACAACAATGATATCAAATGCCAGACTCGATTGGCATGGAACTCCGCTATTGATGCAAGGTTAAAAGTCAAACCACAGTGTGTGCGTGGAGGCTACGCAATCCTGATTACATTGCAAGGGTTGATACTACTATGCCACATATTATAATTGAACAAACGTTGACGTTATATGTGTGCAGGTTACATTATGTATACAAAGGCCGAAGTATAATATTGCTTACGGTGGTTTCGAATTCGTTGAGATATGGTTCGAACCATGGTAAGGTTAAAATTTATACTTTGTCAACATTGTATGCATGTGGTCGAAGTTAAATGAGTTACGTGGATGTAACTATGAAGGTTGAAATTGTTATATATTTTTTGATTTAAAATTCATGTTATTCAAATCCTTTAATGGATTCCATTTTGTTAATGAACATTTGTAAAATATATAGTTCAAGTGGGGTTCAGAAAGAAATGCCATTTGGAAAGGAATAGATGGTTGTCAAACGGTGGTATGGTTTGATGATTGCGAGCATGGTTGGAAAGAATGTAAGTGAAAGTTGAATTATTTACGATTGTGCTATTCATTGTTTATAAATAGTGCGAGTCAACATTCAACTTATGCGGTGAAATATGCGGGTTTTGACATTTGCGTGAATGGCATTTGTGTGAAGTTGGTGAATGGAAATAGTTCTTTTTGAAGATTCAGTCTTTTTTTTATAATTGCAGAGAATGCATTAAAAGGAGATTGGACTTTGAGTCTGAAAGATGATAGCACACAGAAACACAGTGTAGACAAGAGATGGAACAAGATCACACAAATATCTTGAAGGTGAGCTGATATGTTTTATTTTAACTCTGGTTTGAAGATAATATTTGAAGAATTCAAGTTGCAGACAGGTGAATATCTCAGCAAAAGAAGTTCACAGTTTTAAAGTAGTGATGAAGGAGACTAGTAATAGTTTCTGAACGAAACCAAAGTGTGGAGCAGAACCTTGAAGAATTCCAACAGAGATTGGATAAGAAGGACAATTGTGTGCAAGTGAGTTTAAGCCTAGAGGGAGCAGAGAGGATGCTCAAAGAGGTTCCAGAGAATAGAGAACCAGTGCTTGCCAAAGATCAAGTCCAGGGAGAGGATTGGTGAGGTAAGTGGCAGCATATAAGACTTAATGTTGCAGAGGCTTTAGTACAGCTCATGATGAATGAGTGAGTAACTCATGAAGATCGAGAGAAAGATGACTACTGAAGGTCATTACAGAGGTTCTGAAGAAGACCACAGCAGGGGAAATGAGAAGGAAGATGCCAAGTCAAATGGCATGAGAATGAGTCAAAAGTAGATTAACAGAGAGAGAGCTGAGATAATCTTCCATCTCGAGTTGTTGATGGAAATGTTATAGAGAGGTAAAGTAGACCAGAGATGTGGATGGAGTATGAAGAGGAAAGTCACATGGCATAGATTGCAAGTGATGTGGGAGCATAGAGTGAATGCTCGATTGAAGGAAGAGTTATTGAGTTTAAAAGCATATTTGATATGTGAGCCAGAATATGGGGCATTACTTTCTGAAAGTAATGATGTGACAGAAGAAGAATCTACAGAGGAACTGAATCAAGTGAAGGATTCAGAGCGGCAAAGAGAGATGTTGACTGAAGCATCAAGTGATACCACAAGGTCTTATGTTTTTAAGACTAATGATCTGTGTGTGTTTACAGGTACATCACAGGGTGCTGAACAAACTTTGAAGTTTGTTAAAGAAGAAGAGTTGAATATGAAATCTGTTCAGAATGATGCTGAGATAGCAAGATCTCAGAAAGAAATGAAAACAGAAGGGTCGCATGGAAATATTCAGCATAATATTGAAGCAGGGGAAGAAGGACCATCTGATGATTGGTCAACAACGAATGAAGGTATGGAAAGTTGTGTAAATTTTCCAAGTTCTACTCCAGTTGAGATTGTTAAGTTATACATAAAGTTAGATCTTTAGAGAAGAGAGTTGGAAAAGCAGAGAATCTATATTCAGGGAGAGTTGCTGAAAGATACAAAACAGGGAGACATTCTTCAAACAGATGATGTGGAGGAGGGACTGACTGATAGTCTCATAGAGAATTTAAATCAGTATACTGATGTGCTGATGGACGAGGAAATTTCAGAGCAGCATACTAAAATGTTTCCAGAAGAGAAAGAGGCACTGAGGCCTTATGTTTTTTATTTTAACAATTGTTTTGTGAGTACAGGTTTTATTGCAAATGCTGGAGAAAATCTATTGGATAGAGAAGTTGAACTGATAAGGCAGATAATGATGAAAGTATCCTGGAAGAAGCTAGTAGCAGTAAAACAAAGAAGAAGCAGCAAGAGGAAGACAACAGAAGATTGTGAAAGCATAGAAAATGGGGTGATGCAACATAAAGTGTGGAGACCTGGAGAAGAACAACAGACAGAAGTAGCGACAAATGGAAGGTTGCAACACAAGATATGGGATCCAGGCAGACAAAGATCCGAACACATGATTAGGCGATCATGGTTAATTTCAACCTTGGGAGTCTGATGTAGGAGCATCAAGGTCAATTTTTATTAATTAATTGTGTGAAATAGGGGGTGAAACTTTTTAATTAATTAATTAATTAATTTATTCATTTTCATAATTTAAGAGAGAAAAATGTAAAGGTGGGGATTAATGTATATATTCTTTTAATAATTAAAAGGATATGAGTTAGTTAGCTAATTTAGGGAGTAGGAATTCTATGTACGGGACTTTGTTGAGTCCACACCTAAAATGAATCTAAATTAGATTTAGTTGAAGATTGGGTGGATAAATTTGTGGGGTGAAATAAATACATTATTTATGTATAAATAGGAGTGTTTTTTTGAGGAAAAACAAGAGCTGAGTGCGTGAGGAGTACAGGAAGAGTGAGGAGTGGTTTGAAGGGCCAAGAGCCAAGAGGCCGCCCAATGTAATATTTGGCCAGAGAATTTTTTATATTTCTATATCTGTAGTTGATTTGAATGGCTCTTTCTCCTTCATGTAAATTTTGAGCTGAATGTTTTCATGATTTTATTTGAAGAAAATTTAAGTATTTTCATACTTGGGTGAAAAAGTGAGTTTATATGCTAGGATCTACTTTCTAGCAGATTTACGTCATCATTTCACCTCTTATATTCATACTAATTATGAATGACCTTAGTACTCGTATCAAAGAGGCACACAGGAGGGGAATTGTTGAAGGAATACCTATTTCTCATGGTATCTCGGTCACACACTCCTTTGTGGATGATATTATGGCTTTCAAAATTATTTCGAGAGCTCAGTGGTCTGCTCTGCATTACATTTTTCTCCGATACAAAGCTACATCAGGATTCAAAATTAATGGCACAAAATATCTCTTATTATTTGCCTCTGGAAACATCGATGATTTGGAACTAATTGTAGGCCTCTTTCAGGTGAAACTTGCCCCTCTCTCGGAGGGTCTCACTTATTTGGGCTACAGACTTAAACCTTGCAGCTACCACACTAAATATTGGTACTGGCTCTTGGAGAAGTTTAAGAAAAGGTTGAATAATTGGACACATAAGTAGCTATCTTTGGGGGGGCGTTTCATCCTAATTCAAGTTGTCCTTTCTATTGGGAAAATCTCTTTTCCTTGCCTTCTCACATTATTTCCTTGATCAAGAACAATATTTCAAGCCTTTTTTGGTCGGGAGCCAACGACACTAAAAAATTTCATCTCTTCAAGTTGGAGTCGCTCGCAATCCCAAAAATGTTTGGTGGCCAGGGACTACTTCACATCCATTCCTTCACACAAGCCCTCTTAATTAAGTCCCTCTGGCAGGTGGTTACAAGATCGGGACTTTGGTCAATTCTCTTTGGTGCCAAATACTATATAAAATGGATTTACAATAGCTATACAAAATTCAATCTCTTCCCCGTCGCATAGGTTCCTAAATTTGGCTCGGTTTCAGGAGAGTGGTTTCCCTTTTCAAAAGTAGGCTTTCATGGGAATTCGAGAATTTCCAGTGTATAATATTGGGATTCGATAGCATCTGGGGTTCCAACATAGATTTAAAATTGGAGATCCACCTCATGCATGCTCTTGTACATAAAGGCATTTTTTTCCTAAACCAGGTCATCTCCCACTAGAAACAGGGCTGCCCGATTTGGAATCTTTAGATCAATTAGGGTTGTCGGGTCAGGACACAGGAGATTGGCAATATTTTTTGAATAAGTTGAGATCGGGCGGTTTCTGTTTACATCCCTCGGGGGACAAAATAGTTTGGGATGGAAATATGAATGGGGCTTCCATTATGGTAACAGATATATATATGGAAGCATTATCTCACATAAAACACAAGACTTGGAACAGTCGTGCTTCAGGAATTACTGGAAGAGACCAATCCCAATCAAGATCATTTTGTTTGTTTGGCTAGCTTGGAGGAATAATATCCTCACTTGGGATAATCTGGTTAAGTGCGGCTTCCATGGGCCTCGACGCTACCCCTTATGTAGAGAATATTCTAAATCTGTAGCACATTTTTTTAAAATTGTTTTGTTGTTCTTGAAATATGGCATTTGTTTTCTGACCTCCTGTAGGTTCCAAATTGGCATCCCCTTAGTGTTATACATTGCATAAATTCCAAGGAGCAGATGGATAAAAAACCTCTTTCTCTCCCCTTCCTTTTCTTGTGGGAAATTTGGCTGGCTAGGAATCGATACATTTTTGAAGGTAGGGAGATTGTCCAACATCGAATCCATCATTCAATCTTTTGAAGGCTTGATAGTGAATCTGTAACTCCCCCTCCTCCTAAGGATATTTCCCACCGCCTTCATCCTCCTTTGGTGATTTTTCCAGCCGGTTATTTTGATGGAGCTGAACAACATGGTATCTGTGGGTGTGGGGCTTGGATCAAATTTGACCACAAGGAGAAATTTTTCATTTTTTCCAGAATGGTGGTCTCGGAACGAACACAAAGGCAAAAATTCTAGCCCTATGGAGTATTTTATGGGTGACCTACAATTTGTAGCTCGACACCTTACACATTTATGGAGATGCTAAAACTATCATAGATGATGCAAATGGTCTCACAAATTTTTACCCCCTTTCCCTTTTGTGTTGGATTAACCGTGTCAAATACTTGCTTCAATGACTTCAGGCTCCTCCAATTCAACACATCCTCAGGGAGGGAAACACTAGGGCATACTCTCTTTCAAAGCTAGGGTTACATGAGTAGTTCAGGCACATTCAGGTTCAACATTTTAGGGATGGAGAGTTGTTGGTGTCAAATTACATCCAACTTCCATAAGAAAGCTTTATCTAGGATCAAGTTTTTATGGTTACTCTTCACTTTCTCTCCTTTTTTCTTAATCTTTTGTCTTAATGTATCTATGTTAAAATTTACTGGTTTAATGATTAGTATTACTACTTTCATTTGTTATGTTCTAGTGAAGAAGCCTGGAATATTTGGAAGTGTTTTTTTTTTAAACATGTAGACAAATTTTTTAGAAGTATCTGCTAAATGTCTCTTTGACATTTATGTATATTTGGAGGACAATCCTTGACAAAATGCACTGCTTTTTTGTGTCAATATAAACAAAATTAGTGTTTTAAGTATGAATGGTTCATGAGGCACAATAGTTGCTAAGGTTTTGCAAATGGGGTAGCAAGCAAAGTGGGCTTGATTGTGGGGAAAACTCCACAATTAAGCGCGCTTGAGCCAGAGGAGTTTTGGGATGGGTGACCTCCCGAGAAGCCCTGGTTACCGGGTGCAAGCCCCATAAGTGATGATTGACACTATGTGATTCATTTCACTAGTTTCAATCCCACTTCTTCACCCCTATGAGCATCACCCGATGCAATGAGTGCTAAGTGGACTATTCAAAAATCATGAGAAATTAGTCAGTTATGACTACCTCTCATGGAAATGGTCATAGATGAATGACTAAATCAACGCAGTTAAATCCCAAAAATGATATCTAATATAATGCACTGTAGAAACCCCTCATACTTAAAATACTAAGAGTAAAGGGATCTCTTCTTGAATGGTTCATGAGGCACAATAGTTGCTAAGGTTTTGCAAATGGGGTAGCACGCTAAGTGGGCTTGATTGTGGGGAAAACTCCAAAATTAAGCGCGCTTGAGCCAGATGAGTTCTGGGATAGGTGACCTCCCGGGAAGTCCTGGTTACCGGGTGCAAGCCTCGGAAGTGATGATTGACGCTATGTGATTCATTTCACTAGTTTCAATCCCACTTCTTTACCCCTATGAGCATCACCCGATGCAATGAGTGCTAAGTGGACTATTCAAAAATCATGAGAAATTAGTCGGTTATGACTACCTCTCATGGAAATGGTCATAGATGAATAACTAAATTAACGCAGTTGAATCCCAAAATGATATCTAATATAATGCACTGCGGAAACCCCTCATACTTAAAATACTAAGAGTAAAGGGATATCTTCTTGAATGGTTCATGAGGCACAATAGTTGCTAAGGTTTTGCAAATGGGGTAGCAAGCTAAGTGGGCTTGATTGTGGGGAAAACTCCACAGTTAAGCGCGCTTGAGCCAGAGGAGTTCTAGGATGGGTGACCTCCAAGGAAGTCCTGGTTACTGGGTGCAAGCCCCGGAAGTGATGATTGATGCTATGTGATTGATTTCACAAGTTTCAATCCCACTTCACCCTTGTGAGCATCACCCGATGCAATGAGTGCAAAGTGGATGTTTCAAAAATCATGAGAAACTAGTCGGTTAATGACTACCTCTCATGGAAATGGTCATAGATGAATGACTAAATCAACGCAATGAATCTCAAAATGATATCTAATATAATGCATTTGGAAACCCCTCATACTTAAAATACTAAGAGTAAAGGGATCTCTTCTTGAATGGTTCACGAGGCACAATAGTTGCTAAGGTTTTGTAAATGGGATAGCAAGCTAAGTGGGCTTGACTGTGGGGAGAAACTCCATAGTTAAGCGCACTTGAGCCAGAGGAGTTCTGGGATGGGTGACCCCCCGGGAAGTCCTGGTTACTGGCTGCAAGCCCCGGAAGTGATGATTGATGCTACATGATTCATTTCACTAGTTTCAATCCCACTTCTTCACCCCTGTGAGCATCACCCGATGCAATGAGTGCTAAGTGGACTATTGAAAAATCATGAGAAATTAGTCAGTTACGACTACCTCTCATGGAAATGGTCATAGATGAATGACTAAATTAACGCAGTTGAATCCCAAAAATGATATCGAATATAATGCACTGGGTAAACCCCTCGTACTTAAAATACTAAGAGTAGAGGGATCTCTTCTTGAATGGTTCATGAGACACAATAGTTGCTAAGGTTTTGCAAATGGGGTAGCAAGATAAGTGGGCTTGATTGTGGGGAAAACTCCACAATTAAGGGCACTTGAGCCAGAGGAGTTCTGGAATGGGTGACCTCCCGAGAAGTCTCGGTTACCGTGCAAGCCCCGTAAGTGATGATTGATGCTATGTGATTCATTTTACTAGTTTCATTCCCACTTCTTCACCCCTTCATGAGGCAATAACAGTTACAAGGTTTTGCAAAATGGGGTAGCAAGCTAAGTGGGTCAGATTAAAACTCCACAGTTAAGCGTGCTTGAGCCAGAGGAGTTCTGGGATGGGTGACCTCCCGGGAAGTCCTGGTTACTGGGTGCAAGCCCCGGAAGTGATGATTGATGCTATGTGATTCATTTCACTAGTTTCAATCCCACTTCTTCACCCCTGTGAGCATCACCCGATGCAATAAGTGCTAAGTGGACTATTCAAAAATCATGAGAAATTAGTCAGTTACGACTACCTCTCATGGAAATGGTCATAGATGAATGACTAAATTAACGCAGTTGAATCCCAAAAATGATATCTAACATAATGCACTGCGGAAACCCCTCATACTTAAAATACTAAGAGTAAAGGGATCTCTTCTTGAATGGTTCATGAGGCACAATAGTTGCTAAGGTTTTGCAAATGGGGTAGCAAGCTAAGTGGGCTTGATTATGGGGAAAACTCCACAGTTAAGCGTGCTTGAGCCAGAGGAGTTTTGGGATGGGTGACCTCCCGGGAAGTCCTGGTTACCGAGTGCAAGCCCCGGAAGTGATGATTGACGCTATGTGATTCATTTCACTAGTTTCAATCCCACTTCTTCACCCCTGTGAGCATCACCCGATGCAATGAGTGTTAAGTGGACTATTCAAAAATCATGAGAAATTAGTCAATTATGACTACCTCTCATGGAAATGGTCATAGATGAATGACTAAATTAACGCAGTTGAATCCCAAAAATGATATCTAATATAATGCACTGCGGAAACCCCTCATACTTAAAATACTAAGAGTAAAGGGATCTATTCTTGAATGGTTCATGAGGCACAATATTTGCTAAGGTTTTGCAAATGGGGTAGCAAGCTAAGTGAGCTTGATTGTGGGAAAACTCCACAGTTAAGCACGCTTGAGCCAGAGGAGTTCTGGGATGGGTGACCTCCCGGGAAGTCCTGGTTATCGAGTACATGCCCCGGAAGTGATGATTGACACTATGTGATTCATTTCACTAGTTTCAATCCCACTTCTTCACCCCTGTGAGCATCACCCGATGCAATGATTGGTAAGTGGACTATTTAAAAATCATGAGAAATTAGTTAGTTCCGACCACCTCTCATGGAAATGGTCATAGATGAATTACTAAATTAATGCAAATAATCCCAAAATGATATCTAATATAGTGCAATTTCCAGAAACCCTCATACTTAAAATACTAAGAGTAAAGGGATCTCTTTCTTGAATGGTCTATGAGGCACAATAGTTGCTAAGGTTTTGAAACTCCGGGTAGCAAGCTAAGTGGGCTTGACTGTGGGGAAAACACCAAGGAAGCACATGCTTGAGCCGCAGGAGCTCTAGGATGGGTGACCTCCTAGAAGTCCTCACACTGCAAGCTCCCTATGATGATTGATGCTATGTGATTCATTTCACTAGTTTCAATCCCACTTCTTCACCCCTGTGAGCATCACCTGATGCAATGAGTGCTAAGTGGACTATTCAAAATTCATGAGAAATTAGTCAGTTACGACTACCTCTCATGGAAATGGTCATAGATGAATGACTAAATTAACGCAGTTGAATCCCAAAAATGATATCTAATATAATGCACCGCAGAAACCCCTCATACTTAAAATACTAAGAGTAAAGGGATCTCTTCTTGAATGGTTCATGAGGCACAATAGTTGCTAAGGTTTTGCAAATGGGGTAGCAAGCTAAGTGGGCTTGATCGTGGGGAAAACTCCAAGTTAAGCGCGCTTGAGCCAAAGGAGTTCTGGGATGGGTGACCTCCCGGGAAGTCCTGGTTACTGGGTGCAAGCCCCGGAAGTGATGATTGACACTATGTGATTCATTTCACTAGTTTCAATCCCACTTCTTCACCCCTGTGAGAATCACCTGATGCACGAGTGCTAAGTGGATTCTTTCAAAAATCATGAGAAATTAGTCGCTATGACGACCATGGAAATGGTCATAGATGAATGACTAAATCAATGCAAATGAACTTCAAAATGATATCTAATATACGTAATCGTTAAAACCCTCATACTTAAAATACTAAGAGTAAAGGGATCTCTTCTTGAATGGTTCATGAGGCACCAATAGTTACATAGTTTTGTAAATGGGGTAGCAAGCTAAGTGGGCTTGATTGTGGGGAAAATCCACAGCTTAAGCGCTTGAGCCGAGGAGTCTGGGATGGGTGAACTCCTAGAAGGCTCCGGTTAATGGGTAAGCTCTAAGTGATGATTGACGCTATGTGATTCATTTCACTAGTTTCAATCCCACTTCTTCACCCCTGTGAGCATCACCCGATGCAATGAGTGCTAAGTGCACTATTCAAAAATCATGAGAAATTAGTCAGTTACGACTACCTCTCATGGAAATGGTCATAGATGAATGACTAAATTAACGCAGTTGAATCCCAAAAATGATATCTAATATAATGCATTGCGGAAACCCCTCATACTTAAAATAATAAGAGTAAAGGGATCTCTTCTTGAATGGTTCATGAGGCACAATAGTTTCTAAGGTTTTGCAAATGGGGTAGCAAGCTAAGTGGGCTTGATTGTGGGGAAAACTCCATAGTTAAGTGCGCTTGAGCCAGAGGAGTTCTGGGATGGGTGACCTCTTGGGAAGTCCTAGTTACCGGGTGCAAGCCCCGAAACCCGGAAGTGATGAACGACGCTATGTGATTCAACTGATTCATTTCACTAAAGTTTAGTTTCAATCCCACTTCTTCACCCCTGTGAGCATCACCCGATGCAATGAGTGCTAAGTGGACTATTCAAAAATCATGAGAAATTAGTCACTTACGACTACCTCTCATGGAAATGGTCATAGATGAATGACTAAATTAACGCAGTTGAATCCCAAAAATGATATCTAATATAATGCATTGCGGAAACCCCTCATACTTAAAATACTAAGAGTAAAGGGATCTCTTCTTGAATGGTTCATGAGGCACAATAGTTGCTAAGGTTTTGCAAATGGGGTAGCAAGCTAAGTGGGCTTGATTGTGGGGAAAACTCCACAGTCAAGCGCGCTTGAGCCAGAGCCGGAGGAGTTCTGGGATGGGTGACCTCCCGGGAAGTCCTGGTTACCGGGTGCAAGCCCCAGAAGTGATGATTGACGCTATGTGATTCATTTCACTAGTTTCAATCCCACTTCTTCACCCATGTGAGCATCACCTGATGCAATGAGTGCTAAGTGGACTATTCAAAAATCATGAGAAATTAGTCAGTTACGACTACCTCTCATGGAAATGGTCATAGATGAATGACTAAATTAACGCAGTTGAATCCCAAAAATGATATCTAATATAATGCACTCCGGAAACCCCTCATACTTAAAATACTAAGAGTAAAGGGATCTCTTCTTGAATGGTTCATGAGGCACAATAGTTGCTAAGGTTTTGCAAATGGGGTAGCAAGCTAAGTGGGCTTGATTGTGGGGAAAACTCCATAGTTAAGCGCGCTTGAGCCAGAGGAGTTCTGGGATGGGTGACCTCCCGGGAAGTCCTGGTTACCGGGTGCAAGCCCCGGAAGTGATGATTGACGCTATGTGATTCATTTCACTAGTTTCAATCCCACTTCTTCACCCCTGTGAGCATCACCCGATGCAATGAGTGCTAAGTGGACTATTAAAAAATTATGAGAAATTAGTCAGTTACGACTACCTCTCAGAAATGGTCATAGATGATCGACTAAATTAACGCAGCTTGAATCTCAAAATGATATCTAATATAATCCAAATCAACCTCCCTCATACTTAAAATAACCAGAGTAAAGGGATTCTCTTTCTTGAATGGATCATGAAGCACAATAGTTTCTCATGTTTTGTAAATGGGGTAGCAAGCTAAGTGGGCTTGATTGTGGGGAAAACTCCAAAGTTAAGCACGCTTGAGCCAGAGGAGTTCTAGGATGGGTGACCTCTCGGGAAGTCCTGGTTACCGAGTGCAAGCCCCAGAAGTGATTATTGACGCTATGTGATTCATTTCACTAGTTTCAATCCCACTTCTTCACCCATGTGAGCATCACCCGATGCAATGAGTGCTAAGTGGACTATTCAAAAATCATGAGAAATTATTCAGTTACGACTATCTCTCATGGAAATGGTCATAGATGAATGACTAAATCAACGCAGTTGAATCCAAAAAATGATATCTAATATAATGCACTGCTGAAACCCCTCATACTTAAAATACTAAGAGGAAAGGGATCTCTTCTTGAATTGTTCATGAGGCACAATAGTTGCTAAGGTTTTGCAAATGGGGTAGCAAGCTAAGTGGGCTTGATTGTGGGGAAAACTCCACAGTTAAGCGCGCTTGAGCCAGAGGAGTTCTGGGATGGGTGACCTCCCGGGAAGTCCTGGTTACCGGGTGCAAGCCCCGAAAGTGATTATTGACGCTATGTGATTCATTTCACTAGTTTCAATCCCACTTCTTCACCCCTGTGAGCATCACTCGATGCAATGAGTGCTAAGTGGATTATTCAAAAATCATGAAAAATTAGTCAGTTACGACTACCTCTAATGGAAATGGTCATAGATAAATGACTAAATCAACTTAGTTGAATCCAAAAAATGATATCTAATATAATGCACAGCGGAAACCCCTCATACTTTAAATACTAAGAGTAAAGGGATCTCTTCTTGAATGGTTCATGAGGCACAATAGTTGCTAAGGTTTTGAAAATGGGGTAGCAAGCTAAGTGGTCTTGATTGTGGGGAAAACTCCACAGTTAAGCGCGCTTGAGCCAGAGGAGTTATGGGATGGGTGACCTCCCAGGAAGCCCTGGTTACCGGGTGCAAGCCCCAGAAGTGATGATTGATGCTATGTGATTCATTTCACTAGTTTCAATCCCACTTCTTCACCCCTGTGAGCATCACTCGATGCAATGAGTGCTAAGTGGACTATTCAAAAATCATGAGAAATTAGTCAATTATGACTACCTCTCATGGAAATGGTCATAGATGAATGACTAAATCAACGCAGTTGAATCCCAAAATGATATCTAATATAATGCACTGCGGAAACCCCCCATAATTAAAATACTAAGAGTAAAGGCATCTCTTCTTGAATGGTTCATGAGGCACAATAGTTGCTAAGGTTTTGCAAATGGGGTAGCAAGCTAAGTGGGCTTGATTGTGGGGAAAATTCCACAGTTAAGCGCGCTTGAACCAGAGGAGTTCTGGGATGGGTTTCCTCTCGGGAAATCCTGGTTACCGGTTGCAAGCCCCGAAAGTGATGATTGATGCTATGTGATTCATTTTACTAGTTTCAATCCTGTTAGCCATCAGTATTTTTTACATGTTAGTGATGACTATATCTTCAGCCGAGTTTTCTAGAAACTGATTTCCTTATGTCAATATGTCATCCAGAAAACCCTCCCAAAACTTTTTTCGCCTTTCTACCTATTCATTCCATCCCTGGCAACATCAAAAACCTCATATCAAAATCCTATCTAGCTTCAGCCTTATTGACCTGCCCATCAGCCTTAAAAGACAAATCCACATCTATTTCAAAAGTCTACCCTATGTTAGGAAGTGGCGTTTAGGACTTTTTCACCTTTGGCAATCATCAAAAGGCCAAAAAAGCCTCCATCTGCAGCAGACCTACCATGACTGATCCCCTAATTTGCAAATGATTGACAAACAGCCTTAAGTCGCGCCACTCATATTCCCTAAGTCTCAGCACTGCATGAAGCCCAATCTCAAGCTGACTAGTAGGTTGTTCACTGTGTTCTATGGTTCTACAAATGACAGGAAATATATTTCATCTCATGGAGTAAATGTTTGAGTTTACAGTTAGAGGAACAACTGCTTCTAAGTGTATTATGAGCCTGAGATGAAGCTGCAAAACAAAAGTCACTCATCAGGACCTTACAGCTCTTTCCAACATGAAAATCACAGTAAGAAAGGGTCGCCACTGTCTCAGCAAAATGGTAAATTGTCAAGACCCAGAACCTCCTTCAATTACAAGCAGAAGGTTAGGGCGCCTCCTTCATACATAAGCAGAGGGCGCAGGCCAGTGTTGACTCAGAAGGCTGCAAAAGTTCAGGTTTGCCTTTACTAAAATAATGAAACAATATCTTCAAGTCTCATAAGTGTAATTGATGATCATAACAGGAATGAAGCTTGAAATATGCTGGCTCAAAAGAAAGTAGAGTTTGGTCTGATAAAGGAGCTCATCTCAAACTTTCAAAATCATGTGAAATGATGAAATGAAGAAAGGCATGTCATTGGTGAAAATTCCAAAGCATAAGTACTCTGTCTATCCACAAGATCAAATAGAACAGATGATAACCAATGCCATTACACAAGCAGGAGAAAGTTCTTGGTTTTTCAAGAAAGCACTGACCTTCATAGTCACAAAGAGTTTTTGTCAAAGTAACAGGTCATGAGATGAACAAGCCAAATGATAAATATCTCAGCAACCTTGGAACAGTGTCACTGTGGCTAGGTTTCCTTCTAAAAACACAGTGATGCTTGCAAATAGTGATGCCTAGATTGATGTTGTTCAAATGGTGTACTTGCCACCACATTCAGAGAAAGGCTGTGTCTAACATAGTGGTAAAAGGAGCCTTCTGATACTTTACCTGATGAAGAGCCTCCTCCATATATGAGCAGATGGCCAAATCATTGCAGGCTGTTGAAAACTGGTGAGTCCAAAAAGTGCAGGGAAAAGACACAAAGAAATTGAATAAAGGAAGGTGCTACTGTTTATGATATAAATGTATTGATCTCCCTCTTCAAAAAATCTATCTGTCAACAGTCCATCCAGTAGAGAGGAGAAAATATTGAACATATTGTATGCTATTAGTGCCAAAGGAGCAGTTGATTTAAAAAGGGGTTAAAGACATTCCATGATCACCTCCCCAGAAATCTAAAGAAGGTCCTTTGAGTAAACAGTGAAGTGGAGTGTGAAAGCAAGTCATCAAGAGAGCACACTTACAGTCCCAAGGCAAGCTTGTGAATCACCTGGAAGCAGCAATCATCAAACACTTTGAAAGAACACAGGCTATCTTATGTTGAATAACACAACAATCGCCAAGACACAATGGTCATCATTCCAAAGGACAGATTCAGCACAAAGATACAGTATAGAAAGAGCAGTGGAAGGTTACCAAAAAGGAATAAAAGTTATTTCACAGGTGAATGCTAGTACTGGTGATGCAAAGATTTTGGTACTCCTGTTTCAAAAAACTCTCTGTCTAACTATACCTACAGTAGGAAAGGGGAAATATTGAACATATGTGTGCCACTGATACCAAAAAAGAAAACTGTCTCCTTGAGGAAAGATCAAGCAACAAGACAATGTCAAATACCAAATCACAGCTTTCAAATGTTTTAGTGCATTATGAAATAGCCCTTCCTTGCTAACAATCACCAAGAGGGGAAGCAGTGCACATATTTCAGTTATGAAATGGTTCTGTGGGCAAAAAGAGGTAACACAATGATCAGAGCAAAATAATGACTATGTATCAAAAGAGTCCTGTTTTCATATTGCCCAAGCTTGTCTTTTTAGATGGAGGAGGCGAGTGGTATTTAATCTAATAAACAGGCAGAGGAAGTTGGTTGTGATGAATTATCACTGTTTATATGTCTTATAACAAACCACTTGTTACCATTCCAGAGAGCAGATGTAGCACAGGACTGTGTAGAAAAGGGACCTGCAGACAATACCTTCTAAAAACTTTGTCACCAAGAAGTTTTCCCCTTTAAAGTTATTTTTCACTGTGTTCCAAAGATTTTTTAGCCTGTGATCATTGTTGGATAGTGTAAAAGGAAGAAAGCACCACCTTTATTTTCAGGGAAAAGAGCACTGTATACTACTCCTGCAAAACAGAGATTTGAAAACCCACTGTAAGTAAAAAATGAAGGAGTTGTCAAAACAAAAATGACAAATCACCTGTGTTATTGAAACACCGTAGCAGAAGTGGTGGTGTTGGTCGAATTAAATTGATCAAAGGTCAGAGCTCGGGGTTAAAGGGCGATATATATATGCAAATCACGAACCCACTATTTGAAAAAACAAACAGAGTTTAAAAGTAATGTCAAAATCCGAAAGGGTAAGTAACCGTTGGAGAGTTGTGGTGATATAGTAGCAAAAGGTAATTATGGTGTAAATCTTCATTTTCAAAAATCTGAAGAGGATTCCACCCGCATCCAGCATCAAACAAGCAAGAAAGTTGGGCGAAAATTCAAAAATTTGCTCTCAGAAGCGGCGCGACGTGCCTGGATGTAGGCGCGACGTGCCTGGGCATCGTTTTGCAAAGGCCTTCAACGTCGGCGCGACGTGCCTGTAGGCGGGCGCGACGTGCCTGTAGGTGGCCGCCCGACCGCACGACAAGTCGACCCGACAGCCTTTCTCCTGTGCGACGGGTTTGCTCCAGAGATTGCCGCGCCACTTTTTCAAGCTATCCAGGATTTCTTACAGCTTTTCAAATGAGCATCCATCAAGTTCGAGGTATTTTTATGAAATCCCATCAATTGCAAAGTGTTGATAAGTGACAAACCTGTTTGAAAACCCCGGATCTTGCCATCTTTGCTAAAAACAAAAGCAGTTTTCCTACACAGTGAGATGAGGTAATTTAAAAGGGCCGGAGTTGTTAATGAGAGTTTAAACCTTGGAGGCAGGGTTATAGAATGTATTGGTGCATATCTCAAAACTCACAAGCTAAGAGTGTATTGTCTAAATTACTGTTACACTGTTTCTTTCACCAAAGCTAAGTCTGCTCCTCCCTTGCACTGTATTATATCATTGAGAATTGTTGACAGAGAGTTTTCTAAGGGTGGATAGGGCCATTTTTCCGGAGGGCAAAGTTTGTTGGTGGTCAAATCTAAACTTTGAAGGCAGAGGTATACAAGTGATCTTTTCTTAAAAACTTCACAAGAAGAAGTGTCCCTCATAAAGCACTGTGTATGGTTAACCTAGGTTTGCTCTCTTTCTTCACCTCATTATCATGTTGAATAGCTGATTGACAAAGAGGCTCTAAGGGTAAATGTTACATTGAAGGGCAGGTTTAATTGATGTTTTTCTAACTCTGGAGACAGGAGTACAAAAGCAGTTTTTGTTCTCTTAAAAAACTTCACAAAAGAAAGAGGCCTTTTTTCGGAAAAACAGAGTTGTTAATGTTTGAAATTAATATTGGAAACAGGGGTATATAGGTGTTGATGAACTATTTAAACTCACCAATTTGAAAATAGCTCCTGGCTGAAGCAGAGAGTGTGTTCTCTAAAACCACTGTTGCACTTATCTTACACCTAAACTAAGTCTGCTTGTTCATTACACTACATTGTATCATTCTGAAGATTGTTGAACAGAGTAATTTTGAGGGTGAAATAAGGCCATGTTCTAGAAGGCATAGTTGTTGATGATCAAGTTTAACATTTGAAGCCAGAAGTACACAGTACACTGAGGAGCAAAGATTATTGATGGTTAGATTTTGACATTAAAGGCAGAGGTACCAAAGTGGTGTTGGTTTCTCAAAACTTCACATGTGAAAATGGCCACTGTCTAAAGTGCAGAGTGCTTGGTGATTGCATTTGATATTAAAACAGAGGTATAAAGGTGGTGATTAACTTCTCAAAAGTCACAAGTGAAAGGTGTTTTCCTTAAACACTGTGGGCTAATTTTTCACATAACCAAAGGGTATCCTTTCTTTCCACTGTATGGTCTCTACAGGAATCTGTTGACAGAGGTATTTCTCAAGGTGAATGACCTGAAAAGCAGGGTTTTTTAGATTGAAGTTTTGTTTTGAAAACACAAATACCAGTGTTGGTTGATCCCTAGCAGACTTACCAAGGAAAATGATTGCTTAATACTACATACAGGAAATTCATACAGCATATTGTCTCATCTTTATTGATGGTTTTCTATTGAGGAGTTTGCATAGCTGAAGTGTATCCAGATTTGAAGGACTGTTGTTAATTAGTGCAGAGGTAGCTTATTCCAAGAAACATTGTTGCATTTTATTCAAAATCACAGGGTCCATAACTATCCAAGCAGTGTAGTGGCCAGTTTCAATCTAGCAGAGCTTTTCTCATATAGTGAAGGCAGTTTGCCTCTTCCAAAGCTTATTTCAAAGTCAGAATGCCTCCAAAACGAGATCACAAAGGCGGGCAACATAAGAGATATGAACCTATCTCCATAGAAGAAATCAATGCTCATCCCTCAGTGCTTTTCAATTTCCATGAAGTAGGCTGTCTTGAATTCTGTCAGAGGATAGAAGAAGTCAAGAGTTTCTCGCCACTTACACTTTTGTGCGCTTTGAGATTCAAGGACAAACACTTCCAGTTAGCAGGTCTTGACTTCAAAATCTCTCCAAGGTATGTATCCAAAGCTACCAAGATCCCATATCATGGTGAAAAGTGGTTTAAACAAGCGCATCTTGATCTGGAGGATTATAAACCTTTCATCAAACCTGAACATAGGGAAACCATCACTGCTATTTTCCCTTTCTCCTATCTTCTTGACAGTTATGCTCCAATGATGAAGGCCATAATGAGATATTTCACTTGTGAAGGGAGGTTTAGCCAAATTTTTGCCTATCATGTTCGCTTGTTGATGCATTTTACTAGAAGCAGGCATTTAAACCTTCCATACTTTTTGTCCAAAAGCATAGAGAAAATGGCAGCTACTGTCCAAAAGAAATCTCCACATCAGCAAATCCCTTCTCTCTTTCACCATTCCTTGATCAAAATCATTTTCTTACACCAGCTGGAGAAGAAAGGAGTTTCATGGGATTCATTCATTAGCCATGCCGATTTCGCCACTGTCCCTCCTGTTCATGTGTCTCCTACTCAGCCTTCCCATCGCCCAGTGCCTTTATCTAGTAGGCCTACCCCTAAAAAACTCAAGATGATCACTGGGCAGCCAAGTAAACAAGGAGAAGGAGAGGGCAGTGAGCCACAGGGAGAAAAGGAGGATGATGAGCAGCAGCAGCCAGATTTTGAGGGACAGCAGCAGTTGGATATCATTGGGCAGCAGCTAGAGGTTGATGAATAGCATCAAATTCAGGAAGAGGGACAGCAGCTAGAGGTTGATGAACAGCATCAAATTCAGGAAGAGGGACAGCAGCAGACAGAGGTTGAAGAGCAGCAGGTTGAGCACACAATTGAAGCATCTGTTGAGCCACAAGCTGGACAAGATGTTGAGGAAGGACAGCAAGCTGAAGCTGCCTCCTTGACAGTGACCAAAACTGTTCCTAAAAAGAGGGAATTGCCCAAAAAGACAACTTCTAGCTTGCCAAGAAGAAAGAGCGCTAGATTGGCCTTCAAAGGCAAAAGTGCAGTTGGAGGAAGTGCCAAGCATGGAGGTAAATCAGCTGTCATCCCTATCCCAAGCGATGACAGTGATAATGAGGCACGCATCCTTGAAAACCTCCTCATTCACAAAGAAGGGCAAATTGAGGTGTTACAAGAAGATCTTCAAAGGGCAAGGAATTTCAACCACTTCTTGGAGGTTGAAAACAAACAAATGAAGTATCATGCAGCCATTCACGAAGCAAGGGCGATCAAGTACAAAAAGGAAGCGGAAAAGGCGCAAGTAAGAATTGAAGAGCTTATTGGCGAATTTGATGATGAAGAGGAGGAGGACCAGCCTAGGCAAAAGAGGCCTAGAACCATCGGGCTTAGGAGAGCCTTGGAGAAACAGAAAGCTGAAGAACAAGCTCAGTTCAATGCCTTTCCTCTCACTGCCCTCTTCGAACAGGAAATTGAGGAAAACAAGGAAGCATGGCTTGAGAGGGCCAACCAGCATTTGGAGACAAAGCTTGAGAAGGCAAACAGGGATCTTGAGCTACAGAGAAAGAGAACTCTTCACTTTCAGAAGCTAAATCAATTTGCCAGGCGCAAATTAAAGGTGGCACAAGAAAAATTGAAGAAATTGAAGAGGCGCCTAGCACGGAAAGAAGCAAAAAGCACATCAGCCTTCGATATTTTGGCTTCAGCTTCGGAGCATGTCTCTATGGACCTTTGAGGGTCACGCATGCCAATTTTGGGCCTGTTTCGGAAACTTTTTGTTTTTTGGCATTTTTGGGGTTTTCGCCAAAAACTCATAAATGCGCCATTTCAGTTTGATGAGTCGTCAAGGGAGGGGGTGATACCAATGGATTCCATAATTTCATGAGCATCTCTCCAGCGATTTTCAGGGCATTTGAAGATCATTCGCCCCCTCAAATTGGCGAAAAACAGCCTCATTTTGCACATTCTGCCCGCCATATCAGCAGCCTGCTATTTTCTGGGTTTTTGCACACAGGTACAGTTTTGAGGGACTTTCAGAGATCAGATTGAGGTGATTCCACTTGCATTGGAAAGCAGACATAGAGAGCTTTCCAACGAGCCATCATGAGCCTCATTTCGACATCGGGAAGGCTTCCATTTGCATCCAGCAAGTCAGGGGACCTTTTTCAGGCATAAATATGAAGTATTTTTGTAATTTTTGAACTCCAAAAATCTGTTTTTCCCAAATGTGCGTTAAGCTATTTTTATCATTGGGAAATCATGTAAAGTCAATATAATTTCCATTTTTAGCATTTTTTTAGATATTTAGTGGGATATTTTGTGCCTTGGGCTTTGCAAAGCCTCAAGGACAAGTTTAGATATTTTGACTTGGCCAATGGGATAGCTAGTTGCTCCATGAGGTTTTCCTCCTTCTAGCCTATTTATCCCATGGTTCTCATTGTAAATCAGAGGCTGAATTTGAGAGAAGAATTAATGCATTGGTCATATGAGCTTTGAAGAATACACTTGGGTTATGATGTTTGGATTGCCTCTTGGATGCTTTTGAGGAATGTTGAAGGCTTGTTGATGGATTCCTTGACATGGTAGAATGGTATAGTGCTTCTTAATGTGTTTTGTTTTCTAGTTTTCACTCATATTTCATTTTTCTTGCTGCTATAGATCAGTAAAGATTGATTTTGAGACATGCCCATGGAGGCACCTCAAAATCCCTGAATCTTCATAGCTTGATGTTTTCTTCTCCCTTAGTTATGCTAAAGAATTCTTAGCTGCTCTTTAGTAACCTAAGGTATTGTTGCTAAGTTTTATTCATCGGTTCTATGTATGTTAAGTAGGATGTATGGTTTGCCCTACCTACCTACAAGCTGCCCATAGTTCTGTCCATAAAACTTTCTCTTTGACTGATTTGTTGATCATCTTGTTGAACCAAGGAGGCCTAGTCCCGATCTAGCCCTTTGCCTAAAACTATGAAAATTTATTTGTCCAAGTGCCCAATGACTTAGAGACTATGTTTAGGCGTTCCGGCATAGTTTATGAGTTTTTAGTTTGTCTTATATGTTTTCCCCAAGATCTGATAGCCATTTCCCGAAGTTAGAGGGTCTTATACCTCTATGGATGGCTGGAATGTTTGATTTCTATGTTTTGATTAGCTTATAGTTATTCCTAGCATGATTAATGGCTTGCTATTACATGTTTATGTCTGCTATTTACTAGTTTTCAATTGAAATCCCTTGTCTTTCACCAACTTATTGTTCATTTAATTCATTTTGCCCAGAGATCCCTTCTATTGTGAATCAAATCGGCCCTACAGCAGCTTTACATCATCACTTCATAGCTTCCTTGACCTGTTTGACCCCATAGCCCAATTTATCTACATCTTGTTATCCAGTTTATGTATTTGATCAGTTTCATCCCTCACAAACTTAAAAAACCCAAAAACTAAAAACATACTTCATAACTAGCCTAATATCAGAACATCGCAAGTAAACACACCGACATCTTTTACACTTATAGAGAGAGCCCTCTCTGAGTCCAGGAAGGCTAGGTCCTCGGGCTCCAAAGCTTGGTTTGATGTTACATCGTCATTTGGCTAGCCAATCGGCCAAATCACGGGACCCTAACAAATCCCACTTCTTCACCCCTGTGAGCATCACGTTATGCAATGAGTGCTAAGTGGACTATTCAAAAATCATGAGAAATTAGTTAGTTATGACTACCTCTCATGGAAATGGTCATAGATGAATGACTAAATCAATGCAGTTGAATCCCAAAAATGATATATAATATAATACACTGCAGAAACCCTCATACTTAAAATACTAAGAGTAAAGGGATCTCTTCTTGAATGGTTCATGAGGCACAATAGTTGCTAAGGTTTTTCAAATGGGATGGCAAACTAAGTGGGCTTGATTGTGGGGAAAACACCACAGTTAAGCACGCTTGAGCCAGAGGAGCTCTGGGATGGGTGACCTCCGGGAGGTCCTGGTTATCGAGTGCAAGCCCCGGAAGTGATGATTGACGCTATGTGATTCATTTCACTAGTTTCAATCTCACTTCTTCACCCCTGTGAGCATCACCCGATGCAATGAGTGCTAAGTGGACTATTAAAAAATCATGAGAAATTAGTCTGTTATGACTACCTCTCATGGAAATGGTCATAGATGAATGACTAAATAAACGCATTTGAATCCCAAAAATGATATCTAATATAATGCACTGCAGAAACCCCTCATACTTAAAATATTAAGAGTAAAGGGATCTCTTCTTGAATGGTTCATGAGGCACAATGGTTACTAAGGTTTTGCAAATGGGGTAGCAAGCTAAGTGGGCTTGATTGTGGGGAAAAATCCACAGTTAAGCATGCTTGAGCCAGAGGAGTTCTGGGATGGGTGACCTCTTGGGAAGTCCTGGTTACTGGGTGCAAGCCCCGAAAGTGATGATTGACTCTATGTGATTCATTTCACTAGTTTCAATTCCACTTACTCACCCCTGTGAGCATCACCTGATGCAATGAGTGCTAAGTGGACTTTTCAAAAATCATGAGAAATTAGTCAGTTATGACTACTTCTCATGGAAATGGTCATAGATGAATGACTAAATCAACGTAGTTGAATCCCAAAAATGATATCTAATATAATGCACTGCAGAAACCCCTCATACTTAAAATACTAAGAGTATAGGGATCTCTTCTTGAATGGTTCATGAGGCACAATAGTTGCTAAGGTTTTGCAAATGGGGTAGCAAGCTAAGTGGGGTTGATTGTGGGGAAAAATCCATCGTTAAGCGCGCTTGAGCTAGAGGAGTTCTGGGATGGGTGACCTCCCGGGAAGACCTAGTTACCGGGTGCAAGCCCCGGAAGTGATTATTGACGTTAGGTGATTCATTTCACTAGTTTCAATCCCACTTCTTCACCCCTATGAGCATCACCCGATGCAATGAGTGCTATGTGGACTATTCAAAAATCATGAGAAATTAGTTAGTTACGACTACCTCTCATGGAAATGGTCATAGATGAATGACTAAATCAACATAGTTGAATCCCAAAAATGATATCTAATATAATGCACTGCGGAAACCCCTCATACTTAAAATACTAAGAGTAAAGGGATCTCTTCTTGAATGGTTCACGGGGCACAATAGTTGCTAAGGTTTTGCAAATGGGGTAGCAAGCTAAGTGGGCTTGATTGTGGGGAAAACTCCACAGTTAAGCGCGCTTGAGTGAGAGGAGTTCTGGGATGGGTGACCTCCCGGGAAGTCCTGGTTACCAGGTGCAAGCCCTGGAAGTGATGAATGACGCTATGTGATTCATTTCACTAGTTTCAATCCCACTTCTTCATCCCTGTGAACATCACCCGATGCAATGAGTGCTAAGTGGACTATTCATAAATGATGAGAAATTATTTAGTTACGACTACCTCTCATGGAAATGGTCATAGATGAATGACTAAATCAACGCAGTTGAATCCCAAAAATGATATCTAATATAATGCATTGAAGAAACCCCTCATACTTAAAATACTACGAGTAAAGGGATCTCTTCTTGAATGGTTCATGAGGCACAATAGTTGCTAAGGTTTTGCAAATGGGGTAGCAAGCTAAGTGGGCTTGATTGTGGGGAAAACTCCACAATTAAGCGTGCTTGAGCCAGAGGAGTTCTGGGATGGGTGACCTCCCAGGAAGTTCTGGTTACTGGGTGCAAGCCTCGGAAGTGATGATTGACGCTATCTGATTCATTTCACTAGTTTCAATCCCACTTCTTCACCCATGTGAGCATCACTCGATGCAATGAGTGCTAAGTGGACTATTCAAAAATCGTGAGAAATTAATCAGTTACGACTACCTCTCATGGAAATGGTCATAGATGAATGACTAAATCATCAACGCAGTTGAATCCCAAAATTGATATCTAATATAATGCACTGCGGAAACCCCTCATACATAAAATACTAAGAGTAAAGGGATCTCTTCTTGAATGGTTCGTGAGGCACAATAGTGTTTAAGGTTTTGCAAATGGGGTAGCAAGCTAAGTGGGCTTGATTGTGGGGAAAACTCCATAGTTAAGCGCGCTTGAGCCAGAGGAGTTCTGGGATGGGTGACCTCCTGGGAAGTCCTAGTTACCGGGTGCAAGCCCCGGAAGTGATGATTGACGCTATGTGATTCATTTCACTAGTTTCAGTCCCACTTCTTCACCCCTGTGGGCATCACCCGATGCAATGAGTGCTAAGTGGACTATTCAAAAACCATGAGAAATTAGTCAGTTACGACTACCTCCCATGTAAATAGTCATAGATGAATGACTAAATCAATGCAGTTGAATCCCAAAAATGATATCTAATATAATGCACTGCTGAAACCCATCATACTTAAAATACTAAGAGTAAAGGGATCTCTTCTTGAATGGTTCACGAGGCACAATAGTTGCTAAGGTTTTGCAAATGGGGTAGCAAGCTAAGTGGGCTTGATTGTGGGGAAAACTCCACAGTTCAGCGCGCTTGAGCCAGAGGAGTTCTAGGATGGGTGACCTCCTACAAAATCACAGTTCTAGGGTGCAATGCCGGTAAGTTATTGACGCTTCTTGATTCATTTCACTAGTTTCAGTCCCACTTCTTCTTTGTGAGCATCTACCCGATACGATAGTGCTAAGTGGACTATTCAAAAATCATGAGAAATTAGTGAGTTACGACTACCTCTCATGGAAATGGTCATAGATGAATGACTAAATCAACGGGTTGAATCCCAAAAATGATATCTAATATAATGACTTTATGAAAACCCCTCATGGTGCTTAAAATATTAAGAGTAAGGGATCTCTTCTTGAATGGTTCATGAGGCACAATAGTTGCTGGGTTTGCAAATGGGGTAGCAAGCTAAGTGGGCTTGATTATGGGGAAAACTCCATAGTTAAGCGCGCTTGAGCAGAGAGGAGTTAAGGATGGGTGACCTCTAGGGAAGTCACAGTTCAAGGTGCGGAAAGCCACATTGTTGATGCTATGTGATTCATTTCACTAGTTTCAATCCCACTTCTTCACCCCTGTGAGCATCACCCGATGCAATGAGTGCTAAGTGGACTATTCAAAAATCATGAGAAATTAGTCAGTTACGACTACCTCTCATGGAAATGGTCATAGATGAATGACTAAATCAACACAGTTGAATCCAAAAATGATATCTAATATAATGCACTGCAGAAACCCCTCATACTTAAAATACTAAGAGTTAAGGGATCTCTTCTTGAATGGTTCATGAGGCACAATAGTTGCTAAGGTTTTGCAAATGGGGTAGCAAGCTAAGTGGGCTTGATTGTGGGGAAAACTCCACAGCTAAGCGCGCTTGGGCCAGAGGAGTTCTGGGATGGGTGACCTCTCGGGAAGTCCTGGTTATCGGGCGCAAGCCCCGGAAGTGAGGATTGACGCTATGTGATTCATTTTACTAGTTTCAATCCCACTTCTTCACCCCTATGAGCATCACCTGATGCAATGAGTGCTAAGTGGACTATTCAAAAATCATGAGAAATTAATCAGTTACGACTACCTGTCATGGAAATGGTCATAGATGAATGACTAAATCAACGCAGTTGAATCCCAAAATGATATCTAATATAATGCACTGCGGAAACCCCTCATACTTAAAATACTAAGAGTAAAGGGATCTCTTCTTGAATGGTTCATGAGGCACAATAGTTGCTAAAGGTTTTGCAAATGGGGTAGCAAGCTAAGTGGGCTTGATTGTGGGGAAAACTTCACAGTTAAGCGCGCTTGAGCCAGAGGAGTTCTAGGATGGGTGACCTCGCGAGAAGTCCTGGTTACCGGGTGCAAGCCCCGGAAGTGATGATTGATGTTATGTGATTCATTTCACTAGTTTCAATCCCACTTCCTCACCCCTGTGAGCATCACCCGATGTAATGAGTGCTAAGTGGACTATTCAAAAATCATGAGAAATTAGTCAGTTACAACTACCTCTCATGGAAATGGTCATAGATGAATGACTAAATCAACGCAGTTGAATCCCAAAAATGATATCCAATATAATGCACTACGGAAACCCCTCATACTTAAAATACTAAGAGTAAATGGATCTCTTCTTGAATGGTTCATGAGGCACAATAGTTGCTAAGGTTTGACAAATGGGGTAGCAAGCTATGTGGGCTTGATTGTGGGGAAAACTCCACAGTTAAGCGCGCTTGATCCAGAGGAGTTATGGGATGGGTGACCTCCCGGGAAGTCCTGGTTACTTGGTACAAGCCCCGGAAGTGATGATTGATGCTATGTGATTCATTTCACTAGTTTCAATCCCACTTCTTCACCCCTGTGAGCATCACCCGATGCAATGAGTGCTAAGTGGACTATTCAAAAACCATGAGAAATTAGTCAGTTACGACTACCTCCCATGTAAATGGTCATAGATGAATGACTAAATCAACGCAGTTGAATCCCAAAAATGATATCTAATATAATGCACTGTTGAAACCCCTCATACTTAAAATACTGAGAGTAAAGGGATCTCTTCTTGAATGGTTCATGAGGCACAATAGTTGCTAAGGTTTTGCAAATGGGGTAGGAAGCTAAGTGGGCTTGATTGTGGGGAAAAATCCACAGTTAAATGCGCTTGAGCCAGAGGAGTTCTGGGATGGGTGACCTCCCGGGAAGTCCTGGTTACCGGGTGCAAGCCCCGGAAGTGATGATTGACGCTATGTGATTCATTTCACTAGTTTCAATCCCACTTCTTCACCCCTGTGAGCATCACCCAATGCAATGAGTGCTAAGTGGACTATTCAAAAATCATGAGAAATTAGTCAGTTACGACTACCTTTCATGGAAATGGTCATAGATGAATGACTAAATCAACGCAGTTGAATCCCAAAAATGATATCTAAAACTAGTGTTTTTTCCTCTATAAAAAAGATGATATTGAGAATGAGATCAAAACTACTAAATTTTCTTTGTTTCATTTAGGAATGATATGTACAATCTCAATGTGGTGCTAATTGGAAAATTGACAATGATTAGTTTAGTCTAGTTACTTTGTAAAGCGTCCCTCTTTGAAAACAACTCCCCTCAACTGTCACTTGTACAATTGTGTACCGTTGATTTTGATGTTAGACGATTCAAATAATATCTACATTGGGATTGAATACTGTTATTAATCAGTTACAGAAATAATAGAATAATGAAAATGTTTTTAGGTCCTCCAAACAACTCCACTGTGCGCATGAACTTGAATAATTCTAACCTGAAAACTCTTATAAGAGAAAACTTCAATGTATTTACTCAATGACTCTGCTGAGATGATGGACTCTACTGATATCATTCATTCTCTACAGTGTGGGATACCTTATTACCGTGCTCTGAGATCTAATGGTCGCTTGGGTGTATTGAAAATCCTCTTGAATAAAAAGCTCGTGAATGGCAAGCATTTTGATCTGGTTTTAATAAATATTCTTCTCCTGCAAAATTCCTCTGTCAGATCTACAAACTAGATCCTAAAACCCTCACATGGCCCATCTGAACGATGTTATGAGTTGATAAATTTCCATTGTTATTTACCCTTCGGATTTTAGAGGCAGTGGAAGGCATGGATCGCAAACTCGGTGTAGTGGGAGTCGATCTAACCGTCGACCCTCACAATGTGGAGGATGCTTTGGCTGTAGTGGAGAGATTTCACATTGGCTTTCTTGTTCAAAGACTTTTCGATTCAGCATTGGATGGTTTGCTGGTTAATTTTCCTGAATTTTCAACTACCGAAGTCATAGTCTTGTCTTATGCCGTTTAATCGATAGGTAAATCATGCTTCTACTTCTCGTCATTCTCTGTCATTGGCTCTTTCTTGGAAAGAAAACAAAATACATTTGAATATCTAATATCTGTATCTGGATGATTGCTCATTAACCTATTTTGTTCTTCATTTAATTTTAATTGAACATGATAGTAAATTACTGCTATGATTATGGAGTTTAACCCTGACAAATTATCACACACGATCTTCCACTGTCCCATCAACATAATTTGAGCATAAAGCCTGTGATTGGATGGGGATTTCCTGAATTAATGGAGGATAACCAACCTGAGTTACTCATTATATTCCTTTTAGTGTTACAACACATATATATACATGCCGAAGCATACATAAACCCCAATCCATTAACCCTGGATTAGAACATAACCGTAGTTCCCTTGACCGGATCTACAAAATACCAGGGGCCGAAAACCATCATACCTCAAAACCATGTGCAAACTCACGCACAAAACATCGGTGGGTCCGCTTATGAGTGGGACCGCATGCCCAAAAAATCGTCGGGCGCGCCGGAACCCGGCAGGGGGGCGCCACCCCCGCGGCCCCCTGCGCGCCGGCGCAACGTACGGCACGTGGTGCGGCTGGTCGTGGAAAGAACCTCCCCACTTGTTGTTTTCTTTCCACGGGGGCCACAGGAGGGCTTAGTCATTGGCCCAATTCTTCAACACCCATTGTTTCTCTACACCAAGAGAACTTCTGAGTGCTCACAGACTTTGTCAATGCATCTGCAACATTCTTCAAAGTGTCCACCTTTACCGGCAACACCCTTTTAGCCTCAACCATATCTCTAACAAAGTGATATTGAACATCAATGTGCTTTGTCTTTGAATGATAAGCAGGGTTCTTAGCCAAGAAAATTGCACTTTGGCTATCACAGTCTATCCTTGTAGCTTGTTGTACCAACCCCATACTTGAACACAATCTCTGCAACCAAACTGCTTCCTTGCTTGCATGAGTGGCTGCTATGTATTCTGCCTCTGTAGTTGAAAACGCCACTACAGACTGTCTTTTACTCATCCAACTGACTGCACCTCCAAATAGGCTAAACACATACCCACTTGTAGATCTTCTTTGGTCCAGATCTCCAGCCCAGTCTGCATCAACAAAACCACGAATGTCCAACATTCTTTCCAATCCTGGTCTTCCCTGGTAGCACAAGCCATAATCACTAGTGCCACGTAAATGTCTGAAAACCCGCTTCACTGCTGTCCAATGCTCCTTCCCTGGGTTTGACATAAACCTGCTCAATACTCCCACTGCATGTGCAATGTCTGGTCTAGTACAGACCATTGCATACATCAGGCTACCCACTGCACTTGCATATGGAACACGGGACATATACTCCTCTTCTTCTTGTGTCTTGGGATACTGTTCAACAGACAACTTCACACCTACAGGAATAGGAACATTCACCGGTTTACTATCCTGCATATTGAACCTCTGCAATATAGTCTCGACATACTTCCTCTGGTTTAACCAGAGCTTCCTCTTTGCCAGATCTCTCTTAATTTCCATGCCCAAAATATAGTTTGCAGCACCCAGATCCTTCATGTCGAATTTGGAGAACAGTTGGGTCTTCAAATCTTGGATAATTTCTTTGTCATTTCCAATCAACAACATGTCATCCACATACAAGACCAAATAAATAACACGGTCACCAATTGATTTAAAATAAACACAGTGATCCTCCTTGCTTCTGGTGAAGCCAAGTCCCCGTATATAGGTATCAAATTTCTGATACCACATCCTTGGTGACTGTTTTAACCCATACATAGACTTCTTCAACCTGCATACCGGTTCTTTCTTACCCTTCACCATAAAGCCTTCAGGTTGCTTCATGTAGATCTCCTCTTCTAGATCCCCGTGAAGAAATGTTGTCTTCACATCCATCTGTTCTATCTCAAAATCAAATGCAGCAGCAACAGATAAAAGTAATCTAATAAAAGTAACTTTGGCAACAGGAGAAAAAATATCACCAAAATCAATTCCCGGCACCTGGGAATAACCTTTCGCTACCAACCGAGCTTTGTATTTCTCCACCTTGCCTTCTACATTCATCTTCTTCTTAAACACCCATTTGCTCCCAATGGGCTTCCTTCCAGCCGGCAACTCCACCAGATCCCATGCATCATTTTTTTGCAAGGATGCCATTTCATCAACCATGGCCTCCTTCCAGAGTTTTCCATCCTCTGAATCTACTGCCTCCCTGACAGTTCTGGGTTCATCATCAGTTATAGTTAAGGCAAAACCTGAACAGAAAGCAGATGGACTATACCTTTATGGTTTCCTTCTTTCCCGAACTGATCTTCTCAAAGCTGGAGTTTGTGGCTCTTCATCTTCTGAGTCTTCTTCTGTTGTAGAGTCTGATTCATCCTCCTTTAGCTCAAACTCTATCTTCTCAGGTTCCTTTGGTAGGACTTCATGTTTAACAACATCTTTCACTTCTCTAAACACCACATCTCTACTGTACACAACCTTCCTTGTTTCTGGGTTCCAAAGCTTGTAACCCTTTAAACCATCCTTATACCCAATAAAGATGCACCTTTCAGATTTATTATCCAACTTGGTCCTTTTTTCCTTTGGAACATGTACATATGCATCACATCCAAATACCCTTAGATGTGAAAGAGAGGGTTTCTTACCAGTCCATACCTCATGTGGAGTCTTATCCTCCAACACTGATGAAGGTGATCTGTTAACTAAGTAACATGCGGTCTCCACTGCCTCTACCCAGAATTCTTGTCCTAACCCGGTACCACTGAGCATGCTTCTTGCCTTTTCCATCAGTGTTCTGTTCATTCTTTCTGCAACTCCATTTTGCTGAGGTGTGTATGGAGTAGTCTTTTGTCGTGCTATACCACACTTCTTACAGAACTCTTCAAATTCCTTCTTGCAGAACTCCCCACCATTATCTGTCCTCAACGCCTTATCTTCTTCTCTGTCTGGTTTTCCACCAGAGCCTTAAATTCTTTAAATTTGTCAAAGACTTCAGATTTCTTCCTCAAGAAATATATCCATGTATTCCTTGAGAAGTCATCTGTGAATGAAACATAGTACACAGACTTTCCCAGTGATGGAACTGACACAGGTCCAAACACATCACTGTGCACAAGTTCTAATATCTTGTTTACCCTCTTAGCACCAGAAGGAAAACTCACCCGATTCTGCTTCCCATATACACAATGTTCACAGAAATCGAAATCCATAGAACAATTAGACATACCTTCTACCATACCATCTCTATGCAGTATCCGAAGGCCCTTCTCTCCAATATGTCCAAGCCTTTGATGCCATAGCATGGTCTTTTCTCCATAGACAGCTAGGCATTCCGTCCCACTTTCGGGAACCATAAAACTGTTACACCCATCAATAAAAGTGCTACGTTGTAGCTTGTACAGAGTTCCAGTCTGAACTCCCTGCATTAATACCAGTGCTCCCCGAACCATCTTGTAGGCATCTTTCTCGAACACTGTTTTTACACCTGCATCATCCATCTTGCTTACAAAAGTTAGATTTCTGGCCAATGCAGGAATATGTAGAACACCAGGAAGTGTTCTAATCCTTCCACCTTGTAGCTTCAACTTGACCTTTCCACGTCCTACGATTCTGGCCTTCCTATCATCCCCTAGGAAGACATCACCACCATCATATTTCTCATGCTTGCAGAACCACTCTCGATGGGGAGTGAAGTGAAAGGATGCACCTGAGTCAATCAACCATGACTCATGATCTACATGTGTATTTGAAGAAGAAGCCAAATACACATCCCCACCTTCATCCGAGGTGGTTTTTGCCTCTGCAGAAGGACCTTCATCAGATCCCTTTCCTTTCTCAGGAGCTTTAGATCTACATTTCTTTTTGTAGTGCCCTTCCTTTCCGCATTTCCAGCACACCTTTACAAACTTTCCAGGAGATTTAGATCTCCCTCTAGATTTAGATCTCCCACTCGAAACCTTATTTTTGTTTCTGTTCTGGGACCTTCCTCGTACAGATAAGGCATCTCCATTCTGACCCTCCATATTTCTCCGTCTCATTTCCTCCGACAGCAAGGCTAAGACAATGTCATCAAAGTTCAAGGTAGTTGTATTGCTACCTATTGCAATAACCAGACTGTCCCACGAGTCTGGTAGAGAACACAACAAACTGATGCACTTATCTTCATCTGAGATTTTAATATCAACAGATGACATTTGACTTACCACAGTATTGAAGGCATTCAGATGCTCTGTCACCGAGTCTCCATCCTTCATCCTCAGGTTATACAGCTTTTTCCGCAGGAACAACTTATTCACCAGAGACTTAGATTGGTACAAAGTCCCAAGTTTTTCCCACAAGGTCTTCGCCGTAGCTTCCCCAGATACATTCAACAATACTGAATCTGAGACACACAACCGTATTGTGCTCTTCGCCTTCCGATCCAGTTTCTTCCAGTCTTCATCTGACATTGCCGTTGGTTTAGTACCTGGATCTACCGCGATCCACTGATCTTTATCCACCAGCAGATCCTCCATCTTGAGCTTCCACAACTCAAAACTCTGACCATTAAATTTCTCGATCTCTATCTTTCCGCCGCTTGCCATCTTCTTTCACCGCAAGAATCGATCCCGCAGATCTCCCACTGAACAGGGTCTACCACAGGCCCGAGAAAAAAACCCTCAACAACAAAGGCGTCCCCTTGAAGCCGAAACAACTCTGATACCAAATGTAGGTTTTAACCCTGAACAGAAATTATCTATACACGAATCTTATAACAGAAAATAAACAATAGCGAGAGCATAAAACATAAAACAGATAAACACAGAGATTTTCCCCTGGATCCCAAATTGGGACGACCAGCTTGATTTTTTCATTATATTCCTTTTAGTGTTACAACACATATATATACATGCCGAAGCATACATAAACCCCAATCCATTAACCCTGGATTAGAACATAACTGTAGTTCCCTTGACCGGATCTACAAAATACCGGGGGCCGAAAACCATCGTACCCCAAAACCACGTGCAAACTCACGCACAAAACATGGGTGGGTCCGCATATGATTGGGACCGCATACCCAAAAAAATTTCGCCAGGGCAGCGCCCCGGACCCCGACAGGGGGGGCTGCCGCCCCCCCTGTGACCCCCCTGCTGCGCCCGGCGCAACGTACAGTGCGTGCGGCTAGTCGTGGAAAGAATATAACACATACCCAACAACAATACCTTTGTAAACAAAATGACTTTTGTTTTTAATGCCCATGCACTCTTAAAAACAACTATAAATTTATTTACCTCCGATCAACCTTCACGGTGGACTTTCCTTAGAACCATATTCCGATTTTTAAACTTATTTGACTGTAAATAATTCTTTCATAACATCAAAATAGTAATATAAATATAAAATCGTATTTGACTGTAAATAATTCTTTCATAATATCAAACATAGTAATAGAAATATGAAACAGTAAATTTGACCTTCAATAATTCAAGTTGCTTATCATAATCTTTCATGGCCAATTTACAGTTTTAAAGGCCTCCATACTTACTGATACTGCTGATGGTATCTCTAAAACATTTTAGACATGGACATTGTTCAAATTTAGTAATATTTTTAAATGCATTAAATAAATTTTTTGTTTAAATAAATAGTTTGACAATGGCTAAGTAGTCACTATCTCAATATAAAGAATTGTATTATTATATTTTATATTTTGATCATGAATACTTTCACTTCACTAAATGAATGCTAAATGAATGTTGAGAACTTGTCATAAATGTTGTGTTTAGTTTATTAGTTGATTTTCCATTGTTTTTCATTATTTTTATTTTTACTAATTTTATTTTTAGTGTTATTTTTATTATTATGATTTTTACAATGTTAAATTTTTCATTTGATCTGAATTTAATTTCTTATTGTTCACCATCATTAATTTTATTATTTTTACTAATTTTATTACTATTACTATTATTTTTTTATTTTTACTATTTTTAAATTTGATATTAAATTCTTGTTTTATATTTATACCATCAATATTTATTAATATTTTATTTTCTTAACGTTCACCTGCATTAATTATTTCTTATGTTTTTAATTGACCGTTGCATCAAAGTAGTATATATATTGAGTTATTTAGATTAGCACAATCAACAATTTCCTCATGATGATGATGAAGTACACTGGTTAAATGTTTTTAATTGACCGTTGCATCAAAGTACTATATATATTGAGTTATTTGGATTAGGACAATCAACAATTTCCCTCATGACGAAGTACACTAGGTAGTTAGTTCCAAAACCGTGGGTTTTAATGATAATGTGATTTTATAAACAAGAGCAAGCATTCTTAACAAACTCGGCACAAATATCCATTAAAGCATTTTTGAGTGCTCTATATCAAATGATGTACAAATACCTTTTTCACAAAAATCACATCTAATTTTGAATATAATTTAAAAAGAATGATATTTAGTAAGATGTGTAAACCATAAAATAACATGTATGAAAAACCACTAACTAAAATTAAATTTCCACTTTTTTGAAGGCCAAAATCAAACCTAGTGTAGGGAAGCCTAGTAGCCTACTACTTAAACTTTATCTTGTCTGTGGTGTTGGTCTCTCTTCCTCCTTTTATGTTGTGGCTGGTAATTTTATGGTTTATTTATGTAGTACTTTAATTATGATTGTGTATCTTAGTTTTTAGGTTTATTTTCGTTTGGTTTACTTCCTTTTTATTTTATTTTAACAATATTAGTTTCATTGACTTTCCTTAGTTTATATATTTTTGTTTTTTTGTTTATATTATAACCTTGTTCTTAATTTTAAATTTTGCTTAGTTTTATTTTTATTTTTAATTTTGAATTATTATCATGTTGTTGTGTTTAGTTTATTAGTTGATTTTCCATTGTTTGTCATTATTTTTATTTTTAGTAATATTTTTATTGTTAGGAGCCCTCCAAAGCTGCAGCCAGTGGGCCGAGGCTGGCCTGCGGCCATGGACGCAGGGGATCGGCAGCAAAGGCGGCTAGGTCGCTCCACAGATTCTTTAGTAATATTTTTATTGTTATGATTTTTACTATGTTTAATTTTTCATTTGATTTGAATTTAATTTCTTATGGTTCATCATCATTAATTTTATTATTTTTACTAATTTTATTACTATTACTATTATTTTATATTTTTAAATTTGATTTTAAATTCCTGTTTTATATTTATACTATCAATATTTATTAATATTTTGTTTTCTTAATGTTCACCTGCATTAATTATTGCTTATGTTTTTAATTGAATTTTGCATCAAAGTAGTATATTTATTGAGTTATTTGAATGAGCACAATCAACAATTTCCTCATGATGAAGTACACTTGATAGTTCCAAAAGAGTAGGTTTGAATGATAATGTGATTTTCCGGAAGAGTTTTATAAACAAGAGAAAGCATTCTCAACAAACTCGACATAAATATCAATCAAAGCAGTTTTGAGTGCTCTATTACAAATGATGCACAAATATAATTTTGAATATAAGTTTTAAAAAATGATATTTAGTAAGATGTGTAAACCATAAAATAAAATGTTTGAAAAGCCACAACTTAAAATTAAATTTCCACTTTTAGAAATTTATAACTTAGCAAGAGTGTAAACTCTACAAGAGTGGGGAAGCCTAGTAGCTTACTACTTAAACTTTATCTCAAGAGCCAAAATTATACCCCTATAAAATTTAAACCAAATAAAAAAAAATATCTCATGTTTTGAACAAAAGAGATATTGTTAGTGTTGTCTAGGAAGACCCCTTAACTTATAGATGCACAATTGTTCCACTCCTGACCTTTAGAGAACGTCTTTATACCTAGATGTATGTTAATTTCTTTAAAATAAAATAATTCATAGTTATAAGTTAAATATTCAATTAAATCATATAACATATCACATATTTTTTCCTCTATACTACTTTTTTCTATGTTACTGCTTTGCAACATATGGTGCAATTGTTAGTTATTCCCAAAATGAAATGACCAATAATAAATTTATTATTGTAGATAGTTTTTTTTCATAATTTATTGATAACATTCTTTCCACGAAAAAGCCATAAATCTTAAACACAATGTATCAATAATACTACAAATTTATAATGTAGAGATTTGAATTTATGAAGATTTTGATTTATTGAAAACTAATATAAGCAAAGATATCATAATATAAGGGAATCTATAAATTAAAATAGTATGAGTCTTGGTGATTTTCCTCTAGTTTTTGAACCGGCGATCTTTTAGGAGAAAACACATGCTCTTAATCATTAAGTCTATTCAAACTATTTTTATTAATTATCCAATAAAAAAATAATCTATACACTTTCTTTTATCCACGAGAACCCTAATTTCCAACTAGATTAATAACATATTAATCATGAACTAGCTAAATTCTTCGTTAAAAGTCAAATTCCAGGCTTGTCGCGAAATCAATGAAATTAGCATGAGCCTTGCTGTACATCATGAAACTTGTTGTTTTGGTAATTTTCTTCTATTTTTTGAATCTATGATCTTTTAGAAAGAAACACATGCTCTCAATCATTAAGTCCACTCAAACTATATATATTCCAAAAAAAATCATTTCTTATTAATTATCTAAAAAAATTAAACCAAAATTTAAATTATTTCCTAGTATATCTATACACTTTCTTTTATCCGCGAGAACCCGAACCCTAATTTCCAACTAGCTAGATTAATAATATATTAATCGTGAACTACTAAATTATAGGTTAAAAAGTCAAATTCCAGGCTTGTCGCGAGATCAATGAGATTAGCATGAGCCTTGCTGTCCATCATGATCGAATACTTTTTTAAGAAAAAAAGGAAGTTATTTATCACGTTGCAAAGCTCGCGTTAGTTCCAGGCAACTCTATCTGTAAACCCATATGCATCGGATCGATAGAATACTTTTCGTTAAAAAATCGATTGTTATTTATCACGCTGCAAAGCTAGTATTTGTGTCAGGCAACTCTCTCTCTCTTTCTTCAGGCACCGGATCGAGAACTGGTGTTTTGATTCTTGCAGAATGGAAGCTACAATGGGAGCATCATGGTTTTGTGAATCGGAGTGGGATCATATATTCAGTAATCTGCCGCCTGTAGATTGGGATACTAATACTAATAATACCCCATCCACACCAGTACAACAGTTGGCCGCAGATTTGGATGCAGCCGAATGGTCGTCATGGCATGATTTAATCATCGACGACATCAATGTCTGCTCGTTTCCAGCAGACTTGCAGACAATCGAAGAGTATTTAATGGATGAAGAGCTGCAAGATGACAGTAATGACATGGAGCAAGACCTAATATCCAGTCCTACAAAATCTGTGACTGTCTTCCAATGCCCAATAGACTGTACTAGTGCAGATCCACTCACTCCTGAGCATCCTGCTGGGGATCAACGGGTTCAGACAAACAGCAGCAGGAGCGAGTCAAAATCAATGGCGACAGACAATGCTGGCTCGTCCTCTGTGGATGTGGATGATGATGGCAGCGTTGAATACAGAGGGTTGAGGCTCTTACATCTCTTGACAGCATGCGCAGAGGCGATGTCGGAGGGAGCACAAGATCTGGTGGAGGTCATCCTCTGCAGATTGCGAGCCCTTGTTTCTTCCACGGGATCAACCATGGAGAGAGTGGCATACTATCTCTACCATGCTCTGTTTCACTCTAATCTCGATTCTCTCGCCCATCTGGCCGAGCCCAATCATGAGTCAAGTAACCAGAATTTTCTGGGAGCTCTGGAGCTCCTACATGTAGCTTTTCCTTACGTACGGATGCCTCACTTTACTGCTAACCAGTGCATTTTGGAAGCAGTAGCGGCCGCCGGCCATACTAATAATAATGTGAGAATCCATATTGTTGACTTCGATGTCATGGAGGGCATGCAATGGCCGCCATTAATGGAGTCGTTGAAGAATATTGATCTTGCTCACTTGACAATCACAGCAATCAGATGGGCAGACGAGGAGGAGGACGAGAGTGTGGTGTATTGTGGGCATACCGGGAGAAGGTTGTCGGAGTACGCAACCTCTGCGGGGATCCCATTTTCGTACCAAGAAACGGATTTGGAAGGCCTCAACGACATCCCGCCGGCCCAAGAGGGGGGAATTTTAGTTGTGAACTGTATGTGGCAATTACCTCACATGCTCAATCTCAGAAGCAAATCACAGTTATTGGAATTCCTGGTTGGCGCGCGCCGCCTGAATCCAGTGGCTGTTACGCTCGCTACGGGTCCCCATGGCACCGAGAGCAACACTCATGCCAACTTCTTGGAGAGCTTCGTTCGCCGTTTGGAGGAGGTGTGCGCCATTTTCGACTCGGTTGAAGCTGGACTACCACAACATGGACTTGCAAGTGCGATGGTGGAGCGCTTCTTCTTTGGGCCCGCAATGTCCAACAGAGTTCTTGGCGCGCGCAGCGACGATTGCACAGATTCCAACGTTGTTGAGCTTCCTCAAAACTGTGGTTATGGCGAAGGGAGTATAAGTAATGAGAACATGATTTATGCAAAATATATGCTCCCGTGCAGTGGCGGGAGGGGATGTTATGAAGTAGAAAAGGTGGGTGATCATCGAGTGGTTCTGAAATGGGGTTCCACCCCTTTGGTGTGGGTTTCTACATGGGAATCATCCTCATCATTATCATGACTGTACAAATTAACAATGGAAAGTGTTTGGCATTTGTTTTGTTTGGCATACTGGAGGACATGTCATTATAAATCTGAAATTAAGAGTCTAGAATATAAGAATATTGTAGAACATGTCACTAGTTTAATTCACATTATAATCATTCAAAATCAGTGCTACCATCTCATCTATTTACTTTATAACATTAAGCTTATAAGATGAGTTAGGCATTATAATGTTTATTTGAGGAGAAGCAAATGTTATCTACAAAAGTAATAATGTTATAAAGTGAAATAAATTATATATAATAAATGTTGTTTATGTTAATGTATTAAGGAAATTAATTTCATAAAGTGAAATAAATTATATATAATAAATGATGTTTATGTTAATGTATTAAGGGAATTAGTTCATTGGTTCCTAAAATGAATAAAGGAACTTGTTACATATATACACAACACAATTAGTAATTTAGTAGCACATTGATATATCATCTTATCTCTTATTTGGTCTCTCCCGCTTGTATCTTGTATATATTTAACAAGGTATTAAAGTCATGGTGATTGTGTCATAGGGAAATTTCAAAGGTTCATGCCAAGAAAAAGGTTTGTCAAAGACATGGAGACAGAGACAAGTTCAAATTGAAGGCAACTATTGTATAGTTGTTCACAATAAAAGAGAAAAAAAATCTGAATATGGTGGCCTCAACTGTTGTGTAGTTGTTCACGGTTTTTTTTTGTATTTTGTTTCAAAACCCCATCAGGGAGTGTTCTTTATGTTCTGGTGTAGTGGTTGTGTGGTATTTACAACGAATAAGTGTTGTTATAGAGGTAGAGTAGCCTTTTTGGAATTCCAAAGAAAAAACATAACCCTTTTTTACTATTTCCTCATTTGGGAAATTTAGCATAGCAACCCCTCGTGAAGGAAGCCAAGTGAAATCATTCCTTGTGTCAAGGAGCAAGTTAGGGACATTGGGAGTCAATTGGGAACAAGGCTGAGTAGTTTCAGCTTCCTCGAAAACTGCAGTACACAATTTTAACGGGTGCTACGAAATCATTTTGTAGTGCCTACAAGATTTTAGTGAGCACTATGAAATCATTTCGTAGCGATTGCACAGATCGAAGAAGGAGGTAATGGTGTATTTTTTTTCCAATTAATTGTGGATTAATTTCTCATTACAAGTAGGAATTATGAATGTTTGCAGTTGAGGATGATGGCAAGGAACCTTGTAGTATAAAGTGAAGAAAAACAACAAATTTCTCAGAGGAAGAAGGTGAGTAAACTACATGCAGAAGCAAGAAGAGTAGAGAGTTCTTAGATGAATATTCTAAAGGAGTCACGAGAAATACTACGAGAAGACTAGGCATGGAAGAACTTAGTATGGTTTTTACAAACAAGTTGGTGAAGTCAACTTGTTGCAGTGGCTTGTGTGTAGCTCATCGTGAGTAGGGAGAAGCTCATGGAAGAAGGAGATTTGTGATTACTAAGAGTCATAGTAAAGGTTTAGAGAGAAGTCATAGTAGATCAAATCAGGACAAACTCGATAGAGAAGTAGCTGAAATCAAATTACAACTAGAGATTTTGAGAGAACTGCTACAGAAATATGAGGAATATTAGGGTTACAGATGGACTCTTCGAAAGAAAGTAAAATGGAATTTTTTGCAGGTGAAGCTAAGATGGGGATCAAGTGCGTAGTTGATGGAGAAACTCAAGGGGTTTAAACAAAAGATAAATGCTCAGTTGGAGGAAAAGATCAAAGGAGTTGAGTTGTAGCCAAGGAAAATTATTAAAGAAGAAGTTCTTTGTGAACTCAAACATGGAGTAAATTTTCCAATCGAACAACAGTCAAAGAGAGTTTCCACTAACACCTTAAACTCCTAAAAATGACTGAAGACCTCATCCTTTGTTTTCAAGAAGTATATCCAGGTCTTCCTATAGAAAACATCAATAAAAGTCATAAAGTACTTGTATCCCAAATAGATTTTGTAGACATCTACCCACATATATTTGAATGCACTAAGTCAAGAATACCTTTTGATCTAGTGTCATTCCATGGAAAATTTTATTTCACAAACTTCCCCAATACACATCCTCTGTAAACATTGTAATGCTCTATGCTCACCTCTGAAACACCTATCACCATCTCACAAAGAAATATAAGTGATCCATGATGTATATGGCCCATCCTCCTATTCCATAACTCCTCCTGATCTCTTGGATTATTGCTGCTAACCAATTCCTTAAGAGTATCCATCTACAACCTATACATAATGTCTACTCCTAACTCCTATCACTGTAGGTGATTTTCAATCCCTGTGTTTCAATAACACTTTTCTCCCTCTAAAGAGAACATTGTATCATTTATCTTGGAGAACATATACGAAAATCAAGTTCATACCCAAGCCTAGCACATGCAACACATCACGAATCGAAATTGTCTTTCCATTCTCCCTCTGAAATAGAAAAATCCCTCTTGCAATTAGGTTGCAAATAGAATGGTTCCCCATATGGATATGGATTATAATGTCCTCCTCCTTATAGCTGGAGAAGTAATGTCTAACTCTTGTCATGTGAAATGACACCCCAATATCTATATGTTAAACACCATGTGAGGTCAAGCTAGATAGGAATACTATCAGTGAAAATTCCTGATCCATCATGCTAGAGAGATAATTTGCACTAGATGAAGTTGTTGTCTGCTTCTTTCCTTTCTTCTTAGTCTTATTTCTCTATGGAAAATGGTTGACGTAGTGGTAAAATTCGTGACAGCCATAACATTTGACCTTGGAAAGGTCCTTTTTCTTCTTCTCACCTTTTGGGTTTGGTCCCTTGTTGTACCCCTTCTTCTTTTTTTTTCCTTCCCGGCTAGGGCCACATTCTCATGTTTCTCCTCACTCTTCTGATTCCTATTGCTACTGCCACTAACAAGACTGAGCCTTAGCTCTTCGTGGGTGAAATCACTCCATAAATATTGATCCCAACCCGACAATTGGTCGCATACATTGATCACTTGGATGAATACATCCCAATGCTTTGTAAGTCCATTCAAGGCTATATGCACCATCTTATCATAATCTAGTTTATCTCCCACTGAAACTAACTCGCCTTTTAACAATATAAATATGGTGAGTTAGATGGTACTCTATTCTCCCTTCTTCATTTTCATATTCCTTATCTTCTCTCTTAGAAGTAGCTTCATGTTAGTGGTTGCAACTTAAAATAGTTTCAAAATAGCATCCCACATTTTCTTTTTTTGTATCCAACTCATCAATATGCAGAATTATATGGTCCTTGACTCCATCAAGTATTATCCTTTGTGCTTTGGCATCTTCCTTATGGTATGTTGAAAGTTGTGTTGGATTCGTTCGAATGACTATCACACTGGTCGAATGCTCATTGAGACCATTTTATTCCAACAACCAGGACATTTTGTCTTTCAAGATGCCAAATTTAAGGCTCCATCCAATCTGTCCCAGTCTATCAAACCTGCTGAGGTAATTTTACAAAGACTTGGAAATAAGAAAAACCAAAATAAAATGACAAAATCGAAACAAGTTTTAAATTTTCGACTTTTCTCTTATTGTTCCTGCACAAAGGCTTCTTGTCCCCTTATATCTTCTTTGAGATAATGTGAAATTTTAATAATGTTGTAGTTACTAGTTATTATTCTCATATCAATTTTGATTATTTTTCTTTTGCAATTTGTATGTGGAAAATACTAAATAAAACACTACTGAAACTTCACAAAAAATAAATAAACAATAGGAACTGAGAAAATATTGAACACATACACAAATAATGAACACCAATATTTTTGGAAAAATGTCCCTGGAAAAAAAAACATTGTGGGGAAAAAATAGTTCTGTAAATGATTATTTTATTTATTTTTCAACAAAATTTTGTGATTGAAAAATTACAACTATTTGTTGTAAATTAACAAACCTACAAAAAAATGTTTCCTTCACTTATGCAAGTTGATTTGACTTCCTGGAGACAACTCGATCCCTCTTATCCAGTACCCTTCTCTAGAGCCACGAACTGGTCAACACGTGTGAACCTCGTAACTCGTCCATCATTGGAAAACTCGCAATGGCTAAATAAACTCAGTCGCCTCTAGAATTCAAATTCTCCTAGAAAACTAAGCTTCTCCTATGAACATTGATCACTCTAGAAAATTTCTCCTTGCTCCAACAACTTGGACTCTCTGAAGCAATTCACATTGCTAGGAAACTCAACCTCTTTGCATATAAAATCAATCCCTCTCTAACTCTGAGAAACTAGAAATCAATGTGAAAAGATTCCTTCGAAAATTCAGTCTTCAATAATTGTTGATCTCAATCTGTTGTTGCCCTCATACTATCATTATATCCTTACTATCAGTGCAAATCTATGTCTCTGATGTGTTCCCCAATTCCCCATCGATTTCCTCTTGTAATCTCTTGTTGAGCAATCAACGACCATGATCTAATATATATCAATGGCTAAGATCATCTTGACCCCATCAAATGACTTTTGTAGAAGTCACTAGAGGAAAATTGATTTACCTCAATTAATCTTGATCAATTAAGTCATTTCCCTAACTTAGGAAAATTAATAAATTGGCTAATTAATTCTAATTAAGGTAATTTCCTTGGAATTTTTTTTTGCCTATTGGATAAAATTATTCCAATGTGTTCCTTATCCTCATGGACACCATCTAATACTAGAACATGTTAACAACCTACATAAACTAATAGTTGGTTGTTTCTTGGGATAACCAACAAAGATGACAAATCTTGTTTCATAATGTTGAGGTCTTTGATTTGGTCTTTATTTAGGCTAGTTCTATAGTGTTCATACATTTTAGTCCTATAATTAGAAATGTTAATTAATTGTGTTTGGGAATCGAATATGGTTGATACAATTGAGTTTAATGAAGTTGGAAGAGATGATAATGATGGTCTATAGCATTGAACTTAATGTAGCTAAGGATGCATCAATTTCCTCAATTTGAGTCCTTGGTTCAGGTTTGGTTTTTCTAAACTTTGGTTTGTTCATGTTGGCTTTGGTTTCTAATTAGGTTACATATTAAAACGTTTCCTTGCAATTAAATATATTAATTGTGTTTAGGATATTATTTCCAATTTTCAGCCAAAAAAACAAAAAACAAAAAAATAAAAATAGATCATTAGAATTCTTACCTGGACCCCAAAGACTAGATATAGTGTTGCTTGGCACTTATGGAATCAACAAATTTCTTCAATAACTCCAAAAAATATGCAATAGAGTCCCAATATGGTAAATTATATAGGCTTTCATACTAACGGGATGGTTTCAACCATTCCCTAGATATTAGGATTTGAGATCTAAGATTAGAATCTCAATCCTATCTTCATCATAACAACAATCTAATTATGGCTTTCTCCATTACTTCCAACAACATGCACATCCTTAACAACACGTGTTGCATGTTATTAAAAACGTGTGTGTTCGTGATATCCTCATTGCCACTTTTGGGGCCATCATATTCTTGCAATCATATATATATAAACTCCATGCTAATCAAGGAAGAAATTACACATCTACATTGCTTTGAGCAACATACTAAAAAAATGTTTTAACCATAAGATTTTTTTAATTCATTTGTTTTTTATAGTATATACATAGTTGACGTTGCAATATTTTACTCAACATGGCCATCAAAATAATTTATTTATGAGATTCCACATTATCCACATTAAAATGTTTTTTTTTTTTTTTTTTTTAAATTCTTTATGTATTTTTAAATGTGTCGCCTTCACATTGGAAAGTAGAAAACATATATCCATGAGATATCACTTTTAGTTATTTTATCTCTTAAAAAAATAAGTTGGAAATTGAAAAATTGTATTTTATGAATATGTTTATATTGCTTGATTTTATTTATTGAATTTCAATTTGTGTGAGTGTCTAACATTATAATAGAGAATACTTATTATTTTTATTACATTTTACTTTCTAAATTTAGAAAACAATTTTTTGGTTTACTTTTAAATATAATGCCTCATTGATCTAACACTTCACTACAACAACTCATAGATAGCTTTGCAACAAGCTTTATTAACAATGAGGACATGTTATCCAGTTGTACATACTAGCCCAACCATATAAACTAAATGGAATTGGTAAACACCAGTAGAAAACACTTACATTTTGATAGATTTTAAAAAGCCATAAAAACTAACTAGATTGTAATTTTTTTTTATAACGAAATTTTTGTGCCCCACTCTACCATGGAAATTCTTAACTTATCTTTCTCATCCACTTAATAATTAATGATAATCTAGACATCATATTCCAAAATAAACTAAATTTTCAAACAATTATATATATTAATATATAAACTATTTTATTTATTAAATCACTAATTTATTGTTGATTAAATCATTAACAATACATTATTAAACTATTTTTTATATTACATTTAAGTTTTAAAATAATTATATGCATTATTTTAATGACTTGTCACTATTCTAAGTAAAAATATCTTCATTACTCATATTAAAAATATATCATTACTTTAGTTGAGAGTTGTTCTCATCATTCTGCGTCGACTTCATTTGTTATCATGAAATAAATGGTCAATAAAACATTTTACTCATTTTAATATCTTTTCATTCTGTACGTGTAAAAAAAAAAAATTAATAATTTTAATTTTAAATAATTTAATTTTTTTTAAATAAATATCTTTTTTAAATATAATAACTCATTTTGTTTTTTTTTAATTTTATCAAAATTATAAAAACAAATAATTATGATCGAAAATCCTATACATTAGAAACATCTATTCAATAATATTAACTTTTAATCAAATCCTCAACATTTTATTTTATTTTTTAAATAAAATTATATTTAGAGAATATACATAAATATAATTGACATCATCCGAAAATACAAAAACTGTTAACCGGAATTGTATGTAACAACCCTCACCCATTTCTACTCACAAAACTTATCTATGCTCTCCTTTTTAACATTGCCAAAATATATATTACTCAAAAAATTCCATAAAATATGTCAAACAAGGAGAAAACCATTAACTACAAGAGGAAACCCATCAAATCCCTAACATCGCAAACACCATTCAATATTATTCCCTAATATGGAAAAAGCTATTCAATATTATTGTATTTTAATTTACATGTTATTTAAATAGGTTGTCTTCGTCTTCGTGAGGAATATAGAAATTTTAAAAGGGAATTATCTTTCAAATCTGATGATATAGAATTTTTTTTAACTAGTTTTATGGTTTCACCAAAAAAATTGTTTTTTAATTTTAGTTATAGTTTTTTTTTAATGTTTGGTAGTATTTTTTATTTTTTTCATTTTTTTTATATTTTATTTTCATAACATGTCTAAATATATTTTATTCCATTTTCATAATATGTTCAGATATATTATTTTGATTGAGAAAGGGAATTGAACTTGTGATGAGTGCTATAATAATTCACCTCATTACCATTTAATTAAAATCTAACAAACTTAATTTTAATTATAATTAGTGTAAATCTTTTTTAAAATAAGTAATAATGACATAACTGACTTAACAACCTAAATTTAAGTTAATTTAAAAATATATTGTTAATTTTATTTATAAATATAATATTAAATTAATTTGATGAGTGGTTAAATTAACTTTTATAATATTTATGAAAGTGTTGTTCTATTTAGTGAAATAATGACTCATTCGTATCCCAAAAAAAATCAACTCAAATCAACAAAGTGGAAAGAACGCGGGTTAAAAAAGAGAGGTGACAGCAGAAATTGACTTGGCTGATTAATATAATTATAGGAGGTAATTAACTCGTTTTTGACGGTTAAACATGGAAAACGTGAACGTCATCTGTGAAAGCTGACTCTTGAATAATCAATGGTCCATACTTACCTTAGAATACAAAATAGAAAAGCATACTTAAATATCTTAATACAAAAAGCCATTTAAATATTCAAATATGGACATATGATGTGAAGCCATCGTCATGATAAAAAAGTCTCATCCCTGTCTGGACGATCAATATGCAATAAAAAAATAGTACATTTATACTTTACTTTGTACTTTGTGACCGTGTGTGGAATTTTTTAAAATAATTGTTAAAAGCGTGTGGAATTTTTTAAAATAATGGTTACAAGTGTAGTGTTTTTCTTATAATGAAAATAATGAAAATTTAAAGTATTATTTTCTTTTGTATTTTAAAAATTAAAAAAAAAATTGTAATTAGTTTATAAATTTGAAATTAAAATTGATTTAAAAAAGATGAGTGAATATATTAATGAAATCATAACATAATTTTATGTATTAATTTTCATGTTTTAATGTTTAAAAATAAAATAGAAAATTATATTAAGAGATATCATATTTTTTTTTTAAGTAAAACTATATCTATTAAGCAGTCAAACCAGAGTTATAATTCTTATTCTCGGAAATGGATGAATCCATGATGGAGGGAATAGGCAAAATGCTACTGTCCAAAACTAGACTACCCCTACAGGGGAAACCAACCTTGAAAATCCAACCATAATATGTTGCCCATAGCGGGAAACCAGCCTTAGTGACAGTACAAAAAGAGATAAACAGAGCGAAACAAAGATAGCAGATAAACCAGTAAACGGAGAAATTCGAAGAGTGAACTCTATGGAGAACCTTCATGCAAGTCGCTGGGGGGAGGCGATTCTTCGAGAATGCGGCAGATATATCCATAATCCAGAGTGTCCAGGGCTTGGTTCACGTTCCTCAAGCGGTTCACGCGGAGAAGAAGGAAGACCGAGGCGCTCCTCCGGTGAGTCCGCAAAGGCGATATCCTGCAAGAAGGCTGGATTGTCCAGAGAGGCCATCACATTGTGGTCATCTTTCTTCGAGGGGGTGCCCGAATGGCTCAACCCCGAGAGTCGCTTCTCCGCAGCTGGTTCAAAATCACTGTCATCTAAATTAGAGCTGGAAGCAGGCTGCACGTGGAGGGCTTTAAGTTTGCAGGGGAGGAAGGCGGGCTCAACAGCAATGGTGGATTTACGAGCCCTCTTCTTGCAACGGGAGGATGAGGGCTGAGCATACGAATCAGAGAGCTGCACGGGAGGATCCAAAGGGTCAGAAAACACAGCGGGAGGTGAGGCTGGAGCAAGGATGGAGGACGACAAGTCCGCCATATCCCAGTCGACAAGAAGATTCAAGTCTGTGTGGAGAGCATGTGGCAAAGGGGGCCGCGCAGGGAAGCTTTTTCCCCCCACTCGCCTGCAACGCTGTCGATGGCGCCGTGGCATCTTAGCGATCCTGGGTAAGGTGCAGTATTTTTTGCAGAGTCAAGACAGAAGACGGATCCCAAAGGCTTCTAGCCAGAGCCGAGGGGGGCCGAAGCCACACAAGCACAGGGAAGGCAAGCAGAGTAGGCTGAAAAGCCGAGGGGGGACCAGGAATGACGAACCTCGTAGCGCAGGAAGGAGTAAATAAACATGACACTGAGTACGTCGAGGGAAGGGTGGCGCATGGGACTTTAAAGCCCAGCCCACGCGAGAAATTAAGGCTTCGGGTATCCCCAGGCCATGGCACATGGGCGCGCCATGTGGTGAGCCACATGGCCGCCCCGTGTAGCCCATCGAGACTACATAACACCTGCATCCGGGCGATATTCAGAAATACCATATTATTTTTGTTTAATTTTGAAATAATATGTACAATCTTATGGTATTAATTGGCAATATTTATTTTTCTACAATCTCATGGTATTAATTGACAATAATTGTTTTCATATTATGGAAACCAAATGCATTAAAACACTCATATATCGACTTAAAAAATCTATTAAAAAAAATCAATGACTAATAAAATATAATATATTTATTAGCCTTTGCTATAAAAAATTAGTGACAAGACAACAAAGTGTGAAAATGGTATAATCTAGTCTAATGAAATGTTAGTCTATTGTTGTTCATAGTTCCTTCTTCATGCTTTTATCTGTCAATATTATTGATAATATTCTCTCTACTAAAAATCACAAATCTTAAATATAAAAGGTACTATTAATAAACTTATAATATGCATATTTAATTTGTTGAGATTGCATATAAGGTAAAAATATAATATAAGTAAATCCACAAATCAAAATAGTATTAATCTTGATTATTTGTCTCATTCTTCTTTTAGTAAAAACATTTAATCCCTCCAATTACTATTGATTGAAAAAATTTATCAATATTACATAAAAACTTCATTCTTATTGAAAATATCTACATCATCTCACAAAACTTGAAATAAAAAAACATAAAAAAATCATTATATATATAAAATAAATTATCTATCACTTATAATATATCTATACAATTTCTTCCAACTAGATTAATAATAGATTAATAAGTTAATAATAGATTAATCGGCAACCATCCTACCTAGCTAAAATCTAGCTTAAAAGTAAAATTCCAAGTGAGTAACAACGTCAATGGGATTAACATGAGCCTTATTGTTACTCGTGATCGAATATTTTTCATAAAAAAGGATCGTTATTTCTCACGTTGCAATGTTAGACAACCCTTTTCTTCATGCATAGGTATCGGATCGATAGAATACTTTTCCCAAAAATTTGATGGTTATTTTATCATGTTACAACGCTAGTATTTGTGGCAGGCAATTCTCCTTTTTCACGCATTGAGTAGAGCACTACAGGGTTAATTCTTACATAATGTGGCATATAGGCATCATGGAAGTTGGAATGGGACTATTAAGGTTTTTCTAAAATTATTAAAGAATAGATAAAGATATAGCTTAAAGAATAATTGTACAAACTTGTAAAAATTGAAAACGAAAATTGGAATAGAGAATAAATTTAATTACTCAATATTGATTTGAGAATCAATACATAAAGCAACTAAGTTAAGTTTAGTTGTACATGCAATAACTAAGGCTAATTAAAGCTAACTAAAGATAAGTGTGCTTTATGTTATGTTAATGTGCACATGCACCACATGCAAGTACTAGATTTAACTAACTAAAGCCAAGTGCACACCACATGTAAGCACTCGAGTAACTAACTAAAGTAAAGTGCACACCACATGTAAACACTAGATTTAACTAACGCTAACTAAGTGCACATCACATGCAAGCACTAGAGTTTAACCAAAGCTAATTAAGGTTAACTAAGTGCATGCACACCAGCATCCCCCCTTAAGCATAACTTAGGTGAGCATGAAGCACAAATGAATGAGTCTCGACAACAAGGCCATTTTAGGTACCCGTGTACAATGCATGAAAAGAGGAAAGGGGGAAAACCCAATTGGAAGAAAACTCCCCCTCAAAATATAATGCAAAAATTAGAGAAAAGACAATTGTTAGGAATGCATGTCCTTCACCCTTAGAAGATCTCACATAAATTGAAACTTCTGCTCAATGAAAGTCTTGGTGAAGATGTCGACGGTCTACTCAGAACTGGGACAGTATTGCAAATCGATGATCCCATCATGAATCAATTCTCTGATGAAGTGCATGTGGATCTTGATATGTTTGGTTCATTTTCACTGTACTAGATATCTGCAAAAATTTAGTGTGCTCTTATTGTTGCACCATATGACAGTCGGATGATGGACACTGATACCAATCTCATAAAGGAGATGTCATAGCCAAATGGCCTGAATAGTGGCATTGGCTACTCCTATGTACTCGATCTCTACTGATGATAAAGAAATGGCAGCTTGCTTCTTGCTTAACCAACAAATGGGGTCGAATCCAAAACTGAGTACATAATCGGAGGTGGACTTGCGATCAAGGTTATCGCCAACCCAATTTGAATCTATGAACCCAATGAGATCCAAAGAACAATTTGTTGCATAATGAAACCCGTAGGTCATTTTCCCCTAGATATATCGAAGGATGTGCTTTGCGTCTTTCCAATGTAACTCATGTGGCTCCTATATGTATCTGGAAACTGCTCCTATGGCATATGAGAAATCAGGACAAGAGTAGTGAGATAAATAATACTCCCCACAAGGTGACAGTACAATGTGCAATCAAACAACGGCGTGTGTTTGTATTTCTCAAGCTTTATCCCTGATAAGAAAGGTGTCGTTGTTGTCTTGCAGTCACTCATGTGAAATCATGCCAAGAGATCTCTAACATACTTTGGTTTCCATATGGTAATCCTAGAACCATTCTGATTGATCTCTAGTCCAAGGAAAAAATTTAGCAAGCCCATATCTTTCATAGAAAATTTCCTATGCAATGCAATTTTAATCTTAGCAATGGCAGAAGTTGAACTACCTATTATTAAAATATCATTTACGTAGAGTATTATGATCGAAAAGGAGTCAATTTTCTTCAACAAATAAACATTGGAATTCGATTTGCAATGTACAAAATTTTGAGATAACAAATAGGAATCCATGTTTACATACCACGCTCTAAGTGTCTGCTTGAGGCCATAAAGAAACTTCTTTAGTTTGCATACCAGAGATGAATTTTTCACGTATCCCTGTGGCTACTCCATGTATATTTCCTCTTCAAGATCAACATGAAGAAAGGCATTCTTCACATCCATATGATGGTCCACTCATCCTCTTGTTGCTGCAATGGAGAGAGCTAGCCAGACAAAATCCATTTTTGCCACTAGACAAAAAGTCTCATCATAGTCAACACCATGTATTCACCGAAAACCTTTTTCCACCAACCATGCCTTATATCAACTAACTTGGCCATCTGCGTCTTTCTTGGTCCGGTAAACCCACCTGCATCTGACAAGTTTACGATTAGAAGATAGTGAAACCAAGTCCCAAGTTTGGTTCTCAATGAGAGAGTTGTATTCCTCATCCATAGTTTCCTCCCATTTTGGATGCCCATATGCTTCTACATAAGTTTATGGATCATATGCATGCATCATATAAGCGTGCATGGGTATGCATGGCTCCATAGCTAAGAGTGATTGTGGATCTTCCTCAAACTGAGGTATAGTGGTAGGATAATCTAAGAGATAACTCATGCTACATCATTTTTGTACTTAAACAAGACGATAATCTTATGAACTACATGAGGAAATACTATCTTGATGTTCAACACACATGTCACAATAAAAGGCTCTTTTAGATCATAATTATGAATCTGAAGTATCATATGCATGCTCATCAATTAGTGGTGAAGATAATTTTGTAATAGGTTCGTTTGGTGGAGCATGCAAAGCAAACTTTACACTCCCTTCAATAAATAACTCTTCAATTTTTATATAAAACAATTTGTATCATTTGACTTCATCAAAATATCTAAAAAACATGCATTCCTTGCTTTGAGGCTCCAAATCCTTTCTCTTCTCTTTAGGAATATGGGCCCATGCTTGAGATCCAAAAATGTGGAAATGGCTAACTTCAGGTTACATGCCAGCCAAAGCCTCAAAAGGTGTTTTTCTAGTAACATATTTATGAGGAGATCTATTATGGATGTATGAGAGATAATTGATAACTTCAACCCACAATTTTGATGGAAGAGATATTGCATGAAACATACAATTGATCATCTCTTTTAAAGATCTATTCTTCCTCTTGGCCACCCCGTTTTGTTGCAGAGTGTAAGGAACTGTATCTTGGTTTCCATATTCCTACCTGTTATCTGTGTGGAGGATCTTGATGCACTTTCCATATTGTTTTTCCACGTGTGTTTTGAAAATATTTAGATGCTGAAAAACATCTGACTTGAGTTTCAGGAAGTAAACCCAAGTGAATCTCATGTAATCATATATAAATTACAATACATATCTTGCTTTTCTCATTGAGGGTACTAAAATGGACCCATGAGATCACTGTGTATAAGCTCCAAAGGTGAAGAGTCTATCCATACATGCCACCTTCTCAAACTTGTCTTGTGGATGCTTTCCAAGAGGACATCCATAATAAACACCATTTGAAAATTAAATGGAAGGAAATACTTTAACCATCACTTGCTAAGTTGTTTCCTATATCTGAAATTCAATTGTCCAAATCTCTCGTGCCAAATCCTACTTTCTTCATTTTCATGTGTAAGTATAAAAATAGAATCTGACTGAGGAGAAAATAAAAAAATGTATACAGACAAGATTGATCATTTACCTTGTCAGATGCAATCTTCAAGTTGGCTTGCTGTTAGCGAGGAAACAGGTCTCGCAGGCAAGACCCAGGTTCAAGGATTGGGGCCAACAAAGGAATCCGTTGTAGTCTAGAACCACGCCGGCATTATCACCCTACTCCGAGGAGCAGGGAGTCTCACCCGAGGCGTGCCGCAACCACATGCAGAAGGGGAATAGATCGATAGCAGGGGAAGGATCCGCAACTCATGATTATCATTGAATTGATTGCATAAACATAGGTATATACGCAAGAACATTCATAGAGCGAGCAGGTATTAAGCAAATAAAATTTAAATCATTATAACCATCAAGCATGCATATGAATTACACAATAGGACAACAACCTGCAATTGTATTGATATCTTCATCCACATCCATAGTTACATAGCTTCCACAAGGAGAGCTCTTGGTCTGATACAGATGCCTTACATAACGGAAAGGTAAATGAGAGAACCCTAGGAACTACAGAGATATCATGGCTAATCTCCTTCAGTTGCTCTGTATTCCTTCTCCTGTTGCCTTCTTCTTCTTCTTTCTGGCGGGTGACTGCTATTTATTCACCCACTTTCGCAATTGTTAGTTCCTCTTTGTGTTCTTCTTCAGCTGCTTCCAGCTTCTCTCTTGTTGTCTGTGTGTTCCGCTTTCTGTCTTCTGCTGTATATTCTCATGCATCTGCTTTCTTCAGCTATCTCTTGCTTCTGCGCCACCCCGATAGCTCCGTGGCTTGCTGTAGTTGCGACTTGGTCGCGATTGCCATGTGTCATCATGCCGCAACCCAAAAAGTCCTCCTATATTCAAAATTCAAAATGTTCAAAATGGGTTTCCAAAAAAAGGGCCCCAACAGGCCCCGACCACAGTTTCTTGACTCGTCCCCGAGTCAATCACAAGTAACAGTCTTTATCTCCATTGCCCCACTTGATCCCATGCCCTGTTCGAACTGTGTGCCCTCGTCTTGTGCTTGTTCTCGTTGTGCACCATCAGCTTGTTCCTGTTCTCGCTGTGCGCCTTCGGTCGGTTGTTCAAACAAGGGCCCCAACTCTAGGACTCTGCGGAACGCTGTAGCTCTAAGCTCAATGAAGGCCGACACAGCTTGCTGCCACCCCTGCATCAGTGAATCTGTTTCTTCAGCGATCTTGGTGATAGCGGCCTCCTCTATGTGCACCAGGACGGCCTCGAACACCGTGTTAAGCTGGTTCTCGGCCTCAGCAGCTAGCTGTTGCATTGATCTGGCACTGGATTGAATGGGCGGACGGAGTTCACGAATTAACCGTTTGGCCGCCGCTGAGTTGGCCTCGGTTTGTTGAATCTGGACTTCGAGCTCGTCCGCCTGAGCATATAATTGATCCAACTGCACGAGATCCGCGGTCTCCTGAATTTCCCTTGAAATCTACTGCAGCTGCGCAGAAATGGGCTGCGTTTTGACTGTAAGGGCTAGCGAACACTCCTGAAGACTTTTCAGGAGGTTGTAAGCCTCGCGCGCCGTAGAGGTAAGGGTCGCCTACATTTGAGCGACCTGGCCCTGCTTAGCTGCAACCTATGCAGAATATACAATCTCGGGGTCGGGTAGCGCTGGCCGTGCAGCTAACGCTGCTTGAAGCTCCTAGTTCTCCCTGTGTAGGCTGTTGTAGGCGATCCGGAGGTGGAACGCCTGTGCGACAAGGCTGGTCTTCGTGACATCAGGAGGCAGCTGAGGGTAATGAGCCCCGACATGTGGCCATAGTTCGGAAAACACCTGAGTGACATTGCTTATCTGTCCTTCCAGCTACTCCTGTGTTGTTCTGAGCTGGTCGTGCTGTTCAGTAAGCGCGAAAATTTGTTGTTGCTACTCGGTGCACCGCTGCTGGAGGTCTGAGTGAAGCCTTTCGGCTTGCTGGGCCGCCCATTGAATAAATAAGTACAGCTGAGCTGTACCCCAGGTCTCTAAGTTGGCGGTCCCTAGAGCACCCTGGTTTGGCATTCTTTCTTGCAAGGGTTTCCCACTGGCAACTGATCGATTAGAATGCTCAAGAGGGGATGGTGGCATGGCCTCTGGGTGCGCTGAGTCAGCCATGTTCAGATCCGGCCGTTCTTGTTGATCAAGGTGGCTCGGCTGTGGAGGGACCGTTGGCTCAGGCCGAGCCTCAGCAGAGTCGGACACAATGCGTGTCTGTTGTGTGAACATATCAGTAAAAGAAATGTGGGGTTCTCCCGCGGGGTCGACCGGTGGTATGATTGTAGCAGTACTAGAGTCGACTTCGGCCCCACGGTCCCCACCAAGGAGTTCCCGGATGATGGGGTCGGACACGGTAGCAGATGAATTGGATGGGGCAGATGAATTGATAGGCAGATGACCAGTGGATGGAGCGGGGGATGAGGTGGTGGAGGGATGTGGAAGGCGAATGTTGATGAAATCGGATGGGTCAATGAGGGGTTCTTCTTGAATCAGCACCCCGGTGCTTGGTGGCAGTGAGGTCCACCACCGGATTTGCCTCAGTGGTGCGGGCCCTCTTGGCTTGAGGGGCGTCTGGGGGATCCGTAGACTTGCTTTTCTCTGCCATCGGGGTCGTGACTGGACTCACAGAGGTAAACATGATAGTGGGGATGGGGGAGGTGAGAGGAGCGGTCTAGGGGTGCGAGGTGGAGTGATTGAACTGAAACTCAGAAAATAAAGGGAACAAAGCAGCACCGCTGGAAATAATTTGGGCCACCGCATTGAAATTGTGTACCTGTGTGTTGAAGTGGCGGACGACGGGGACGAGCGGTTCGGGGAGTTCCTGTGGTGGCGCTGCCGCATCCGTCTCGGCAAGCTGTTGCAATGGCAACATCCGCTCAAATTTGTACCTGGGGATCCCATCGCGGGTTTCCCGCGTGACCCCCGGCCACGAACAGACTTCGCGGTGGAAGGTGGCATTGTCCAGCTGGAATTTCAACGGCGTCATGCGGAAGGTGTCCTCTGGCATGCAAGTGGGTCGGAGGTAAGTATGCCTGTGACTTACCCCGAACCACACTTGCTCGCTATACTCATCCAATAGGTTCTTGGGCACCCGTTGCTGGCTGGCCACCACATCCATCATTAGCCCGTACCAGGACCGAAACACCTCTGCATTCACCTATTTAGTGCTGGGGTCAGCTGACACCTTCCACGGAGTGAACTTCATCGCGAGGAGCTGGCCCTCGGAAATCTCTGCTGGGAACCACACGAGGGGAGTGTGCCATTTCCACATGGCAAAAGCAACGATCAAATATCCATAAACAAAACTAGTAGCGTGCTTATAGTTCTCCTCGTACGCGTCGAACAATTATTTTAATAAGAAGGAACACCAATTCAACTTGGTGCCCTGGACATAGTGCTCTGCAATGGAGATAGTGTCCAGACTGCATTCGCCCTTGGTGTAGTGCCTCATTGTCTTGCTGGCAATGAGGTAGCAAGCGAATCGAATCTTAGGCTTATTGATGAGGTCTATCTTGACTCCTTTCCCCCCCTGGCGGGTGCCATATTTGACATAGAGGTCTGCGTCTCCCGACTTTCGTGCGCGCTTGGAGGAGGTCTGACAGGCAGTCGAGACGTCTGCGCCATTCTGCGAAAGCCCTGTGAGACGATGAATATCCTCAGCATGAATGAGAATTTCCTTGTTCAGCCACAAGGACCCATTCTAAATGCGACTGAGGAGGAAGCGTGTGCACTGCAGAGCCGGCCTGGTGGTCTCGAAGACCGGAAGATTTCGTAAGTTCATCAGGGACGATTGCTGAAGGCCCCTGAACTCTGGTAACATTCGGTTGGCTGAGTTTCCGGCTGGGGTGTAGTAGTGCTCCATATACACCTGCCAATGGAGGGACGGGAATTCGGCAGCGTCTGAAAGGTTGGCATCGATCAAGGCTGCATTATCATATTTCCCGACAATAGACTTGGTCTTGTGAATTCTACTGTCGAGCTCTCGTTCAGTGACGTCTGGGATGGCTTTCGGCATTTTGGCTCGACACTGATAGACCTGTAGAATTTGCCTTGGTCTCCTCTCTTGGTTCTGTGCGTTTTGAGACTTCAAATGCTCTAGTGCTGCTGCAATTGCTAATTCGAACTGGTTTGGCATTCTCGTGCTTTTGGTTTTCATGCAAGTTATGTCATCACTTGGCACGAGTGGAGTTGATGAGACGCCCTAACGAGTTAATTCCTGCTGGCATTATTTTCTGCGATAATCATGCGATCAATCGCGTGCCAATGGGTATTTTGACAGTTGCTGATGGTGGCATGGGGAAATGGGCGGACGCGACGGCTGAGGTAACTGCAGATGATGGCAAAATGATTATGGCAAGGTTACTTCCAATTATGGTAATTTATGATGCAAATCTAGACGATCCTACGGACTGACACAAGTACTAATTGACATGACCTGGACTAACATTGACACGTTTATGAAGCCTACGGGGATGACACGCTGGACGCACCCCTCCCTGACCACAGTCGGTTGCGGTGCGGTCCCGCAACAAAGCGATTATTGACAAATGATGCAGGAACGAAAAACACTACCTATGCTCATCCTGGTTGCAGGAGAGTTAGTTGACTACGCTACTCTATGGGTGCTCTCAGTTGCGAGAGTTATTGATGAATGTTGGAAGAAACTTACTCCTGGTAGGGTTTCAGGCGTGTGCCATTCACCCATCCCGATAAAAAAGTACCGTCCAGCTGAGCTAACCGAACGACACCGAACTCTCTAATCTCGATGACAAAGTAAGGTCCTAACCAGTGCATCTGCAGCTTCCCTGGGAACTTCTGGAACTTGCTGTCGTATAAAAGGACCTTGCCGCCAACCTGAAATGCTTTGTTCTTGATGTGGCAGTCGTGCCACGCTTTCTGCCTATCCTTTTGAACCTTCTGGTGAAATTCGGCCAGGAACCGGGCCTCGTCCAGTTCCTGTAATTCATGTAGGCGCTCCTGGAGCGATTCTTCTTTCGAGAACTTGAGAGCCGTGGAAATTAAAAGACTTGGCACCGTGAACTCGGCGGGGATCACAGCTTCCCGGCCATACACCAATTGGAATGGTGTCTGATTGGTCAAGCGCTTCACCGTAGTCAGGTAGGCCCAGAGTGCAGCTGGTAGCCATTCATCCCAGTCATCCCGCTGGGCGTTACAGATCTTTGTTAACCCCTGTTCAAGAATTTTATTAAACGCTTCCACAGTACCATTGGCCTGCGGGTGGTACGGGCTGCTTTTGTGATGCTGAATCATAAATGTGTCCAACAACAACTTGACCGTGTCATTAATGAAATGCATCCCTTGATCGCTGGTTAAACTTCGTGGGCAGCCAAACCTGCTGATGATGTTCTCAAAGATAAACCGTGCTGTTGTATCCGCCATGCAGTCTCGTACCGCCACTGCCTCGGCCCATCGGGTGAGGTAGTCGGTTGCGGTAATGATGTATTGGGCCTTGGAGTGTCTAGCGACCGGGGCTATAGGACCTACGAAGTCGACGGCCCATTTCTCGAACGACCGCAACACATGCACTGGGTGTAACGAAAGCTCGTCCCTATGAGAGGGCCTCCCCGTTCGCTGACAGACATCGCATCGCCTAACAAATGTATTACAATCTGCATGGACCGTTGGCCACCAGAGGCCAGCCTGGAGTACCTTCCTCGTGGTGGGTTTTTCCCCAACATGCCCTCCCGCAACACCACTGTGGCATTCCCACATCACAGCATCACGCTCGTGGTCAAGTACGCACCTGCGCAGAACCTCATCGAGGCCAAGTTTGTATAGCTGCCCCGCAATCAATTGGTATTCGGCAGCTCGGACGACCAAGTGGCGTTTCTGGAGCAGGGTGTAGTGCTGAGGGCACTGCCCCGTGGTCAGATAGGTGGCAATGTCGGCCAAGTAATCCGGGACAGCTTTGACTCGGAAGAGGTCAGCGTCCAGCAGCTGATCGTCGAGAGAGCTGTCGTTCTCCCCCGTCTCCAACCTAGATAAATGATCGGGCCCGACATTCAACCTCCCGGGCTTGACAATCACCTCAAACGTGAATTCCTAGAAAAGTAGAAGCCAGCGACAGATCCGTCCTTCCAAAACAAGCTTATTCACCAAGTAATTCAACGCAGAGTGGTCTGTGAAGAACTTGAATTTGCCTCCTAGAAGGTAGTGGCGGAATTTCTGGAGCGAATACACCATTGCCAGGGCCTCCCGCTCGATCGTGGTGTAATTATTCTCCACATTAGACAACTTGCGGCTGGCGAAGTAGACTGGGTGGTCAACTGTCGTCTCCTCGGGTTGCGCCAAGACAGCCCCAAGTGCAATACTGGACACATCGATATGCACATGGAACTGCTTATCCCAGTCAGGGTGAACCAAAATAGGTGCCGTCGCCAGCTTTTCCTTCAGAGTGTTGAGGGCCACCTAACACTCCTTCGTCCACTGGAATACTTCAGACTTCCGCAACAACTTTTCTAAAGGGCCAGTGATCTTTACGTAATTTCGGATAAACCGCCTGTAATATCATGTGTGCCCAAGCAGTGCACGCAACTGCTTCACTGTTTCGGGGGCTTCCATGTGGACTATCACTGCGACCTTAGCGGGGTCAACGCAGACCCCTTGCTTGCAGACCAGGTGTCCCAACAGCGTGCCGAAAGGAACTGCAAAAATACATTTCTTCAAGTTCAAGGAAATCTGCAACTGGCGGCACCGATCAAACATAATACGCAACAGGGTGGCGTGTTTCTTTAATAAACTGTAGACAGTCCAGTCGTCCATGTAGACTTCCAGGAACTTGTGGATATACTCCCGGAAAGCAGCGATGACAATCCGGGAAAACACGGCCGGAGCATTTTTCAAGCCAAACTACATTACGTGGTATGCGAAAGATCCCCATTCGGTGGTGAATGTCATCTTCGGCTTGTCCTCTTCCGCAATGCGCACCTGATGGTAACCCAAAAAACCATCCGTGAAGGAATAAGCTTCGGAGGGAGCACAAGATTTGATGGAGGTCATCCTCTGCAGATTGCAAGCCCTTGTTTCTTCCACGGGATCAACCATGGAGAGAGTGGCATACTATCTCTACCATGCTCTGCTTCACTCTAATCTTGATTCTCTCGCCCATCTGGCCGAGCCCAATCATGACTCAAGTAACTAGAATTTTCTGGGAGCTCTGGAGCTCCTACATGTAGCTTTTCCTTACGTATGGATGCCTCACTTTACTGCTAACCAGTGCATTTTGGAAGCAGTAGCGGCCGCCGGCTGTACTAATAATAATGTGAGAATCCATATTGTTGACTTTGATATCATGGAGGGCATGCAATGGGGCAACAAATACTTTTCAGTCTATTGGCCCATAAATGCACCTGGGAAATAAATGCCCACCATTGGATGGTGTACTTACTTTCCAGGTGCATTTATGGGCCAATAGACTGAAAAGTATTTGTTGCCATGCAATGGCCGCCATTAATGGAGTCGTTGAAGAATATTGATGTTGCTCATTTGACAATCACAGCAATCAAATGGGCAGACGAGGAGGAGGACAAGAGTGTGCTGCATTGTAGGCATAGTGGAAGAAGATTGTCCGATTATGCAACCTCTGCGGGGATCCCATTTTCATACCAAGAAACGGATTTGGAAGGCCTCAACGACATCCCGTCGGCCCAAGAGGGGGAAATTTTAGTTGTGAACTGTATGTGGCAATTGCCTCACATGTTCAATCTCAGAAGTAAATCACAGTTATTGGTATTCCTGGTTGGCGCGCGCCGCCTGAATCCAGTGGTTGTTACGCTCGCTATGGGTCCCCATGGTACCGAGAGTAACACTCATGCCAACTTCTTGGAGAGCTTCGTTCGCCATTTGGAGGAGGAGTGCGCCATTTTCGACTCGGTTGAAGCTGGACTACCACAACATGGACTTGCAAGTGCGATGGTGGAGCGCTTCTTCTTTGGGCCTGCAATGTCCAACAGAGTTCTTGGCGCGCGCAGCGACGATTGCACATATTCCAACGTTGTTGAGCTTGCTCAAAACTGTGGTTATGGCGAAGGGAGTATAAGTAATGAGAACATGATTTATGCAAAATATATGCTGTCGTGCAATGGCGGGAGGGGATGCTATGAAGTAGAAAAGGTGGGTGATCATCGAGTGGTTCTGAAATGGGGTTCCACCCCTTTGGTGTGGGTTTCTACATGGAAATCACCCTCATCATCATCATGACGTACAAATTAACAACGGAAAGTGTTTGGCATTTGTTTGGCATACTAGAGGACATGTCATTATAAATATGAAATTAAGAGTCAAATATTGTAGGACATGTCATTAGTTTAATTCACATTATAATCATTCAAAATCACTATTGTTTAAAGAGAAAATAGAGTGCTACCATCTCATCTATTTACTTTATAACATTAAGCTTATAAGATGAGTTAGCCATTATAATGTTTATTTGAGGAGAAGCAAATGTTATCTACAAAAGTAATAATGTCATAAAGTGAAATAAATTATATATAATAAATGTTGTTTATGTTAATGTATTAAGGGAATTAATGTCATAAAGTGAAATAAATTATATATAATAAATGATGTTTATGTTGATGTATTAAGGGAATTAGTTCATTGGTTCCTAAAATGAATAAAGGAACTTGTTATATATATACACAACACCATTAGTAATTTAGTAGCACATTGATATATCATCTTATCTCTTATCTAGTCTCTCCCACTTGTATCTTGTATATATTTAAAAAGGTATTAAAGTCATGGTGATTGTGTCATAGGGAAATTTCAAAGGTTCATGCCAAGAAAAAGGTTTGTCATAGACATGGAGACAGAGACAAGTTCAAATTGAAGGCAACTGTTGTATAGTTGTTCACAATAAAAGAGAAAAAAAATCTGAATATGGTGGCCTCAACTGTTGTGTAGTTGTTCACAGTTCTTTTGTATTTTGTTTCGAAACCCCATGAGGGAGTGTTCTTTATGTTCTGATGTAGTGGTTGTGTGGTATTTACAGCGAATAAGTGTTTTTATAGAGGTAGAGAAGCCTTTTTGGAATTCCAAAAGAAAAAGATAACCCTTTTTGACTATTTCCTCGATTGGGAAATTTAGCATAGCAACCCCCGGTGAAGGAAGCCAAGTGGAATCATTCCTTGTGTCAAGGAGCAAGTTAGGGACGTTGGGAGTCGATTGGGAACAAGGCTGAGTAGTTTCAGCTTCCCCAAAAAATACAGTACATAATTTTAACGGGTGCTACGAAATCATTTTGTAGTGCCTACAAGATTTTAGTGGGCACTACGAAATCATTTCGTAGCGATTGCACAGATTGAAGAAGGAGGTAATGGTGTATTTTTTTTCTAGTTAATTGTGGATTAATTTTTCATTACAAGTAGGAATGATGAATGTTTGCAGTTGAGGATGATGGCAAGGAACCTTGTAGTATAAAGTGAGGAAAAACAACAAATTTCTTGGAGGAAGAAGGTGAGTAAACTACATGCAGAAGCAAGAAGAGTAGAGAGTTCTTAGATGAATATTCTAAAGGAGTCACGAGAAATACTACGAGAAGACTAGGCATGGAAGAACTTAGTATGGTTTTTACAAACAATTTGGTGAAGTCAACTTGTTGTAGTGGCTTGTGTGTAGCTCACCGTGAGTAGGGAGAAGCTCATGGAAGAAGGAGATTTGTGATTACTGAGAGTCATAGTAAAGTTTTAGAGAGAAGTCATAGTAGATAAAATCAGGACAAACTTGATAGAGAAGTAGTTGAAATCAAATTACAACTAGATATTTTGAGAGAACTGCTACAGAAATATGAGGAATACCAGGGTTACAAATGGACTCTTCAGAAGAAAGTAAAATGGAATTTATTTGCAGGTGAAGCTGAGATGGGGATCAAGTGCTTAGTTGATGGAGAAACTCAAGGGGTTTAAACAAAATATAAATGCTCAGTTGGAGGAAAATATCAAAGGAGTTGAGTTGTAGCCAAGGACAATTATTAAAGAAGAAGTTATTTGTGAACTTAAACATGGAGTAAATTATCCAATCGAACAAACAGTCAAAAAGAGTTTCCACTAACACCTTAAACTCCTAAAAATGACTGAAGACCTCATCCTTTGTTTTCAAGAAGTATATCTAGGTCTTCTTATAGAAAACATCAATAAAAGTCGCAAAGTACTTGTATCCCCTAAGAGATTTTGTAGACATATACCCACATATATTTGAATGCACTAAGTCAAGAATACCTTTTGATCTAGTGTACTCATTCCATGGAAAATTTTATTTCACAAACTTCCCCAACACACATCCTCCACAAACATTGTAATGCTCTATGCTCACCTCTGAAACACCTATCACCATCTCACAAAGAAATATAAGTGATCCTTGATGTATATGGCCCATTCTCCTATGCCATAGCTCCTCCTGATCTCTTGGATTATTGCTGCTAACCAGTTCCTTAAGAGTAGCCATCTACAACCTATACATAATGTATACTCCTAACTCCTATCACTGTAGGTGATTTTCAATCCTTGTTTTTCAATAGCACTTTTTTCCCTCTAAAGAGAACATTGTATCATTCATCTTGGAGAACATATACGAAAACCAAGTTCATACCCAAGCCTAGCACATGCAACACATCACGAATCGAAATTGGCTTTCCATTCTCCCTCTGAAATAGAACAATCCTTCTTGCAATCAGGTTGCAAATAGAATGGTTCCCCATATGGATATGGAATATAATGTCCTCCTCCTTATAGCTGGAGAAGTAATTTCTAACCCTTGTCATGTGAAATGACACCCCAATATCTATATGTTAAACACCATGTGAGGTCAAGCTAGATAGAAATTCTATTAGTGAAAATTTCTGATCCATCATGCTAGAGAGATAATTTGCACTAGATGAAGTTGTTGTATGCTTCTTTCCTTTCTTCTCAGTCTTATTTCTCTGTGGAAAATGGTTGACGTAGTGGTAAAATTTGTGACAGCCATAACATTTGACCTTGGAAAGGTCCTTTTTCTTCTTCTCAACTTTTGGGTTTGGTTCCTTGTTGTACCCCTTCTTTGTTTTTCCCTTCCTGGCTAGGGCCACATTCTCATGTTGCTCCCCACTCTTCTGATTCCTACTACTACTGAAACTAACAAGATTGAGCCTTAGCTCTTCATGGGTGAAATCACTCCATAAATATTGATCCCAACCCGACAACTAGTCGCATACATTGATCACTTGGATGAATACATCCCAATGCTTTGTAAATCCATTAAATTCTATATGCACCATATTATCATAATTTGGTTTATCTCCCACTGCAACTAACTCGCCTTTTAAAAATATAAATATGGTGAGGTAGATGGTACTCTCTTCTCCCTTATTCATTTTCATATTCCTTATCTTCTCTCTTAGAAGTAGCTTCATGTTAGTGGTTGCAACTTAAAATAGTTTCAAAATAGCATCCCACATTTTCCCTTTTTGTATCCAACTCATCAATATGCGGAATTATATGGTCCTTGACTCCATCAAGTATTATCCTTTGTGCTTTGGCATCTTCCTTACATGGTATGTTGAAAGTTGTGTTAGATTCATTGGAATGACTATCACACTGGTCGAATGCTCATTGAGACCATTTTATTCCAACAACCAGGAAATTTTGGCTTTCAAGATGCTAAATTTAAGGCTCCATCCAATCTGTCCCAATCTCTCAAACCTGCTGAGGTAATTTTACAAAGACTTGGAAATAAGAAAAAACAAAATAAAATGAAGAAATCGAAACGAGTTTTAAATTGTCGACTTTTCTCTTCTTATTCCTGCACAAAGGCTTCTTGTCCCCTTATATCTTCTTTGAGATAATGTGAAATTTAAATATTGTTGTAGTTACTAGTTATTATTCTCATATCAATTTTGATTATTTATCTTTTGCAATTTGTATGTGGAAAATACTAAATAAAACACTACTGAAACTTCACAAAAAATAAATAAAAAATAGGAACTGAGAAAATATTGAACACATACACAAATAATGAACACCAATATTTTTGGAAAAATGTCCCTGGAAAAAACACAATGTGGGGAAAAAATAGTTCTGTAAAAGATTATTTTATTTATTTTTTCGGCAAAATTTTGTGATTGAAAAATTACAACTATTTGTTGTAAATTAACAAACCTACAAAAAAATGTTTCCTTCACTTATGCAAGTTTATTTGACTTCCTGGAGTCAACTCGATCCCTCTTATCCAATACCCTTCTCTAGAGCCATGAACTGGTCAACACGTGCGGACCTCGCAACTCGTCCATCATTGGAAAACTCGCAATGGCTAAATAAACTCGGTCGCCTCTAGAATTCGACTTCTCCTAGAAAACTGAGCTTCTCCTTTGAACATTGATCACTCTGGAAAATTTCTCCTTGCTCCAACAACTTGGACTCTCTGAAGCGATTCAAACTACTAGGAAACTCAACCTCTTTGCATATAAAATCAATCCCTCTCTAACTCTGAGAAGCTAGAAATCAATGTGAAAAGATTCCTCCGAAAATTCAGTCTTCAATCATTGTTGATCTCAATCTGTTGTTGCCCTCATACTATCATTGTACCCTTACTATCAGTGCAAATCTATGTCTCTGATGTGTTCCCCAAATCCCCATCGATTTCCTCTTGTAATCTCTTGTTGAGCATTCAACGACCATGATCTACTATATATCAATGGCTAAGATCATCTTGACCCCATCAAATGACTTTTGTAGAAGTCACTAGAGGAAAATTGATTCACCTCAATTAATCCTGATTAATTAAGTCATTTCCCTAACTTAGGAAAATTAATAAATTGGCTAATTAATTCTAATTAAGGTAATTTCCTTAGAAATTTTTTCTTCCTATTGGATAAAATTATTCCAATGTGTTCCTTATCCTCATGGACATCATCTAATACTAGAACATGTTAACAACCTACATAAACTAATAGTTGGTTGTTTCTTGGGATAGCCAACAAAGATGACAAATCTTGTTTCATAATGTTGAGGTCTTTGATTTGGTCTTTATTTAGGCTAGTTCTATAGTGTTCATACATTTTAGTCCTATAATTAGAAATGTTGGTTAATTGAGTTTGGGAATTGGATATGGTTGATACAATTGAGTTTAATGAAGTTGGAAGAGATGATAATGATGGTCTATAGCATTGACCTTAATGTAGCTAAGGATGCATCAATTTCCTCAATTTGAGTCCTTGGGTCAGGTTTGGTTTTTCTAAACTTTGGTTTGGTCATGTTGGCTTTGGTTTCTAACTAGGTTACATATTAAAAAGTTTCCTTGCAATTCAATATATTAATTGTGTTTAGGATGTTATTTCTAATTTTCAGCCAAAAAAATAAAAAATAAATCATTAGAATGCTTACCTAGACTCCAAAGACTAGATATAGTGTTGCTTGGCACTTATGGAATCAACAAATTTCTTCAATAACTCCAAAAAATATGCAATAGAGTCCCAATATGGTAAAAAATAGGGTCACAAGCACATAAATCAAATCTCCCTAGGAAGGCATGCACATCCTTAACAACACGTGGTGCATGTTATTAAAAACGTGAGTGTTTGTGATATCCTCATTGCCACTTTTGGGGTCATCATATTCTTGCAATCATATATATATAAACTCCATGCTAATCAAGGAAGAAATTACACATCTACATTGCTTTGAGCAACATACTAAAAAAATGTTTTAACCATAAGATTTTTTTAATTTGTTTGTTTTTTATAGTATATACATAGTTGACATTGACATATTTTACTCAACATGGCCATCAAAATAATTTATTTATGAGATTCCACATTATCCACATTAAAATGTTTTATTTATTTATTTATTTTTTTAAATTCTTTATGTATTTTTAAATGTGTCCCCTTCACATTGGAAAGTAGAAAACATATATCCATGAGATATCACTTTTAGTTATTTTATCTCTTAAAAAATTAAGTTGGAAATTGAAAATTTGTATTTTATGAATATGTTTATATTGCTTGATTTTATTTATTGAATTTCAATTTGTGTGAGTGTCTAACATTATAATAGAGAATACTTATTACTTTTATTACATTTTACTTTCTAAATTTCGAAAACAAATTTTTGGTTTACTTTTAAATATAATGCCTCATTGATCTAACACTTCACTACAACAGCTCCTAGATAGCTTTGCAACAAGCTTTATTAACAATGAGGACATGTTATCTAGTTGTACATACTAGCCCAACCATATAAACTAAATGGAATTGGTAAACACCAATAGAAAACACTTACATTTTGATAGATTTAAAAAAGCCATAAAAACTAACTAGATTGTAATTTTTTTTTTATAACAAAATTTTTGCGCCCCACTTTACCATGGAAATTCTTAACTTATCTTTCTCATCCACTTAATAATTAATGATAATCTAGACATCATATTCCAAAATAAACCAAATTTTCAAACAAATATATATATATATATATATATATATATATATATATATATATATATATATATATATATATATAAACTATTTTATTTATTAAATCATTAACAATACATTATTAAACATTTATTTATTTTACATTTAGGTTTTAAAATAATTACGCAGCAAGGCGTATTTATTTGAAAACAACTTTCCTAAATGCCTTTCTGTCTTAATATTTTCCATCCGATCTCTTGTTAGACAATTGAGTCAAAATGAATCTTTGATTGAAATATAACTGCAACAGCGATAGTTACGACAGTCATTACTATGCTCTAGAAGATTTGAAACTAGTGAGATTATGCCTTTTGAGTGTTCAGGAAAAACATAAACCGGATCGTGGATCTCCCATGCTAATGGTGCTCTTGCGTCCGAATTACATAGAATTTGCGAACTTACAGGACTCGAACTGTGTCATGTCATTTCTGATGTTGATGAATCCAAGGAAGAGGAAGGTGCTGGTTGTGTGTCAACTGCAACAGAGTCGGCTTTCATATTCGCAAGATGCTTCTTCAAACGGGTGCCCCACACGTTCTTGATCTCATTGTCGGTTCTTCCTGGCAGGTACGAAGTAATAGTAGACCATCTGCATTATAGAAATATAATCAACTAATTGCAAGAGTGAATATTAATTTATGAGAATTTGTGGAGAATGGGCAACAACGACAGTTATGACAGTTATTACTCTGCTCTAGAAGATTTGAAACTAGTGAGATTACGTCTTCTGAGTGTTTAGGAAAAACATAAACCGGATCGTGGATCTCCCATGCTGATGGTGCTCTTGCGTCCGAATTATAAAAAATTTGCGAACTTACAGGACTCGAACTGTGGCATGTCATTTATGATGTTGATGAATCCAAGGAAGAGGAAGGCGCTGGCTGTGTGTCAACTGCAACCGAGTCGGCTTTCATATTCGCAAGATGCTTCTTCAAATGGGTGCCCCACATGTTCTTGATCTCATTGTCGGTTCTTCCTGGCAAGTACGAAGCAATAGTAGACCATCTGCATTATAGAAATATAATCAACTCATTGCAAGAGTGAATATTAATTTATGAGAATTTGTGGAGAATGGACATTTTTAAACTTACTTATTCCCTATGAGCCCATCCAGTTTAATGATATGATCTTCCTCTTCTGGACTAAAATTTCGTCTTTTGATGTCGGGTCTCAAGTAGTTTGTCCACCGCAGGCGACAACTCTTTCCACATCGCAGAAGCCCTGCAACATGAAACTGCCATAATTAGATTTACAGACCATTTTTATTCATTCACAAAATCCTGATATTCAACGCGAATAAATCCATGAGACTGACCTGCTTGCTTGGGCAGTGCACGCCAGTTGCCGTGGCCATGTTTGTTAATGTAATCAACGAGAATTTTATCTTTATCTAGAGTCCAGGGGCCTTTCTTTATTCCCATTTTATCACAGTAAGGAGCTCGACCCATGGTGCCTGGTTCCTCTGAAGCTATAGAGGTATTATTAGTTATCTAATGGATGCCAAGCTGAGAGTCCTGTTTTATAGTTGAGTGAAGGAAACTGCGTTGGAATAGTTCAATAAATTGAAATGTTCAACGAGAGGAAAGTGGCGGAGGGTCATCATCAAAACACTCGTGGCACAACTTGCAAACTATTTTGTCGAGGAGGTGTCATTTTCACCAGCCCCTCTTCAACTTCTTTTCGAATGGCTGGTGAGTGCATGTTTCAATTAAGTTCTTTACAACTTCACTTTTCATAAATTATAACATGATCATTTATCACGTTGTATAACATGAATATTCAAATGATATTGATTCATTCAGTCGTCCTCGTCCTCGTTATGGGTGAAGCACGCCCACATATATCTGGCTCTACACGGTAGATGGTCAAGGCAGAAGGATTTTGCAATTGCAGGATCTCTGTATAGAAGGCTTCTGGCTATTAGGGTTTATTCCCTTGCATTATCAAACCAATGGTGAAGAAGCTTATCCCCTTGCTTAACAACGTTTTGATAGAGAATTTTTTTGCTCTGAGCAAGACCGCCAGTGGCATTTTGCTTCCGGAGAGCACTGGCAAGTTGAACTTAGGAAAGGTCATAGCAGTTGGGCCTTTCTATAAAAAAGAAGACAATGGTACATTTAGATTTATAATTGGCAGACAAATTTTTTTAATCTGGATATAATTTATGTTGTAGATTTAATTTATGAAAATAAGATAAATTTTTACTGTTTCTGAATTTTGAGATTGAAAATTATGTTGCATTCCATTCTTCGGTCTTGCCTGTTCAATTCAACTTCACGTTTGCTGGTATTAATTGGAAGTTTTATGAACTTCACCAAGAGCAATGAGCCACACAATCTCATACCTATGGGCCCACCAAGAGCAATGAGCCACACAATCTCATACATATGGACCCAATGGGCCCAAGTTTTACACCGTAATCTTGTTGTATTTTCAAAATATTGACAAACTATTTGCATTAACTAAATGATTTTATTTCTTCAAGACTGCCACAAGATACAATGTGATTTTATTTCTTCTAGACTACCACAAGATACAATGTAGCCTAGCAGGATAGGTATAACACAATAATACACAATTATTTATTCCAGTAGTACCGATAATCTAATATGCATGATGGACTAGTATTAAACCAACAAAATAAACCAAATTGAACTAATGCTTTCACTGCTCTAGCAAGCTTCTCAGAAGGACCGTGACAACTTTTTATCAACAGGTATACTACTGCCCTTCAGCCTTGTTTTGTTAAACAAATTGATAGAGTATTTGGAGATGGCATGGCAATTTAGATGTTGATGTCATGCCAATGTTTTGATAGTTTGGATTAGGCAATATAAACTTACAAAAAGTCTCAACTTGCAAACAGTGTCAATTTGACTCCAAATTGAAGCTGGAGTGCAGTAAAGTGATGTTTGCTTCAAATAAGTTGCAGCTATATCTTACAAAAAGTCTCAACTTACAAACAGTCTCAATTTGAATCCAACTTGAAGTTGGAGAAAAGTGAAGTGATGTTTGCTTCAAATAAGTTGCAGCTATATCTTTTTCAATGATATAGGAAATGATGCATTGATTGTAAGAACAGAAAGTTTCAAGGGAATATATATATATATATATATATATATATATATATATATATATCTAGCTCTGCACTCTCTTTAATCCGCTATTTGCTCTATTTTCTTTTTACATCATAGATGTCTAAAACCATTGGGTTACTGTCTTTTCACCCTATGTATTATATCATTTTATTTTCGTTTAACAAACAGATAAGATGTAAAAGAAATATACCCAGAAACTAGAATCTCTAAGATGTAAAATATATATACCCAGAAACTAGAATCTCTAAAGGTGAAACAAAAACTAAATTGTTGAAAATGAGATATGCATATTTTAAAATTTAAAATATATATAATAAAAAGGAAAATATGGTTTTATAAATGGCACTAAGAATAGTTTGAGTATGATAGTAATAAAAGTGTTAAGAAAAGGTTTGAATACTTTAAAAATAATAATAGTTTAGTTTTAAAGTTATAAGTAAATTATACTTTAAAGATAAGAGAGTTTACTAAATGTATAAGAGTTTACTAGTTGTAAAATAAGAAATGATTTGTTTGTAATTATTTTATTTTTAAAATTAATATATAATTTTGAGGGAACTATATACATTTATATAGTTTTAGAAGAATTAGTAGCATGTCTTATACATGTAGTCATTAGTAATTTTTTCTCTATAAATTAATCAATTACTCACATTATTATAATTTTCCTACAAAGTTATCTTACTTTATTTCCAGCATGCAAACTATTAATCGTTTCCCCAAAAAGCATGCCCCATACATGGAAAAGGGAGTTTAAAAAGTGGAATGTTAACATTTTCGTTTATATTTTGAGCCCATTAAGAGACTTCACAAAAATGGAGTCCCCTTTTAGAGGATCTATAATGTTTATGTCATGTAAAGTACCTATCAGTATTTATCTTGGGAAGGATGGAGCAGTTGATTTGTTCATAGGAATCCAACATTTTGTTCATAGAATTTCTGGATGATATTATACATTCTTCAAAATTGGTAGAGAATAATATTACAGAGACTCCAAGGGAAAAAATTGTATACTCTCCACTACATTTAGCCATATTATGAAATAAACTTTGCTAGAGGTCGATATGAAAAAGGGCATGCTTCCCTTGCTTATGTTGGGAGCAATACCTTTGTAGCCACTCTCTTTAGCATAATATATCATTTTAGATGCATTTAGAACCGTGAAGATTTATTTTTTAGGTGATGAGCTCAAATTTGCAACATGGCTACTTACTAAAACAACACAATCTAACTAAACAACCTTTTTGTTTCCAAATAAACCTAATAAGCATCATATTTTATTTGTCTCATTATTTTTATATCATATTTTAGTTGTCTCATTATTTTTAACACTTCATAGATATGCCACTCGCAATGGATGCTTTCAAAGATTTAATATCTCACATGAAATTATTGCTTATGATTTAAGACAGCTGAATAACATTTTGTTTATTAATTTGAATTTATACCTTACAGTGTTTCCTTTGCAACATCTAGTGCAATTGCTAGTTATATGCATTATTTTTCTAAGTAAAAATATCTTCATTACTCATATTAACAATATATCATTACTTTAGTTGAGAGTTGCTCTCATCATTATGCATCGACTTCATTTGTTATCATGAAATAAATGGTCAATAAAACATTTTACTCATTTTAATATTTTTTCATTCTTTACATGTAATATAAAAAAAAATTAATAATTTTAATTTTAAATAATTTAATTTTTTTTAAACAAATATCTTTTTAAATATAATAACTAATTTATTTTTTAAAATTTTATCAAAATTATAAAAGCAAACCATTATAACCAAAAATCATATACATTAGAAACATCTATTAATAATATTAGCTTTTAATCAAATCCTCAACATTTTATTTTATTTTTTAAATAAAATTATATTTAGAGAATATACATAAATATAACTGACATCATCCGAAAATACATAAACTCTTAACGAAAATACAAAAACTCTTAACCGGAATTGTATGTAACAACCCTCACCCATTTCTACTCACAAAACTTATCTATACTCTCCTTTTTAACATTGCCAAAATATATATTACTCAAAAAATTCCATAAAATATGTCAAACAAGGAGAAAACCATTAACTACAAGAGGAAACCCATCAAATCCCTAACATCGCAAACACCATTCAATATTATTCCCTAATATAGAAAAAGCTATTCAATATTATTGTATTTTAATTTACATGTTATTTAAATAGGTTGTATTTTAATTTACATGTTATTTAAATAGGTTGTCTTCGTCTTCGTCTTCGTGAGGAATATAGAAATTTTAAAAGGGAATTAGCTTCCAAATCTGATGATATAGAATTTTTTTTTTTCCTAGTTTTATGGTTTAAAAAAAAAATTGTTTTTTAATTTTAGTTATAGTTTTGTTTGTATGTTTGGTAGTATTTTTTTTTTTTTTTTCACTTTTTTATATTTTATTTTTATAACATGTTCAAATATATTTTATTTCATTTTCATAATATGTTCAGATATATTATTTTGATTGGGGAAGGGAATTGAACGTGTGATGAGTGCTATAATAACTCACTTCATCATCGTTTAATCAAAATCTCACAAACTTAATTATAATTATAATTTGTGTGAAAAGACTTTAAAATAAGTAATAATGACATAACTGGCTTAACAATCTAAATTTAAGTTTTTAAAAATATATTGTTAAATTAATTTGATAAGTTGTTAAATTAATTTTTATAACATTTATGAAAGTGTTGTCATATTTAGTGAAATAATGACTCATTCGTATCCCAAAAAAAATCAACTCAAATCAACAAAGTGGAAAGAACGCGGGTTAAAAAAGAGAGGTGAAGGGTTGGTAAACCCATGGACATTCATGACAATATAGCAATGTATGAACTCACAGCAGAAATTGACTTGGCTGATTAATATAATTATAGGAGGTAATTAACTCGTTTTTGACGGTTAAACATGGAAAACGTGAACGTCATCTGTGCAATCTGACTCTTGAATACTCAATGGTCCGTACTTACCTTCGAACACAAAATAGAAAAGCATACTTAAATATCTTAATACCTACATATTTAAATATGATGTGAAGCCATCGTCATGATAAAAGAGTCTCATCCTTGTATGGACGATCAATATGCAACAACAAAAAATAGTACATTTATACTTTACTTTGTACTTTGTGACCGTGTGTGGAATTTTTTAAAATAATTGTTAAAAGTGTGGTGTTTCTCTTATAATGAAAATAATGTAAATTTAAAGTATTATTTTTCTTTTATATTTTAAAATTTTTAAAAAGTTGAAATTAATTTATAAATTTGAAATTAAAATTGATTTGAAAAAGATGAGTGAATATATTATTGAAATCATAACATAATTTTATGTATTAATTTTTTTGTTTTAATGGGTAAAAATAAAATAGAAAATGATATTAAGAAATACCATATTATTTTTGTTTAATTTTGAAATAATATGTAAATTTTATAGTATTAATTGGCAATATTTACTTTTCTACAATCTCATGGTATTAATTGACTAATTTTTTTTCATATTATGGAAACCAAATGCATTAAAACACTCATATATCGACTTAAAAAATCTATTAAAAAACAATCAATGACTAATAAAATATAATATATTTATTGACCTCAAGATAGCAAAGTGTGAAAATGGTATAATCTAGTCTAATGAAATGTTAGTCTAGTGCTGTTCATAGTTCCTTCTTCATGCTTTTATCTGTCAATATTATTGATAATATTCTCTCTACTAAAAATCACAAATCTTAAATATAAAAGGTACTATTAATAAACTTACAATATGCAGATTTAATTTGTTGAGCTTTTATCTGTCAATATTATTGATAATATTCTCTACTAAAAATCACAAATCTTAAATATAAAAGTACTATTAATAAAATTATAATATGCAGATTTAATTTGTTGAGATTGCATATAAGGTAAAAATATAATATAGGTAAATCCACAAATCAAAATAGTATTAGTCTTGGTCATTTGTCTCATTCTTCCTTTATTATTAAAATAAAAATAAAAACATTTAATCCCTCCAATTACTATTGATTGAAAAAATTTATCAATATTACATGAAAACTTCATTCTTATTGAAAATATCTATATCATCTCACAAAACTTGAAATAAAAAAACATAAAAAAATTATTATATATATAAAATAAATTATCTATCACTTATAATAAATCTATACAATTTATTTTATCAATAACACCCATAACTTCCAACAAAATTAATAATAGATTAATAGGTTAATAATAGATTAATCGGCAACAATCCTACCTAGTTAAAATCTAGGTTAAAAGTAAAATTCCAAGTTAGTAACAACGTCAATGGGATTAACATGAGCCTTATTGTTACTCGTGATCGAATATTTTTCATAAAAAAGGATCGTTATTTCTCACGTTGCAATGTTAGACAACTCTTTTCTTCCGGCATAGGTATCGGATCGATAGAATACTTTTCCCAAAAAATTAATGGTTATTTTATCATGTTACAACGCTAGAATTTGTGGCAGGCAATTCTCTTTTTTCACGCATTGAATAGAGCACTGCAGGTTTAATTGTTACATAATGTGGAATATAGACATCATGGAAGTTGGAATGGGAGCATTAAGGTTTTTCTAAAATTATTAAAGAATAGATAAAGATTTAGCTGAAAACGAAAAATTGAAACAAAGAATAAATTTAATTACTCAATATTGATTTGAGAATCAATACATAAAGCAACTAAGTTTAGTTTAGTTGTACATGCAATAACTAAGGCTAATTAAAGCTAACTAAAGATAAGTGTGCTTTATGTTATGTTAATGTGCACATGCACCACATGCAAGTACTAGATTTAACTAACTAAAGCCAAGTGCACACCACATGTAAGCACTCGAGTTAACTAACTAAAGTCAAGTGCACACCACATGTAAACACTAGATTTAACTAACGCTAACTAAGTGCACATCACATGCAAGCACTAGAGTTTAACCAAAGCTAATTAAGGTTAACTAAGTGCATGCACACCAACATCCCCCCTTAAGCATAACTTAGGTGAGCATGATGCACAAATGAATGAGTCCCGACAACAAGGCCATTTTAGGTACCCATGTACAATGCATGAAAAGAGGAAAGAGGGAAAACCCAATTGGAAGAAAACTCCCCCTCAAAATATAATGCAAAAATTAGAGAAAAGACAATTTTTAGGAATTCATGTCCTTCACCCTTAGACGATCTCACATAAATTGAAACTTCTGCTCAATGAAAGTCTTGGTGAAGATGTCGACGGTCTACTCAGAACTGGGACAGTATTGCAGATCGATGATCCCATCTTGAATCAATTCTCTGATGAAGTGCATGTGGATCTCGATATGTTTGGTTCGTTTTCACTGTACTAGATATCTGCAAAAATTTAGTGTACTCTGATTGTTGCACCATATGACAGTCAGACGGTGGATACTGATACCAATCTCATAAAGGAAATGTCGCAGCCAAATGGCCTGAATAGTGGCATTGGCTAGTCCTATGTACTCGATCTCTGCTGATGATAAAGCAATGGCAGCTTGCTTCTTGCTTAACCAACAAATGGGGTCGAATCCAAAACTGAGTACATAATCGGAGGTGGAATTGTGATCAAGGTTATCGCCAACCCAATTTGAATCTATGAACCCAATGAGATCCAAAGAAAAATTTGTTGCATAATGAAACCCATAGGTCATTTTCCCCTAGATATATCGAAGGATGTGCTTTGCATCTTTCCAATGTAACTCATGTGGCTCCTATATGTATCTGGAAACTGCTCCTACGACATATGAGAAATCAAGACAAGAGTAGTGAGATAAAGAATACTCCCCACAAGGTGACAGTACAATGTGCAATCAAACAATGGCGTGTGTTTGCCATTCTCAAGCTTTATCCCTAATAAGAAAGGTGTGGTTGTTGTCTTGCAGTCACTCATGTGAAATAATGCCAAAATATCTCTAACATACTTTGGTTGCCAAATGGTAATCCTAGAACCATTCTAATCGATCTCTAGTCCAAGGAAAAAATTTAGCAAGCCCATATTTGTCATAGAAAATTTCCTATGAAATGCAATTTTAATCTTAGCAATGGCAGAAGTTGAACTACCTATTATTAAGATATCATTTACGTAGAGTATTATGATCAACAAGGAGTCAATTTTCTTCAACAAATAAACATTGGAATTCGATTTGCAGCGTACAAAATTTTGAGATAACAAATAGGAATCCATGTTTACATACCACGCCCTAAGTGTCTGCTTGAGGCCATAGAGAAACTTCTTTAGTTTGCATACCAGAGATGAATTTTTCACGTATCCCTGTGGCTACTCCATGTAGATTTCCTCTTCGAGATCACCATGAAGAAAGGCATTCTTCACATCCATATGATGCTCCTCTCATCCTCTTGTTGCTGCAATGGAGAGAGCTAGCCGAACAAAACCCATTTTTTCCACTAGACAAAAAGTCTCATCATAGTCAACACCATGTATTCACCAAAAACCTTTTTCCACCAACCATGCCTTATATCGACTAACTTGGCCATCTGCTTCTTTCTTGGTCCAGTAAACCCACTTGCATCTGACAATTTTACGATTAGAAGATAGTGAAACTAGGTCCCAAGTTTGGTTCTCAATGAGAGAGTTGTATTCCTCATCCATAGTTTCCTCCCATTTAGGATGCCCATATGCTTCTACATAAGTTTATGGATCATATGCATGCATCATATAAGCGTGCATGGGCATGCATGGCTCCATAGCTAAGAGTGCTTGTGGATCTTCCTCAAACTGAGGTATAGTGGTAGGATAATCTAAGAGATAACTCATGCTACATCATTTTTGTACTTAAACTAGTCGATAATCTTATGAACTGCATGAGGAAATGTTATCTTGATGTTCAACACACGTGTCACAATAAAAGGCTCTTTTAGATCAGAATTATGAATCCGAAGTATCATATGCATGCTCATCAATTATTGGTGAAGAAAATTTTGTAATAAGTTCATTTGGTGGAGCATGCAACGCAAACTTTACACTCCCTTCGATAAAGAACTCTTCAATGTTTATATAAAACAATTTGTATCATTTGACTTCATCAAAATATCTAAAAAACATGCATTCCTTGCTTTGAGGCTCCAAATCCTTTCTCTTCTCTTTAGGAATATGGGCCCATGCTCAAGATCCAAAAATGTGGAAATGGCTGACTTCAGGTTGCATGCCAACCAAAGCCTCAAAAGGTGTTTTTCTAGTAACATATTTATGAGGAGATCTATTATGGATGTATGAGAGATAATTGATAACTTCAACCCACAATTTTGATGGAAGAGATATTGCATGAAACATGCAATTTACCATCTCTTTTAAAGATCTATTCTTCCTCTCGGCCACCCCATTTTGTTGCAGAGTGTAAGGAACTGTATCCTGCAACCTTATGCATGCTTCATTACAAATATTATTGATATCTTTGTTTCCATATTCCTCCCTGTTATCTGTGTGGAGGATCTTGATGCACTTTCCATATTGATTTTCCATGTGTGCTTTGAAAATATTTAGATGCTGAAAAACATCTGACTTGAGTTTCAGGAAGTAAACCCAAGTGAATCTCATGTAATCATATATAAATTACAATACATATCTTGCTTTTCTCATTGAGGGTACTAAAATGGACCCATGAGATCACTGTGTATAAGCTCCAAAGGTGAAGAGTCTATCCATACATTGCACCTTCTCGAACTTGTCTTGTGGATGCTTTCCAAGAGCACATCCATAATAAACACCATTTGAAAATCAAATGGAAGGAAGTACTTTAACCATCACTTGCTAAGTTGTTTCCTATATCTAAAATTCAATTGTCCAAATCTCTCGTGCCAAATCCTACTTTCTTCATTTTCATGTGTAAGTATAAAAATAGAATCTGACTGAGGAGAAAATAAAAAAATGTATACAGACAAGATTGATCATTTACCTTGTCAGATGCAATCTTCAAGTTGGCTTGCGTATCGTAAATGCTCACGGAATCCAGGGTAAATTCCACTTTCCATCTAGTACCATTGTGTGTCATTTGATACACTGAAAAAAGATTCATAGAAATCCTCAAAATATTCAAGACATCCTCAAAAATTCCATCTTCATATTGCACTCTTCATTTTCCAGTTGCTTCAACTACATAATTGTCCCCCATGAGAATAAAAGGACCCTAGTATGCATGTAGAGAAGAAAAAAATTCCTTTAAAGAAGCCATATGATGCGAAACTCCTGAATCAATGATCCATTCTTGCAGTGTAGAATGAAGGGAAATCAAAGCATGACCATTACCTCGTGTTTTTGATGGTTTTTCCTCTGTCTTCTTCTTGGCACTTTATGGAATGTGATGACCATTATTATTTTGTTGAAGAGTCTTTGTCGTCAGAACAATAGTATTCCACATGCAAGAGGATTCAAGATTATAGCCTCTATTACAATAAGGACACTTAGAGTTTCCTTTCTTTCCATTCTTAATCTTGTATTTGGAAGAATCATCTGGAGGTTTTGGATTTCCACCCTTTCTTGAATCTGGATCTCTTGCCTTTCATTTTCCTTTGGATTTTTAATTTGGTTTCGAGTTGGAATTTCCTTTTTCATGCATGAAAAGTGCATGTGCATTTGAAAAATTTAATGAACCTATCTTGATGAGCTTATCCTGCTAATGAATGAGAGTCTCAATAAATACATCAAGTTTGGACATTTTCCATTTATCTCCACTTGCAAGTCTAACTGTATGAAATGTAGAAACAAAAATGACATATTCATGACCTAATTTATACAACATAGAAATGATAAATTGACCTTCTTGTTTGGATTTATCAATCCCGCAATCATATAATTGAAGAAGCGATGATTTGAATTTCAAAAAGAAATCTTGAATGTTCTCAAAGTTGGTTGGGTCTAAGGAATTTAGCTCATTTTTTAGAATATGAGCACCTGTCTCATCTTGATTTCCAAATAAATTCTCCAAGGTTTTCCAAAATTGATTTGGAGTGGTGCATGTGTCCACATGGGAACACAATGCTCAAGATATGGCAAAAAATAGAAGATAAAAAGCCTCGTCCATCATGTTGAAGTATTTAGATTTTTCAATGGGGGAACTGGGTTCATATTTTTTATCCATAACTATCTGATATAATCCTTTGTCTTTGAGGTGAAATAAAATATCTGGCTTCCATTGTAAGTAGTTATACGAATTGAGAATAATTGAAGATGAGAACTCCATTCTTTCACCTTGTGGTTGTAGCAGAATTTGCGAAAATTCACTAATATTCTGATAAGAAAATCATCTCTCAACAATTCCAATTATCTGATCTTCTAACCTGCAAAAGATAGTTCATGCACCTTCTCCAGACCCCTGTAGCTTTGATACCATGTAAAATTATTAGAGCACAAATAAGGATATAACTTAAGAATAATTGCACAAACTTGCAAGAATTGAAAAGGAAAATTGGAATAAAGAATGAATTATATTCCGCAATATTGAATTGATAATCAATACATAAAGTAACTAAGTTAAGCTTAGTTGTACATGCAATAACTAAAGATAATTAAATTTAACTAAAGCTAAGTGTGTTTTATGTTGTGTTAATGTGTACGTGCACCACATGCAAACACTAGAGTTAACTAACTAGATCCAAGTTCACATCACATGTAAGCACTCGAGTTAATTAGCAAAATCCAAGTGCACACCACATGTAAGCATTAGATTTAACTAGCGCTAACTAATTTTTGGACCAAATTTCACCTTCAACAGGAAGATGGGTGGCTTCGATAATGAAATAATGAATTTGACATCAATTATCATGTCCACATCTCATATTATGACTTTGTGACCATCAAATGAAGCAACGAAGGATTCAATGGCACTCTAGTTGAAACCCTAAAAGAGTTGTAGGAACTCATAACAACCCATGGTTTGAGAGAGTTCCACATGCTCCTCATAAGCCTCAAGCAAGTGTGTGCCCACAATTTCTATTTGGGTAACTTGTGACATATTTAGGAGATGGGATAACCAAAAGGTTGAAACGAGCAAAGAGACATATGGCCAAATGAAACCCTCGAAACCCTAACCAACACTCTCAATAGGGAAGAACCGAGAAGAGAATGACAAAGTTGAGATAGACAAAATCATGAAAAATCCCTAATTTTTTATCTCAAGGAAAGAATAATGATGAGAAATCATTATGGAGTACCATGAGGACAAGCCTAAATATGACCACTATTGGATCGAGATAGACGAAGACAATCAAGATTGTAAGTCCATTTGACAGATTATCACAATGATACTTTAGAGCTACCCTGCCTACAAATGATTAAGTCGAGGATCAAGAATTGTTGGTGTGATTTATCCCAAGACCAAGGCCATAGACTTAGGTTGTAGAATTATATCATGGTCGAAATACCTGAGTTGATAAATAGGGTCTCACCATTATATCAATGACCAATCACTGTGATTCACCATTGATATCAAACATAGGGATAATTTAAATATAAATGCATTTGAATTAAGCATATATATTGAGTATTAAAAGAATTAAATAAGCTTTGAAGTTAAGGCTGCTACAAAATTTCATATTTTGTAGCGGCCTTTTCTTTGCAAATATTCAAATGTAGAATTATAATTATAGCCCTTCGATAGTTATTTCCAATGTCATGATAATTGTCAAGGGATGCTTGAGCTCCATGGAAAGAAATATAGGTAAACCATCATAAAAATAAATAAATAAATAATAAGCTCCACAACTTTAGAAACTAAAGGTGAGCATAAACCATATCTCTCTCTCTCTCTCTCTCTCTCTCTCTCTCTCTCTCTCTCTCTCGCTATATATATATATATATATATATATATATATATATATATATATATATATATCAAATTTTGAGTCACATCACGTTCAAACACCAAATTGGTGTATACAGGACCCCTTGTTTGTGTGATAAGGGACCACACCTATACGCAACGATTTGTTTGCTAAGTCTACAAAGCATACATACTATACCCCTTGTCCACCTGGTTTCTGTAACCTCTTAGGAGGAAACACATACTCTTAATCATTAAGCCTCAAGCTATATATATATATATATATGCAATCAAGCCAAAACCGCTGGGTATGTGTTATATTCTTTCCACGACTAAGCACGGCGCGGGGGTAAGAGGGGGCGATGGGCCCCCCTTTGCGCTGTGTGTACAATGGGGTTTCACGGTGGGGGCGGGAGTCTCTCCCGTCGTGGTCCTGGGGCAGTGCTCCCGAAATTTTGGTTCCTTAATTTCCCGCTCGGGTACTCGCGTCTCATGGTTTTGTGCATGGTTTTGCACATGGTTTTGGGGTTCGAAGGTTTTCGGCCCCTGGTATTTTGTAGATCCGGTCAAGGGAACTACGGTTATGTTCTAATCCAGGGTTAATGGATTGGGGTTTATGTATGCTTCGGCATGTATATATATGTGTTGTAACACTAAAAGCAATATAATGAAAAATCAAGCTGGTCGTCCCGATTTGGGATCCAGGGGAAAATCTCTGTGTTTATCCGTTTTATGTTTTATGCTCTTGCTATTGTTTATTTTCTGTTATAAGATTCGTGTCTAGATAATTTTTGTTCAGGGTTAAAACCTACAAACACAAATCTAAAAGGTAGAAGGGGAAGGAGATAAGAGAGGGGTCCATGTCTTCAAGGAATGAATGAGAGGGGAGGTAGTTGGCTTTCCAACACACCCATGGTAGAGGATGATACATTTCACATTACCAAGATTTTAAAAAATCATAAAAACTAACTAAATTATAACTTCTTTATTATATTAGTAGTAATAGTAAAAATAAATTATATATTTACTAAACAATATACTTTTCCAAAAACATGTAACAAAATTCTTAACCATAGAGATTCACCGCCACTTTAATTTATCCCTCCCACCCACCTATAATTATTGATCATTAAATTAAAATTCTAGAAGCCTATTGCAAAATAAATAAACCTCCACATAAAATATATTATATATAAACTATTTTATTTATTAAATCAATAATTTATTATTTAAATAATTAACAATACATTATTAAACTAATTACTTATATTAAATTGATATCTAAATTAATTAAATACATTATTTTAATGACTTATCACCTAATTAAACTATCTTCATTTTCATTAAAGTATAATTAATTTAGTTAAGTTATTCTCATCACTAAATCTTCAGTTCATAAATGATCAATAATAGAAATTTTACTCATTTTAATGTTTTTTAAATTGATTAATATATTTTTTTTCATATTTAGTGTAAAAAATAATTAATAGATAAATAATTTGCATTTTAAAATAATTTATATTTTTTAATAAATATTTTTTAAATATAATAATTAATTTAATTTCTTAATTAAAAAATAAAATAAAATAAAATAAAATAAAATCATAACCAAAACCCTCAATATCACAAACATCTATTCAATAATATTACATTTTAATTTATATGTTACTATTCCTTAGATCGTCTTTTATCTTTGGGAGGACATAAATTTCAAAAGAAACTAGCTTTTAACCAGACCCTAACATCACAAACATCTATTGAAATATTATTATATTTTAATTTACAATTTACGTTTAATCATGGAAAACGTGAAGATCATCCGTCAAAGCTGACTCTTTAATACTCAATGGTTCCATAACTACCTTCGAATACAAAATAGAAAGGTATAGTTAATAAAAAGTAATACGATTGTTCTGGTTTACTTGAGAATAATATTTATTATCTATAACATTAATTGATAATGTTTTCTTTCCATGTCATGGAAACCAAAAAAACATAAAATTAAATTGAAACATTCATATATTAAACTAAAAAATATATTCAAAAAGTATTTAATGAATCCCGAAATGCATTGTATCTATTGGTCTTTGGAGAAATTTTTGTGAAAACAACAAAGTGTGAGACACGGATCTATTTTACTTGAAAACTTTATTCTCTAGTCAAAAATTAATATATTTTTGTCCATGATTCTTTTTTCATTCTTTCATCACTCAATATTATTGGTAATTTTTTCTATACTAAAAATCACAAAGCCTCAATACAAGATGTACCATTAATACAAATCTATAATATATAAATTTTAATATGTTGAAATTGGATATAGGGCTAAGATATCATAGTATAAGTGAATCCAAAAATCAAATAGTATTGATATTGGTTTTCATCATCATTGAAGATAAAGACATTTAATCTTTCTAGTTACTATTGATAGGAAGATATCATAATTATTACATAATAACATCATTTTATTGAAAATATCTATATTGTCTTTCAATTTTTTTTCTAAGAAAAAACCATAACTTTCATTATACAAAATATTGAAAATTACATGTTGTAGATGTTGCGAAAGGAGCATATCTCAAAATCGGCAGCGGCCACATATTGTATGGAGTTCCAAAAATGACTAATGCATAAAAGTATTGTAAACAATTCTAGATAAACATAAAAATATACACAATTCCATAAGTTCTAATATTCGGAAAAATAAACAAAAAACGATCCGTATATATGTTGTGTAGTATCACATTGGTGGTGCCTCTTGTGTCTAATGATCAATGAATGACCTATGAAAATACTGATAGAATTCCTGTCCAATCTGCTCATATGTCTGATAATCAATAAATGGCCAATGACAATACATATAGCTCCTGTCCAATTTGCTCTTATATCATCCAAATACCAAAATGTTGTTGCTTTTCTTCTTTGAATAAACTATCAAAAATCTGATTCTTTTCCTGTAGATATAACGACATAGCACATAGTCAAATTGTGATTTTAATGTTATTACTTTTTCTAAAAAAATTTCTAAGTATTATCTTTCAAACTTAAAAAAACACACAAAAAAAAATACTTAAAATTATTTATATTAATCTGATACATAAAAATAAACCCTTGATTAAAATTTGAAGTTTAAGTCATCTATCACTTGTGCCCTATCTACGCACTTTCTTTGTGTATGACAATATTGAGTTCTCCAACTATGCACACTTTTATTTTTAAATATATTTGAAAAGAAATTCAAAACTATACGATGCACCGAGATTTCTTTGGATTAATTCAATCTATTAATTTTATAGCATATACCTATAATTCATTTAACACAAAAACAACTTTATAGAATTATAGATTAATGACCCACCATAATTTCCATCTAGATTAATAAGATTAATAATAGATTAATCATCGACTATAATATTTAGCTAAATTCTAGGTTAAAAGTCAAATTCCAGGCTTCCAGCGAAATCAATGAGATTAGTATGGGCCTTGCTGTTCATCATCATCGAATACAAACAAAAGAAGTTATTTATCACGTTGCAATGCTCAAGTTAGTGGCAGGAAACTCTCTTTGTAAACCCATATGCATCGGATCGACAGAATACTTTTTCTTAAAAAGTCGATGGTTATTTATCACACTGCAAAGCTAGTATTTGTGTGAGGAAGCTCTCCTTCTTCAGCCACAGGATCGAGAACTGGAGTTTTGATTGTTACAGAATGGAAGCTACAATGGGAGCATCATGGTTTTGTGAAGAAGAGTGGACTATTATCTAAATGTATTAATGTTAATTAATTGAATTGATTATTATAGTTTTATGTTGTTGGACGACGGGGAGTAATAATTTGTCGCCTGTAGATTAAATACTAATACTAATAATACTCCATCCACACTAGTACACCAATTGGACGCATATTTGGATGCAACTGAATGGTAGTCATGGCAAGATTTAATCATAAATGGTTGCTCTCTTAATAATCTGTTGTTGCTAGCGGACTTGCGGACAATCGAAGAGTATTTAATAGATGAAGAGTTGCAAGATGACAGTATTATTTTGCAATGATATGGGGCAAGACCTAATATCTAGTCCTACAAAATATGTTATTGTCTTACAATACATACCTACTCATTTTTTTTAAAATTATTAGAGCATAGATATTGATTTAGCTCAAGAATAATTACACAAATTTGCAAGAAGTGAAAAAGAAAATTGGAATTGAGAATGAATTTCATTTGTCAATATTGATTTGAGAATGAATACATAAAACAACTAAGTTAAAGCTTAGTTGTACAAACAATAACTACAAATAATTAAAGCTAACTGAAGCTAAGTGTGTTTTATGTTCTATTAATGTGCACATGCACCATATGCACGCATTAGAGTTAACTAACTAAAGTCAAGTGCACACCACATCTAAGCACTTGAGTTAAATAACTAAATCCCAGTGCACATCACATGCAAGAACTAGAGTTGAAATGAAGCTAATGAAGGCTAACAAGGTGCATGTACACCAACACCCCCCCTTAAACACAACTTAGGTGAGTGTGATGAAAAATGAATGGATCTCGGCAACAAGGTCATTTTAGGTACCCATGTACAATGCATGAAAAAGAGGAAAGAGGGCAAATTGAGTGGGAAGAAAATCCCCCCTCAAAATACAATGCAAAAAATAGAGAAAATACAACTGCTATGCAGTCATGTCCTTCACCCCGAGACGGTCTCGCAGAAATTGAAACCCCTTCTCAGTGAATGTCTTGGTGAAGATGTCGATAGTCTTCTCAGAACTGAGAGAGTACTATAGATCGATGATCCCATCATGAATCAGTTCTCTAATCAAGTGCATGTCGATCTCGATATGTTTTATCCATTGCCGCAACATAGGATATCTTCAAAAATTTAACATACTTTGATTACCACACCATATGACAGTCGGATGATGGACATTGATACCAACCTTAGAAAGAAAATGTTGTATCCAAATGGCCTGAATAGTGGCATTGACTACTTCTATATACTCGACCTCTGCTAATAATAAAGCAATAACAACCTACTTCTTACTTTACCAACAAATTGGGTTGGATCCAAAAACAAGTACATAACTAGAGGTGGACTTACAATCAAGGTTGTCACTAGCCCAATATGAATCTATGAACCCAATGAGATCCAAAGAACAATTTCCTGCATAATGAATCCCATAGGTGATTGTCCCTTGGACATATTGAAGGATGTTCTTTGCAGATTTTCAGTGTAACTCATGTGGCTCCTACGTGTATCTAAAAACTTCTCCTATAACATATGAGAGATCATGAAGAGAGTGAGGGAGATAAAGAAGACTCCCCACAAGCTGACGGTACAATGTGCAATCAACCAATGGTGTGTCTTTTCCATTCTCAAGTTTTATCCCTATAATAAAGGTGTGGCTGCTGACTTGCAATCACTAATGTGAAATCGTGCCAAAAGATCTCTAGCATACTTTGGTTGAGAAATGGTAATCCCATAACCACTTTGATTTATCTCTAGTCCGAGAAATTTTTTTAGCAAGCCCACATCTGTCATAGAAAACCATTTATGTAATGCATTCTTAATCTCAAAAATGGTAGAAGCTAAACTACCATTTATCAAAAGATCGTCTACATAGAGTACTATGATCAATAAGGAGTCAATTTTCTTCAACATCTTCTTCAAACTTTACACTCCATTCAATAAAGAGGTATTTAGTGTTGATATCAAGCAATATATACCCTTTGACTTCATCATAACATCCAAAAAACATGCATTCCTTGCTCTGAGGCCCCAAAGCCTTTCTCTTCTTTATAGGAACGTCAGCCCACGCTCAAGATCCAAAAATGCGAAAATGACTGACTTCAAGTTGCATGCCAGTCCAAGCCTCAGAATGTGTTTTTCTAGTAACATATTTATGAGGAGATCTATTACGTATTTATGAGGCACAATTGATAGCTTCAAACCACAATTTTTAAAGAAGATATATTTCATTCAACATGCATTTGACCATCTCTTTCAAAGATCTATTCTTCATTTCGACCACCCCATTTTGCCGCGGAGTGTAAGGAACTGTATGCTGCAATTGTATGCTTGATTTGTTACAAATATTCTAGATATCTTTGTTGACATATTCCTTCCCATTGTCTGTGGAGATGATCTTGATGTGTTTTCCAGACTAATTTTCTACATGCGCTTTGAAAATCTTTAGATATTGAAAAAATTCAGACTTGCGTTTCAAGAAGTAAACCCAAGTGAATCTCATGTAATCATCTATAAAATTACAACACATATCCTGCTTTTATAATTGAAGATACTGGAAATGGATCCATGATATCACTATGTACAAGCTCCAAAGGTGAAGAGGCTTTCCATGGCATGCCCCTTCTATAACTTGTCTTGTGGATGCTTTCCAAGAGCACATCCATTACAAACACCATTTGAAAATAGATGGCTTACAATCCTTTAACCATCCCTTGCTTGCTAAGTTGTCGCATATATCTGAAATTCAAGTGCCTAAATATCTCGTGCCAAATCCTACTTTCTTCATTTGCATGCGTAAGTAGCAAAATAGAATCTGACTGAGGAACAAAATTAGAAAATGTATATAGATGAGATTTATCATTTACCTTGCCACATGCAATCTTCAAGTTGGTTTGCATATCATAAATGCTCACGGAATCTAGGGTAAATTCCATTTTCCTTCCGGTGCTAGTGTGTGTCATCTGATACACTGAAAAAATATTCACATAAAGCCTCAGAATATGCAAGACATTCTCAAAACTTGCATCTTCGAATTGCACTCTTCCTTGTCGAGTTGCTTCAACTGCATAGATGTCCCCCATGAGAATAAGAGGACCCAAGTATGCATGTAGTGAAGAAAAATATTCCTTCGAAGAAGTCATATGATGTGAGGCTCCTGAAACGATGATCCATTCTTGCGATGTAGAATGAAGGGAAATCAAAGTATGCCCATTACCCCTTGTTTTTGATGGTTTTTCCTTTGTCTTCTTCTTGGGACTTTCTTGAATGTGATGACCGAGATTATTTGAATGAAGATTCTTTGTCATCAAATCAATAGTATTCTGCATGCAAGAGGATTCATGATGATGGTCTCTATTACAATAAGGACACTTAGAGTAACTATGCAACGAAGTTATTGCAATAGTACATGCAATAAGTATGGATAATTAAATTTAACTGAAGTTAAGTGTGCTTTATGTTCCGTTAATGTGCACTTGCACCACATGCAAGCGCTAGATTTAACTAACTAAAGCCAAGTGCACACCACATGTAGGCACTCGAGTTAACTAACTAAAGTCAAGTGCACATTGGATGCAAGAACTAGAGTTGAGCTAAAGCTAATTAAGGCTAACTAGGTGCATGTACACAGACACTCTTGAGCATCCAGCTCAATCGGTTTGTGACTGTGCTCTCACAAAAAACAACATCAACAATGAGTCAAAATCAATGATAACAGATAATGCAAAATCATCCTTTGTGGATGTGGATGATGGAAACCTTGAATACAAATGATTGAGGCTCCTACATATGTTGGCAGCATGCGCAGAGGCAATGTGGGAGGGATTAGAAACTATAGTGGACGCCATCCTCTGCACGTTGTGAGGCCTTGTTTCTTCCACAAGATCCACCATGGAGAGAATCACTTACTATCTCTACCATGCTCTGCTTCACTCCAATGTCGATTCTCTCGCCCATCTAATGCCCAATGATGAGAGAAGTAGCGACAAATTTCTGGGAGATCTGGAATTGCCACATGTAGCTTTCCCTTACGTACGATTACCTTAGTTCACTGCTAACCAATGCATTTTGGAAGCAGTTGTCGTCGTTGGCAGTACTAATGACATGAAATGAAAACTATGGAGCGGAGTATTGCTCTTCTCAATATTATGAATTAGTTAAATAAGATTACATTGGGGACATCAACAATGAATGACTGCAATGAGACTGAACAAAATTGGACTAAGTGAAACTGAACTGACTACAACAATAAATTACTGCAATTGTCATAACTAAGCTCTGTTGTTGGAATCACCAAAGATTTGTCCACCTGTGACTATGCACAATGAGGTTCACGAGCATCTATGTGCTCCTTCTCTGCTTCTTCTGCAAATTCCTCACTCATCATCCACTTGTAGCTAAGCACAATGAGATTCACCAAACTATTCATATTCAACTGGATTACTCTCTCTTACACGAAAACTCTTCTTAAGAGTATCCCAAGCCTCTTTAGCTATATTTGCTTCATTCATTCTCACTATTACTTCTCATCATAAAAAAAAAATCAAACATTTCTTGTTGCTGCTTCGATTTTTTTAACCTATTAGCTTTTCCCATTTCTATTCGGTCTGTGTTTCACATAAAAATTGAACACTACTAATCTAACACTCGAGGTCTTCCATTTTCCAAAACAAGCGTTGTTTTTTTTAAGAAAAATCTTCATTCATTCACGAATCCCAAATAAATTCACGTTTATCTATCAAATAAATAAACATGCTTCAAATGTTTCACCACTCAAACATGCTTTTCCTTTTTTTGGAAAAAAATCTTTTGCCCATGTTTCTCCCTTTTTTTAATTGGAGCCTTGATTTGCTATCGATCCTCTTTTTTAAAAATTCTCTTGTCCTTTTCAAAAAGTTTTAATATACCTTGATTTGCCACTCGACCCTCTGTTTTAAAAATTCTTTTGTCTTTTTCAAAAAATTTAATAGACCTTGATTTGCCACTCGACCCGCTTTTAAAAAAAATCTTTTGTCCTTTTCAAAAAGACAATCAACGAAGTCCCTTAACTTTACATAAGACCTTTCACAATAATATCAACACACTAAAAAATTACATTTTGCCTTTTTCAAGGCATGCGTATTACATGAGCTTTTTTTTTAAATATTAAAAAAGGCTCTAAAATTTCACGCACATCTGAGAAATTTCAAGCACTTTGCAAATATGTGATGAGGGAATAACATAAGCATAAGAACATGTGCGTAGATACCTTGACGGCAACAATTGGCGTGCGAGTACAGCAAACGACTTTTCATGCCTGGTGCGCCTTTTTAATATTATATCATTGTTAACGCTGGTTTAACTTCTAAATCGGTAAATTGGTGTATGTGATTTTCTTGTTTGCGAGACAATGGTGATTTTCTTATTTGTGAGACAAAGGTGAAAAGAAGGTATACATACTTTATCGTTTTGATTTTGAACACATAACTTTCTAGACACATATTCTTAATCATTAGACTCACTCAAGCTCTATATATATAACCTAAAAGATATTTTTATATTAGTAATAAATATAAGAAAAATTAATTTCAGTGATATAAATATACTTTTATATCAATAATATTTAAGAAAAATGATATTTCAATATCAATTATATATGTGTAGAGAGTAATTGAAAGTAAAAAAATTCTAATTCTACAATAAGTTTTTGTGTACTTAATATAGAGTGAATACCTAATATACAATAAGTTTTTGTGTACTTAATATAGAGTGAATACCTAATATTTAAAATAAAAATTAAGAAAGAAAATGATTTAAGTCATAAATCAAAATTTCTAATATTTATGATATATTAGTTCAACCATATAAGTTAATGGATTACGAATGATGTAAGTCAAAAATAAAATTGTAGCAATAGGATTGACAATAACTCAAAGGGTTGGAAATTGGCTACATGGCTTAAAAATCTTTTAGTAATGCAAATTATCACAAATATGCTAACACCCAAAGACAATTGTGGCAAATTTTTTATCAAGATAACCATGGAAAAAAGGTTATCAATAATTAAATATTAGGATTGATTAAATAATCACATATCTCCATTTATGATTTATGTTTTTGGTTAATGAAATATAAATTTTTATGATTTTTTGTAAAGATAATTTACAATAGTAGCAATAGTATTATATTTATTTGGTGTTCTATAAGATATATTTATATTGTACCATTTAAGTATAATTGTTTTTAGTGGTTCTCATGTATTTTCACAAAGAAAAAGTGTATATATATGTTTGAATTGGAGTCTTCCTTAATATTCCTAAGATCCCCACAACTCTTGGGACTTCTCCTACTAGCTCAACATAACACAATGACATGGCTCTCTTTTAGTACTTCATATTCTATTAGGGAAGATCCTTCATATAGTGCTTCTCATGCATCCAATATGGTCAAAACACATAGTCCTTATTGCAGTGTTAACGAAAATTTTACCACAAGATGTTTGGGTTTGATCCAAGGATTATTTCACTCACATCTTCACTCAAATTGCTATCCATTTATCATTCCATCCTTCTCTACATGTAAATTATACTCTTTGTCAATCCATGTGTGTCCTCTACTCATGCACATGATCTTCCTCTATTTCTCCTACACCCACACATGTGGGTCTTCTCTCTTTCATCAAAGGAACACCCATATCTCACCCCATTCGCCTGCTTTGATAAGTGAGCACACTTTTCCAATGGAGAAAAATCTAGATGGTGATTTGACCCTTCCTCATGGTACTTGTCCCATTCCTCTCATAATTTTGGAAGGTGATTCTTCCACCAAGTGTATTCAATGATTGGATTTTCAAGTTATTAGCACTTTGTGATTTTCCCTATGTTGAAGAGAGGAATTACAGAGGTAAACAAAAACCACTTTTAGGCTAGAATCTAGCCCTTCTATCCTTGGAGAGGGCTCTCTCACTTAGATTGCTCAAAATGATATGATATTAGGCCAGGTATGTTGTTCAATAAGGTATGATTTTCAAAGTTCTACTGATGAGAAAAGAGACAGATCCATTGGCCATGGATTCATGTCAAATTAGTTTTTGTCTAGTGACATGATGAAGAAAGAAAGGATTTCTCCACATGGGCAAGGTAGGCAGCCTTGGTGGTGGAATTCATGTTAAATCATTGTATGAGGGTGAGTGTAGAAAGGTAAAAGAGAACACATAGAGCATAAAAAACATAGTTGAATTCTAAAATGTTGCTTTTAAGATGAAAACATTGATCACTTGGAAAAAACTAAATCAAAGCACCATTAAGATGAATTCTGAAATAAACATCTAGTTTTTCCAAGTAAGAAGAAAATTTAAGATATGTAAACACATGAGAAAAATTACAAGATCAAAGGAGCAGAAGCCCACCATTATTCTGACACAGGAATCTGTACAAATCACCCTCTATATTTCATTCGCTCATTGGAAAAAAATTCAGAATACAGTGCACAAAAAAATTATATTCCTCTCTACTCTGACCAACAGAATGATTTACTATGTTTTTCATCTCTATATACATCATGAGGTTTGATATCCCACTCTATGTTGTCGAAATTATTGATAAAAAAAAACTTCTAACTAGATACATCGAAGTTTTAGCACATATACTTAAAAATAGGAGTGGTTTTCCTTACAACCAATCTATGCCTAAAACATCACCAACTTGGAATATTTGCGAATAAACATTAACTAAACCTACTAAGGCAATATGCCACCGATCCACATGATCCAAACTACTTATATAAATAAAAAATTCAAAATATGAAATGAAATGATGTTGATTGTCCAAATTCGCAGTGCTTCAGTCGGTTTCGCAACGAAACAAAGACTAAATTTCTGGAAAATTAGGGGTCAAATACTAGCTCATATCTCATGAATCCTAACAGTTGTTATAAAAAAAGGAGGTTTTTCTAGATGAGAGTGTCCTTGAGAGAAACCACTCTCAGTTTCCAAAAATTCTTCTCCATCTCCTCACAATCTGCACCTAAACATCATAACTAAAACATGAAATGACAAAACCTAAAAAACAGGCTCTATATATGCATTTGAATATTTCAATAATGACACATGTGTAGAACCTAACATATTTTTTTTTCTTTGGTCCATTATTGACAAAAACCTCTTTTTTTTCCAAAATTCAGCTCCATTTGGTCGGAAACAACTTTTGCAAATGATGGCAAAAATAGTCAGTTTCGTAGCAAATTCATAGCAAGTCCAAGTAGCCCTCCATGCTCTGTATGGTTGCACACCTCCTATGGAAAAATGGATCAAATGAGTATCCATAAAATTTATGCGTGATAACGTAGAACTCTTGAAGTAGTCTCTCCAATGCTTGCAGACCTCCTAGATGGTTGATTCCCACTTTCGTGGAAAAACTGTCACCTTTCGCAACACCTTTAAAATTATGAACATATGATGAATTTCTTATGATATGATTCAGTTTTGGAGGTATCATGTAAGTGTTGTGACATCCATATAACAACGTCTCATCCATGTAACTTCAAAATTTCACTGTGAAAGGAGTTTGGACTTCAGATTGACGAGAAAAGTAGCATTGTTTGGATTCACAACTCCCCCTCCTCCTTTTTGCAGTGAACAAAACGAGCATACCAGAGCTTATGATGAAAATAGGGAATAACTCAACATTGTGGAATGAAGAGGAAAGTTCAAATAAACAAGAAGAATGACTTGGAGTGGAAATGAGAGCGATAATCGTGATTGGAAAAGGAAATTATCAATGTGCAACACCTCCTAAAAACACAACGCTTTGGGAAAAGGGAAGGACTGTCCTTACCACCATGATATTCCTGTTGAGATCATGAGTTTTCCTTGAAATGACATTCAAACTGACTCCACAGAGCTTCCAAATTTGTGCCTAATCCATCTCATGATTGTTTTGATGTAGACATGGCCTCTAAAATTAGGTGATTAACTTATGATGACCAAGGATGGTGACTAACTTATAATGACCAAGGATTTTTATGACATAATATTTTGTACTCTTCCATGGTGACCAAAAAATTCCTGTGGTTACTCCTTTAATAATGAAACCTCATGAATTTATACATTTGTAATTTTAGCAAAATATACAAACTTTACATGACACTTAATTTAAATATAGACCTCTTTAAACAATAATAGTCAGGTCATCATGACTAATATTTAAAAATTTTACCTTAGATATTGATTTGAAAAGAGTGTTTTAGTTTTGCTGTCCTAAGTGTCCTTTCAGTAATATAAACATATATAATTTGTCTCCATTTGTTTGCTTAAGGAATGAGTGTTGTAACCATGAAACATAGATGAATTTGTGAACTTTAAGCATGAAAATAAGCCTAAAAAACACCATACAACAGTGTATCACAGAGAAATACAATCACAAATAAGTTTTACATAGTAGGCATGATGAAGCAGTTCACCCCTCCTGGACTACATCTGTTAGTCTAGCTCCCAATGGCATGTCCCTCTTTGTTATTATGCTCAAAATTGTAAATTACATGTTTTTGTAGGCCTCTAATGGTTGTTTTCTCTACACCTCTCAAATTAGTCTAGGTAGACTCCTGTTTCACCCAAATTGGTCGAAAATTGACCTCCCAATGCATTTTTCCCTATGTCAGCCTGAAAAGCCCTAAAATTAGGGGCGTGCTCCAACTCCCACCAGAAAGACCTTTTGTATTAAATGTTGGTGGTTAGGTCGGGGTGGTCACAAGCCGACCCCCCGCCTAAAACCACACGGTTATGGTCTTTTAAAACTATGCGTTGAGTTTGAAGTGGAACCGTAACTCCATGTTCCGCACTGGTGGCATTTGTTTCCATTACCCATGCCCATGTAACTGCATCAACATTCCCCTGGATAAACCGCCCATCAATCCGTCAACTGCAGCTTGCATTACCGCGTGACATGTGATCGGATATATCGTCTCCGGTTATGGTTTAAGCCGCCGGTTTTGGATAGCATTGGGGTCTTGGTCATAGCCGTCGGGTATATGGTGATTGGTGTTGGCCCCTTTTTTTATCCACCCAAACATTTGTTAAACAATATATGAAAGTCGCAGCCCTATAGGGTTAAGTAACACCGTAGAGAAGCTGGTAAAGCTGTCTGCACCCGTGCCCAAGGTCTCGGGGTCCACAACTGTGACCTCCAACAAAATTTTACCATACACTCCTGAGGACATGTGGCAGCCTCCAGCTTGCCATGTGTTGCTCATCCAACGACCTATTAAAAAACATACAAACCATCCATCGGTCAGAATCACACTTTCGTACCACAAAATAAACGACCCAGATTAAGCCATGTGGCACGATTTGATTGGTTGTAAGAAAAGGGAATATTCCCTAGAATATGCCACCTGTTGACTGTACCTGCATGCTAACTGGGCATCCCAGTCACAAAATTTTAGCTGTTTGGGAAAACGAATAGACTGTGATATCTTCCTCACACGACATTGGTTTTTCAAACCATTCACGACGTCGGAATCGCAACGACGAGACCTTTCCGGTCGCTTAGGTTCGGTACACTTTCAAGCATTTTCATTTTTGAGCATAACACATGATCTCCTGATCACACCTCCCCACTGGGAAGCTTTTGGACCCTGAAATCTCTCTGGATTACTGAACATGAAGATGAGGAGACTGTGTCCCCACTCTTCCAATATTTATCCACTGAAATTTCCCTATTTTCATTAATTGGAGCTTTTCATGAAAAGACAAATTTTTTCCTTGATTTTGTCGACCATGCATTGTTGTCTTTGACATTCTCATGTTGCACATTTTTTGAACTTGATATATCCGATCACATGTCACACAGTAATGCAGGTTGTAGTTGACGGTTTAAGCCGCCAGTTTTGGATAGTGTTGGGGTCTTGGTCATAGCCGTCACATATATGGTGGTCAGGGCTGGCCCCTTTTTTCATCCGCCCAAACATTTGTTAAACAATATATGAAATTCGCAACCCTATAAGGTTAAGTAACACCCGTAGAGTAGTTGATAAAAGTTGTCCGTGCCCGCGCCCGAGGTCTCGGGATCGACTCTTGTGGCCTCCAACAAAATTTTACCATACACTCCTGAGGACACGCGGCAACCTCCAGGCTTGCCATGTCTTGCTCATCCAAGGACCTATTAAAAAATGTACAAACCATCCAATGGTCAGAATCACACTTCTGTACCACAAAATCAACCACCCAGATTAAGCCACGTGGTGCGATCTGATTAGTTGTAAGAAAATGGAATATTCCCTAGAATATGCCACCTGCTAACTGTACCTTCATGTTGATTGGGCACCCCAGTTATAAAATTTTAGTTATTTGGGAAAACGAATAGAACACGATATCTTCCTCATATGAAATTGGTTTTTCGAACAGTTCACAGGGTTGGAATCACAATGACGAGACCTTTCCGGTCACTGAGGTTCGGTACAGTTTTAAGCACTTTCATTTTTTAGCATAACACATGATTTCCTGATGAGATATATAGCAAGAATAACACGACGAAGATTCCTAAACATAGAACCCTAACACAAGTTAACAAGGGAAATGGAGGATAATTCATGCAATTTAATTTGGAATCACAAAATAATGTGGCAATGGTGGCTAGCATTTATTAGGAATATTGAACCCATTCTTGCCACCTTCTCCATTCCCCATTAATGGTATATTGGTATCTACAGGTTTTTGTTCCTTAATCAATTGTTGAAATTTTGTTATTAGTTGAAGGATATAATATTTAAAACAAAAATATGTCCATATAATCAATACATCATAATTAATTATCCATCCTATAGGATAATTGAATTAACATAATTAATTACATAGTTAATAAGGAGAGTAAACTTAGATACATTACACTATCTATGAGTAAAAGTGTCCAATAGTATTATCTTACTTACCATGCATCTCTGAAGTACAATAGGTCAACAAAATCATTACATCTTGGGTGAATATTCCTTCAACTCTAAAATATATTCTAGTTATGGCTCAAAATCAAATGAACAATAAGTTGATCATCATAATTTTAAAGAACGGGATTTTGTTTTCCTTTGTTTATAATTGTACAACTTGACCAACCTCAAATATGACCACCACCAAAATTTTTCTCTAAACTTTTATGGTCCCTATAGTATCCTTAAATATATTGGTCCCGTGCCTTACAAATTAGAACTTTTGAGCCACTATAAGATCCATCACATATGCCATGTCCCATACTTAAATAAAGTGGTTGTATATAATTTCCAGGCTCAAATTAGTCTTCCCGGACTTGACAGATATGGTTTCATTTAGTTACATCTTGAGCTTGTCATTGGGAAACAAGAATATCATATTTACTTATGCACAATCTAGGAATTCCTAAGTTACAATGGAAGGATAAAAAGATATATTATGCCACAAGGGATTCATTATCCATTCTACAACACTTCCCTCATATATGGGCTTGAATACAATGTTGGCTTTTTATGTGGGAGGGAATTTTAGGGTCCTATCCTCCCTAGCCCCCTAAGTAGATAGATAGTTTAATATGTATTTCTATATGTCGAAGCCATCATCAGAAAATAAGGCCCATGTAGTGGTGTGAAAACAATTATTGTAAGAAGGCTTATTAGAAGGATTCACCTACTAGAAATCTTCTTCGCTAGAATGTTCCTATAACGTAGAAGGTATTATATAAAGATGTATAAGCATTATAAAACATGTATTTTGAGATAATTTTAATCAAATATTTTCTTTATTGGAGGTTACCCCCACTAAGAGGAAATTGAACATTTCTTCCATCTTAATAATGGTATAATATTCATGTTCATATTGTTTATTGTGCTTGAAAATATGTTGCTTTCAATAATAGATCTAAGTATACCTATGATTTCTTCTTTGAATATTTCTAAATGACACATTGCACCTTATTTTGGCTAAGGAATCCAATGTTAGATCCATGATAGTCATTGATGATTCCAATGTGGTTACTAAAGAAATGCTAGGGAAATCAACTCTTTCAAAAACTAGGCTAATAGTGATCATTCCTCAAGCCAAAAATGATTCAAGCATACAACTCAAAACTTCATTTTACCATGTGATGTTTGTTATTAACTTGGAATTTGATCTATGGGTGAATAAATCCATTTCTCTATACATATCGAACATAGAGAAAAATGGGGGGAGAAAATCCTTTAGATATTAGACTTACAATGATCATTGGTCTAGCTAAAAGGGAGGTAAGCATAAATTTCAAAACTTAATTTTACCATGTGATGTGTGTTATTAGCTGGGACATTGGCCTATGGGTGAAGAAATACACTTCTCTAGGCATATGAGAACTAGAGAATTGGGAGGGGGGGAGAACATTTTGTAGCATTCCTTAATATTTTTAGGCAGGGAGAGAACATGTAAAACATGAATTAACTCTCACAAGAACCAACATTGGTCATATCGAACAACTTGTAAATGCATTGGATTCTTAAGGAAACCTCTTGTCATCCCATCACGTGAACTATAACCACAACTTTGCCTCCAAGATGTGATCTCAAGGTCATTGGATGACATTATGGGATGATGAAAGAACCATAATTTTGAGTTTGTTGCATATATGCTTTATATTTTAGGGTGTCCTCCTATCTTCAATTAAGACCTATCTAAACCTTTCAGTTGCTCTTCTGAATATTTTTTCTTTTTCTTTTTCTATTTATTTCATTTGGATCTAAGAGACAGTCAAAGGAATTTGATCAATTTTATTAGTTTGAAGTTTTTAATTTGGAATCTCTAGCCTAGTATTAATTCCCATGTCTTGAATCTAACTCAGGGGAAGGTGCTTTCTAACATTTGGTTTGTTTTTTATCAACTTTATATTTCCTGTATTGTTTACCTCTATGTGTCTATCCTCTAGAATTCCATTTTTTTTTAAACCTATGGATATAGCTCACCCTTTGGGTCACCTATATGGAAGTTTGTATTTTTACTCCTGATTTGAGATTCACTCAATGGGATAATTACATTAGTTAAAGGATCTTTCTCTAACCTCACTTCTTCAATATAGTTAAGCATGCAAGGAATTATGACTTGCAATTAAAAAATATAGAAAACAAATATGTATTGAAATTTAGGAAAACCTTAATGAAGACATGAGGAAGACACGTAGTCAAATAGAAGTTCCTTGTTCTCATTGACATTCAAAGTGCATGAGAAAGATCACTATTCTGTTTCTCAATGTGAAACCATTATGAATTTATTGGTTCAACAAATATAAAGGATTGACATCTTGGAAGAAAAATGCAACATGTAAAGGAAATTGGTGCTCAATATTTGCAAGGGTTCCATCTACTGGAAACTAGATCACTACTGAGAGGGGAGGTGGGTGAATTAGTAGTGTGGCACTTTAAACAATTTCACCAATTATTAATATTTTACACAACACACAAACTGAAACACAAAAAACATATATTAGAGCACCAAAAATACATATGAAACCACAAAAAACACTCACACAAAGGACACAAAGATGTCTGGTGGAAAACCCTATGGAAAAAAATAACCTATTTTTGCTGCGTTGCTCAAATTATATTATGTCAAACAATTCTTTACATATAGTTACACACATGGCTACTATCAAATGGATACTATTTCTCAAGCATATGTACGAACTACCATCTACTGAAGGGCACCACGATCAATGATCATTGCCTAATTACTCCTGAACTAATAATGACTCTACAGAATCTGATCTGCTGGAAGCTACCATGACTAACGAGCCTCACCCAGTTTCTGTTGAACTATCCAAAAACCATTATATTTTATAAATATTCTCACTTATATTGATTTCACACAAGTCCTCCAACTCTTCTCTTCTATGTGGTTCTCGAATCAAAATATTTCAGACTGGAACTGAGAACTGCTCAATATGAGCACTACAGTAATATAGCATCAAAGTACATAATAAAATATGTAGTAATAGCTGCAATAAAAATTCCATACAACCTACACAACCAACAGAAAAAATCCTCTCAACCACTATACCAATCCACACTACAACAATTCACTCAGTGCATGAATATGTGGCTAAAATAAGCTTCAACTCACTTATATTACAACTGCAAACTAACTTAGAAAATATGCATACTATGGCACACATGCAACTTGCAGACTCTTCTCCACACTCACACTCTCACAACACAACTCAACAATCAACTCATCCAACCATACTCATAATGAGCTTCCTAAAATATGTAGATGAACTCAAGTGTTCAACTCAATAATTATTAAGAACTACTGAGCTCAACAACCCTATTCATATGCTAGATTAGATCCAGATTCATCTCATTGACAAAATACACCACTAAATCCATTATAATTTTTGATAATTTCAACATTAATTAGCTTCTGGAGGTCCCATGAACTTTTCCGACCATAAACCAAAAAGCTCTGATCAAGGAAGTTGCCACAAGCCAAAAATTAGCTCAACAACGCAAGAAATATGGAGCAATACTTGTGAAAATTCCATAGTCACTCCCACAACACATCATCCTTGTGACTTTAGCCTCCTGGAGACAGATTCACTCCCATAGGCCTATCTCCATGTGGCTTTAGCATCTCAAGCTCTCCCTTGACCCATCATGCTTACGACGGGGGCTAAAAATGAAGTAAAACACAAGTCCTTCAGCCCTAAACCTATGCTACTTGCTGGAACATATACCTATGCTCTTGTACACTCCTCCAAGTCTTTGCAATAGGTCTAAAAATGATGAAATAGGCTAAGAATAAGTCTATGTCATGTTGGACCTATTCTTCCAACTTTAGGAACACAACCAACACCTCCAACTCCTTAGGCAGAAACAAAAACCTATTTGACACCTGCAACATCTGTAGCAACATCTCTGACACCTGCAACAACAACATCCTCAACACCTACAACAACAACATCACATACAATTGCCTCTAACACTAATGGAAGCTTGTCCAATACAAGTAGCCACAAGTCATCACATGAAATGACAATCCAATGTCTCTAAGACATGTAGAGACATATTCAACACCATGAGCAGCTCTCCAACCTCTTGCAACAACAACATCTCCAATCAACACACCATGAGCAACTCTCCAACCTCCTACATTAACAATATCTCCAAGTCAATAACTGCAACATCATCTCCACTAGGTCTAGTCATTAGGATGTTGACATCAATGCCAACTACAAAGACCATAACCAACACACATCACCACAAACTCATCACACAGGCATATGACCAGCAACACCAAGAGCTTGTTGACATAAATTCCAACACTAAAATGGTTATAAATTCCCCCTTTGGAATTATGTCAACCTCAATACAACATGTGAGGTTGAGCCATCAATACAAAAAATATCCCTCTTTGACATCAATGGAAAAGGGCCATCAAATACTGAAAAAAAAATTCCAATAATGTGTCAGAAGAGAAAAGTGCTCCCCCTATCATAATCAACTACATACTAATGCAACACATAGAAAAATATATTGCAAGATAAACATGTAGAACAAGGAAACCGATTGCCAACACCACTACTAATGCCATGCCAACAATGAAAATTGAACATGCCCCTCTTAATCATGTAATGGAGTTGAAATCATACACTTTGTTTGTTGAAGTAACACATATGCCTTCTGCGATGAGCCTCCTTACTAAGTGTAAGAGATTGTACCTCATGGACCATGACTCTAACCGAATTTGGACATGAAATGCAATGAAGTACGAGACATCAACATTCTTTAGGGAGAAAGTACATGGTTTTGACAAGTACATAGGACCGACATATAAATCCTCTACACCTATCACCAACCATGACTCTATGGACCCAATTTTACATCATGCACCTAGTGAAATGGGTTACATCAAAGATATACAAAGTAATAAATGAATTGGACTCCATTAACCCATACATAGCTAATGATAAAACATGCTAGACACCAAGGATCACTCCATTAAAATGTGCCCAAAATATGATGCAATGATAGTACATGGATTTTACAGTCACACACAATGGTGCTCTCATCAATACATGCCCAAAACATGAAATAATATGAGTACATGGAAAGAATGAGCAATGACATATGCTCTATATGGCAGTATAAATAATATGCAATACATTTTGTATCCTTTGAAACATAATACTTCCATGCGTAATAAAATAATCTCTCAATGTGTAGCAAAAACATAGAAGCACTATCCAAAATGTGTGCTAGTGCATGGCCACTCAACACCTTGGCCATCAACATCCCAAAAATGAAGATCCTGTAACAAGATAATAACATACACTAGCAACTGACACCATGCTCCACATGTGAATCAACAATTCCCGTATGAACCGATAGCAACAATAAAATTAGTAGAAAAAAAAAGTGCATATCCTCACTATGAACAACAACAATATCTCTATACATAATCAACCATATGAATCAACATGATTCAACCACGTGAATATCCACACATCACAAGCAACATCAAGCTATCTCTTTCCATGCAATTGAAACATAAAATTCATCCATCTAAAGTATACTCACAACATACATGATTAATCTAGAAGTAGAAACATAAGCAATTAAATACATAAATTCTAAATGATCCATCTAGAAAAATGTGACAACAACTATAAAAATCATCCTGCATAAACAATGTCAACATTCTACAAATCCATTAGGAAGATCATATGCTCCCCTTGAATGTTTGATCCTCCATCACATCTTCACCATGTGCATGAGACAACCATTTTGCCATCATACCTCCAAAAGTATCACAAGAAAATCAACATGCAGTAGCTCCAAAAAGTATCAGTAACAATATAGCTGAAATATAAAAAATGAATGTTGTAACAAGGCTGATATACATATCTTTTCCACTCATACAATAAATACATGAAAAATAATAAGTGAAAATAAATAAGCATAATGAATCAAGCCTTGAAATACATATCTCCCCTTGAGGATGATATACCGCGTATGAAGTGATCCAACTAATATGAATACACATGAAGGAACTAAATCAAGCTACCAATACTCCCCCTGAGACCATGCAAGGCTCATGCATATTGTTGTAGTCAAGTAGATCTAACATGCAAGAACAAATTGCAAAAGATTATTATCTCATATAATATTAATTTGATGAGGAAGAATACTCCCTTGTTCTCTTTGTACTCTTATCTCTTCCCTTCAACACATACACATTATTCGGGGTCTTGATTCCTTTAGCAATGACTCTCTTTGATCCTTCCTTCCAAATGATGCAACCTTTAGAATTGAAGATCACTTATTTTCCTCCATCAACCATTTGTCTCACACTCAATATATTATTCTTTATACCTTCAATGATTGCTACAGGCAAAGCTACCCTAAGGTCTGGGTTGAGGGACCTAACAGAGCGGATGGCATATCATCACAAGAAGCACTCTAATTATCAGTTTTAATGCTTGAACTAGAAAATTGAGGATAGACGACCTTACCCGTTTGTCCTACGTTTGGGGTCGATCCTATAGGGTGCAAACGCTATGCTACTCCTCGTGCTTCAAAACCCACAAATCAGTCAAGACAAAGCACGCAAAATAGTTTCACAACATATATGTCCTAGATGTCAGTGTGTTAGCATATATAATCTCATAAAAATAACATGAAATAAACCATTAAAAGATTGTTCAACATGTATAGAAGACATATAACACAAAGACATCAGGAACAAGATAGAGCTTCTTTTATTTATAATATGTAAAGATAAAGTAGAGAAATCACCTAAGATCTGCCATGGCTCCAAGCGAAACTGTCCTCCGGATCCATCCAGTCCTAGCCTCACAAATCTTCTTCCATAATGGGTGCACAAAGGATGTCACATAAAGTGGGGGTGATCATCACAAGGAAACAAGGGTTCCCTAAACCTGGGAAGTGCAGGAGGCACAGGGAAATATCAGACTTGATCAGGGCTATAACAACCTATAATATTAATAACATTCTCTCTCTCCTCCCTTAGGCCATTCCCTTGAAGTGTATTTATACTTCCTCAAATTAGTTTTTTTAGTTGGGGAACAATTAGGCCGCGAACTGGGGTAGTTAAGTTATAGGAAAAACCCGTAAACCCTGCCTCATTAATAGGGAGTTTCATATTTTTTAATATTTTAAATAGCATACGCGGTCAATTATGGATGGACCTGTGTCTGTACGCGGAAAAAACTAGGCAGAGTCATGTATGGATTTCAAAAGATTGTTTTTTAAGAAGTGTGGTCAAGTCTGAATGGAAGTGTTTCCCAGGGCCAAAGCATAAGTCATCAAGTATATAGAGGTGATAAATGATGCTATAGCAATGATCCAAACATCTTTTTCATTTGTCCTCTTCTCACCAAGATTGGCTTTATCTCTTCCCAACACTCTAGCGATTTCTCTAGCTTCAAACACAACATGACCATTATTGGTTTTATTAAGAAAGTGAAATTTTATCCTAGCTCTTGGAATATGGTCTGAGCATCCACTATCTATATACCACATGTCATCCCCATTAGGAGAACAAAGTGAAATGCCACGTCTTCCTAGTTGTTGGTATTTCTTCCATGTGCTCCTATGATGTGTAGGTTTTAACCCTGTACAAAAATTATCTGCAAACGAATCTTAAAGAAAAAAAATAAACAGTAGCGAGAGCATAAAACATAAAACAGATAAACATAGAGATTTTCCCCTGGATCCCAAATTGGGACGACCAGCTTGATTTTTCATTGTATTCCTTTTAGTGTTACAACACATATATATACATGTCGAAGCATACATAAACCCCAATCCATTAACCCTGGATTAGAACATAACCGTAGTTCCCTTGACCGGATCTACAAAATACTAGGGGCCAAAAACCATCGTACCCCAAAACCATGTGCAAACCCATGCAAAAAAGCATGGGTGGATTCGCCCACTGGAAAATAAGGACCAAAAAAATTTTCCGGGGCGTTGCCTCGAACCCCGATAGGGGGGGCTATTTCCCCCCCGTGACCCCCCCGCACGTGATTAGTCGTGGAAAGAATATAACACATACCCAACATTCTCCCACTTGTTGTTTTCTTTCCGCAGAGGGCCACAGGAGAGCTAAGTCATTAGCCCAACTTTGCAACACCCATTGTTTCTCTACACCAAGAGAACTTCTGAGTGCTCACGGACTTTGTCAATGCATCTGCAACATTCTTCAAAGTGTCCACATTTACCAGCAACACCCTTTTAGCTTCAACCATATATCTCACAAAGTGATATTGAACATCAATGTGCTTTGTCTTTGAATGACAAGCAGGGTTCTTAGCCAAGAAAATTGCACTTTGTCTATCACAGCCCATCCTTATAGCTTGCTGCACCAACCCCATACTTGAACACAATATCTGCAACCAAACTACTTCCTTGCTTGCATGAGTGGCTGCCATGTATTCTGCCTTTGTAGTTGAAAGAGCCACTACAGACTGTCTTTTACTCATCCAACTGACTTCACCTCCAAATAGGCTAAACACATACCCACTTGTAGATCTTCTTTGGTCCAAATATCCAGCCCAACCTGCATCAACAAAACCACGAATTTCCAACACTCTTTCGAATCCTGGTCTTCCCTGGTAACACAAGCCATAATTACTAGTGCCACGCAAATATCTGAAAACCCGCTTCACTGTTGTCCAATGCTCCTTCCCTGGATTTGACATAAACCTGCTCAATACTCCCACTGCATGTGCAATGTATGGTTTAGTACAGACCATTGCATACATCAAGCTACCCACCGCACTTGCATATGGAACACGGGACATATCCTCCTCTTCTTCTTGTGTCTTGGGACACTGTTCAGCATACATCTTTGTACCTATAGGAATCGGAACATTCACCGGTTTACTATCCTGCATATTGAACCTCTGCAATATAGTCTCGACATACTTCCTCTGGTTTAACCAGAGCTTCCTCTTTGCACGATCTCTCTTAATTTCCATGACCAAAATATAGTTTGCAGCACCAAGATCCTTCATGTCGAATTTGGAGAACAGTTGGGTCTTCAAATCTTGGATAATTTATTTGTCATTTCAAATCAACAACATATCATCCACATACAAGACCAAATAAATAACACGATCACCAATTAATTTAAAATAAACACAGTTATCCTCCTTGCTTCTGGTGAAGCCAATTCCCCATATGTAGGTATCAAATTTATGATACCACATCCTTGGTGACTGTTTTAACCCATACAGAGACTTCTTTAACCTGCATACTAGCTCTTTCTTCCCCTTCACCATAAATCCTTCAGGTTGTTTCATGTAGATCTCCTCTTCTAGATCCCCATGAAGAAATGCTATCTTCACATCCATATGTTCTACCTCAAAATCCAATGCAGAAGTTACAGATAAAAGTAATCTAATAGAAGTAACTTTGGCGACAGGAGAAAAAATATCACCAAAATCAATTCCCGGTACCTAGGAATAACCTTTTGCTACCAACCGAGCTTTGTATTTCTCCACCTTGCCTTCTACATTTATCTTCTTCTTAAACACCCATTTTCTCCCGATGGGCTTCCTTCCAGCTGGCAACTCCACTAGATCCCATGCCTCATTTTTATGCAAGGATGCCATATCATCAACCATGGTCTCTTTCCAGAGTTTTCCATCCTTTGAATCTACTGCCTCCCTGAAAGTTCTAAGATCATAATCAGTTATAGTTAAAGAAAAATTTGACAGAAAGCAGATGGACTATACCTTTTTGGTTGTCTTCTTTCTCGAGCTGATCTTCTCATAGCTGAAGTTTGTGGCTCTTCCTCTTCTAAGTCTTCTTTTGTTGTAGAGTCTGATTCATCCTCCTTTAGCTCAAACTCTATCTTCTTAGGTTCCTTTGGTAGGACTTCATGTTTAAAAACATCTTTCACCTCTCTAAACACCACATCTCGGTTGTATGGAACCTTCCTTGTTTCTGGGTTCCAAAGCTTGTAACCCTTTAAACCATCCTTATATGCAATAAAGATGCACCTTTCAGATTTATTATCCAACTTGGTCCTATTCTCCTTTGGAACATGTACATATGCATCACATCCAAATACCCTCAGATGTGAAAGAGAGGGTTTCTTACCAGTCCATACCTCATGTGGAGTCTTATCCTCCAACGCTGATGAAGGTGATCTGTTAACCAAGTAACATGCAGTCTCCACTGCCTCTGCCCAGAATTCTTGTCCGAACCCGGTACCACTGAGCATGCTTCTTGCCTTTTCCATTAGCATTCTGTTCATTATTTATGCAACTCTGTTTTGTTGAGGTGTGTATAGAGTAGTCTTCTGTCGTGCTATACCCCACTTCTTACAAAAATCTTCAAATTCCTTCTTGTAGAACTCCCCACCATTATCTGTCCTCAACACCTTTATCTTCTTCTTTGTTTGGTTTTCCCCCAGAGCCTTAAATTCTTTAAATTTGTCAAAGACTTCAGATTTCTTCCTTAAGAAATATATCCATGTATTCCTTGAGAAGTCATCTATGAATGAAACATAATACATAGACTTACCCAGTGATGGAACCGACACAGGTCCAAACACGTCACTGTGCACAAGCTCTAATATCTTGTTCGCCCTCTTATCACCAGAAGGAAAACTCACCCGATTCTACTTCCCATATACACAATTTTCACAGAAATCGAAATCCAGAGAGATATTAGAAATACCTTCTACCATACCATTTCCATGCAGTATCCGAAGGCCCTTCTCTCTAATATGTCCAAGCCTTTGATGCCACAGCATGGTCATTTCTCTAGAGACCGCTAGGCTTTCTGCTCCACTTTCGGGAACCACAGAACTGTTGCACCCATCAATAACAATGCTGCCCTGAAGCTTGTACAAGGTTCCAATCTGAACTCCCCGCATTAATACCAGTACTCCCGAAACGATCTTACATGTATCTTTCTCGAACACTGTTTTTACACCTTCATCATCCATCTTGCTTACAGAAATCAGATTTCTAGCCAATGCGGGAATGTGCAGAACACCGGGAAGTGTTCTAATCCTTCCACCTTGCAGCTTCAGCTTGACTTTTCCACTTCCGACGATTCTGGCCTTCCTATCATCACCTAAGAAGACATCACCGCCATCATATTTCTCATACTTGCAGAACCACTCCCTATGGGGAGTGAAGTGAAAGGATGCACCTGAGTCAATCAACCATGACTCATGATCTACATGTGTATTTGAAGAAGAAGCCAAATACACATCCCCATCTTCATCCGAGGTGGTTTTTGCCTCTGCAAAAGGAGCATCATCAGATCCCTTTCCTTTCTCAGGAGCTTTAGATCTGCAGTCCTTTTTGTAGTGCCCTTCCTTTCCGCATTTCCAGCACACCTTTACAAACTTTCCAGGAGATTTAGATCTCCCTCTGGATTTAGATCTCCCACTTGAAACCTTATTCTTGTTTTTGTTCTGGGACCTTCCTCGTATAGATAAGGCATATCCATTCTGACCCTCCATATTTCTCCGTCTCATTTCCTCCGATAGCAAGGCTGAGACAATGTCATCAAAATTCAAGGTAGTTGTATTGCTACCTATTTCAATAACCAAACTGTCCCATTAGTCTGGTAGAGAACACAAAAAACTGATGCACTTATCTTCTTCTGAGATTTTAATATCAACAGATGACAACTCACTTACTATAGTATTGAATGCATTCAAATGCTCTGTCACCAAGTCTCCATCCTTCATCCTTAGGTTGTATAGCTTTTTCCGCAGGAACAATTTATTCACCAGAGACTTAGATTGGTACAAAGTCCCTAGCTTGTCCCACCAAGTCTTCGTTGTAGCTTCCCCAGATACATTCAACAATACTGAATCTGAGACACACAACTGTATTGTGCTCTTTGCATTCCGATCCATTTTCTTCCAGTCTTCATCTGACATTGCCGTTGGTTTAGTACTTGGATCTACTGCGATCCACTGGTCCTTATCCACCAACAGATCTTCCATTTTGAGCTTCCACAACTCAAAACTCTGACCATTAAATTTCTCGATCTCTATCTTCCCGCAGCTCGCCATCTTCTTTCACCGCAAGAATCGATCTTGCAGATCTCCCACTAAACAGGGTCTACCTCAGGCCCAAGCAAAAAAACCCCTCAGCAGCAAAGGCATCCCCATGAAGCTGAAATTGATTTGATACCAAATGTAGGTTTTAAACCTGTACAGAAATTATCTGCAAACGAATCTTAAAGACAGAAAATAAACAGTAGTGAGAGCATAAAACATAAAACAGATAAACACAGAGATTTTCCCCTAGATCCCAAATCAGGACGACCAGCTTGGTATTTCATTATATTCCTTTTAGTGTTACAACACATATATATATATATACATGTTGAAGCATACATAAACCCCAATCCATTAACCCTAGATTAGAACATAACCGTAGTTCCCTTGACCAAATCTACAAAATACCAGGGGCTAAAAACCATCGTACCCCAAAACCATGTGCAAACCCATGAACAAAAGCATGAGCGGATTCGCCCACCGGAAAATAAGGACCAATTTTTTTTTTCCAGGGCGCTGCCCTAGACCCTGACAGGGGGGGGCGACCACCCCCCCAATGACCCCCCCAACGTTGTGCCCAGCGCAACATACAGGGGGGGCTATTGCCCCCCTTGTGACCCCCCTGCGCGTGATTAATCGTGGAAAGAATATAACGCATACCCAACAGGATGCACAGTTTTCCCTTGACTGCTAATTTTGAACGAATGGTCTCAATGGTTTAGGAATCTTACAACCCTTGGCCATGTGTCCAAAATTATGGCACACATAACACTCTATATGCTCAAGATATGTAGCCAAAGGGTCTAATCTCTTGCTTCTCATACTATACCTCCATCTTCTTATGCTAGATCTGTGATCAATGACTTTATGCACAAACATGTTACAAGAAAAACAATGACCATTGAAAAAATATTTATACCTAAATGTAGGTCCTCCTATTGGCTGATCTTACTGCTACATGGATGAGTGCATTATCCTCCTACAATCAATTTCCACATGACCAAAATCATGATAGTTTAAGCACTTAGTCTCATCCATCAAAGGGGAAAAGGAGTTTTGACTTCTCTGAAAACTGCTATTTCCAACCATAGGAGAAAATGGTATTCTAGATGTGAAATATCCTTTTGGTTTTCTATTTTGATACTTCTTTTGGATCACATTATTTTCTACAGGTTTCTTTGGATTTAATATATCATTCTTTCTTTCATGCAAACTTGTCTCACCCTTATGAAAATTGTTTCTTATCTTACTCACTAGTATGGTGCTATTGAATTTCTCTAATTGATGGTTCTTTTCCAGAAGCTCCTTTCTCAAACTGTAAATCACACCCTCAAATGATTCAAGATAATATTTTATATCGTTTTGCTTGCTGCGATCGACTTCTTCTAATCTTTTCGATTTTTCCAGCTGTTTTCTCAAGGTATTAATTTCTTCCTTTAGATTTTTCTCCTTTTTATCACAATCTTGCAATTTCTTCTTATGCTCCTTGCATTCATTTGTTATTATATTGATTTCACTAGAAAATTATTCAATAAAAACCATTGCAGATTCATATTGAGCCTTAAGATGCATATAATCGTGATCATCATCTCTATCAATAAACAAATATGAATCATTGTCATTATCATTATCTGAAATATAACTCAAAAGAATATCATTACGACTTATACCTTCAGATTTGTTTTTCTTCTTCACAATTCATTCAAGTGGATCTTCTTTCTTCTTCTTTTTCGCTCTTCTCAATCTCCTTACCACTGTCGGTGTTACTGGTTCCATAGAGGATATGCAATATATCCCAAATTTATTTTGCATATTTTAAATCTCCAATTTTCTCTAAATTTGTACTATGGAGATTTTCGAAAATAATTTTCCTTGCTTGAGAAATTTTCTTCCTAATTTTAGATGTAGGAAAAACTCCATCATTTCATTCAAAACCAAACTCCAAATGTTAGAACCACAAAGAAATAACTTATTTTTCACATTTTCTTTCCATGCTTTGAACTTTGCAGCAGTAAGAACCAATTTCTTTGGATAATTCATTCTAAAAAACAAATATGAAAGTTTCACCAAAATCTCCAAGATCCACTCTCTAGTGATCAAGGTGCACTTGAGAACCCTGCTTTGATACCAATTTTTGGAGATCACTACTGAGAGAGGGGTGGGGGTGAATCAATAGTGTGGCACTTTAAATTTTTTTAACAATTATTAATCTTTTACACCATACACAAACTGAAACACAAAAACCATATATCAAAGCACCAAAAATACAAATGAAACCATAAAAAACAATCACACAAACGACATAAAGATGTCTGGTGGAAAACCCTCTCCAGGGAAAAAAACCACCTGTTGCTGCTTAAATTATATTATGTCAAAAAATTCTTTACATAGAGTTGCACATATGGCTACTATCAAATGGATATTGTTTCTCAAGTGTATATTCAGATTACTATCCATCAATCCTCGCTCGGTTACTCCTAAAATAACAACGACACTACATACTTCGATCTATTGGAAGTTACCACAACTAACGATTATTGCACAGTTTTTGCCAAAGTGTCCAGCCACCATTGGATTTGAGAAATATTCTTAATTACATTGATTTTTCCTGAGGCCTCCAACTCTTCTTCTCTGTGTGGTTCAAGTTTCAAAATATTTCAGGTTGGAACCAAGAACTGCTCAACATGAGCACTACAACAATATAACATCAAAGAACATAATAAAATCTGTAGCAATAACTACAATCAAACTTCTATACAATCTCTCACATAAGCAACAAAAAAATCCTCTCAACCACTATATCAATCCACACTGCAACACTTCACTCACTACATGAATATGTGGTTGAAATAAGCTTCAACTCACTGCTGCTACAATTGCAAAATAACTCAGAAAATATGCATATTATGACACATATGCATGTTTAATTATCTTCTCCACACTCGCACTCTCACAACACAACTCAATAATCAACTCATCCAACCATACTCAAATGAGCTTCCTCCAATATGTAGATGAACTTAAGTGCTTAAATCAATAATTACTCAGAACTATTGAGCTCAAAAATCATATTCATATTCTAGATTAGATCCGGATTCAACTAATTGACCCAATCAACCACTAAATCCATTAGCCTTTTTGATAATTTCAACTTTAATCAACTTTTGGAGGTCCCATGAACTTTTCTGACCACAATTCGAAAAGTTTTGATCAAGGAAGTTGTGACAAGCCAAAAATGAGCTCAATGGCGCGAGAAATACGAAGCAAAACTCGTGAAAATTTCACAGTCACTCCCACAACACATCATACATTTGACTTTAGCCTCCTGGAGCCATAGTTGCTCCCATAGGCCTGTCTCCATGCGACATTAGCATCTCAACTGCTCCCTTGACCCATCATCCCTGTGACTGGGGATAAAACTGAAGTAAAACACAAGTCCTTCAGTCCTGAACCTATGCCACCTACTGGAACATCTACCTATACTCCTGTACACTTCTCCAAGCCTCTACAATAGGTCTGCAATTGATGAAATTAGCTAAGAACAAGTCTATGACATGCTAGACCTATTCTGCCAACTTTCGGACGAAGACCAACACCTCCATCTCCTCAATCAACAACCACAACCTCTATGACACTTGCAACATTTGTAGCAGCATCTATGACACCTGTAGTAGCAACATCCTCAACAACTACAGTAGCAACATCACATCCAAGTACCTCCAATACTGATGGAAGCTCCTCCAACACAAGCAACCATAAGTCATCACATGAACCAACAATCTAATGTCTCCAAGACACGTAGAGACATATGCAACACCATGAGCAACTCTCCAACCTCCTGCAGTAGCGAAATATTCAATCAACACACCATGATAATCTCTCCAACCTCTTGCAACAACAACATCTCCACTATGTCTAGTTATTAGGATGTTGACATCAATGCCAACTAAAAGTACCATCACCACAAACTCATCACTCATGCATATGACGAGCAACACCTAGAGCTTATTGACATCAATGTCAACACTATCTCTCTTCAACATCAAACAATAGGGTATTTTTCAAATATGCACATGTAGAATTCAAGGGAGAGGAGACAATTTAGCAATTGAAGGAACCTAATGACATGGAGCACCAAAAATCATAACCATCAAATGTTGGACAAGAAGTGACTAACATTAAACATGTATTTTGTTAGTTGTTACATATTTTAAAGTCCTTGGACTTCTATGTGCCTTATGTTGAGATTCAACAAGAAATTTTTTGGCACCCATGTGAAAATTAAGCACCTACACTAGGGTGGGGCCCACAGGCTATTTTTTGGTGCATGTCTATTTTTATTATCCCTTAATTTAGATGGACATTAAACTGTAATATATTCTAATGTGGACTTGAACTAGTTAACTGAAGTGGAAAAATCAATCAGTTAAGTGAATTTTGAGTTAGAGGTTGGTTGGTGGGACATGCAGAGTAATTCTAGTTGTAACGGAGTTTGAAGTGCAGTGGTGCATGAGTTTGTGCAAGTTGTAAATAGTTTAACTCAGTTAAGTGAGTTAAAATTAGTTGTGCTAGTTGTAATTGAAGATACAAGTAGTGAGAGATCAATTGAATTAAATATTAATTAATTCACATGGAGTGATCTCACATGCAACTGAGGATTTACTAATATTAGATGCATGCATGTCAGATCCAGTGGAGACCCAGGTGAAAGGGAAGTTAACTATCTGTTGTGAAATTATTCACTTGCACACATGCAAGTAAACACACATTGTATGTGCCCATGATACTTGCATAGTCAAGGTAGGCAGGATTGCATCAATTTAGGGATTTCATTCAGCAGGGATTGTGTTCAGCAGGGATTGCGCAATGAAGGCAGGCTGTCTGGAGACAGTAAATTGGCTAAGGAATTTGCCAATTTTTGTATGACAGTGTGAGACAATTAGTTGATGTACTGAGGGATCTTGTGAGAAGAGTTTTGTATGTAATTGTTTCATGATCCATGATATGATATACAATAGAAGATAGTGGGTTTTTTAGCTGCAATATTTCCCTGGGAAATTATCTGTGTTGTGTGTGATTGATCTTTCTTCATGTTCATGTGATTAGAGATTGTGTTTTTAATTCCGAAAATATTTGTAGAAGAGATTCAGTATTTAAATTTAGCACATTGTTAGATCGGGTGAATCCAAGATATACATGCATATTGTATAATTTCTACATGGTATCAGAGCATAGGAAATTGCAGAAGTGAAGCAGGAGCTGAGTTTGTGACTGGATAGAATTTGAATTTGTAGAAAGACTTTCTTGGTGCTACAGTTGATTCAAGATTGAAATGGATTTCAATGGATTGAGGTTAGATTATGCACTTGAGGGAAGCTCAAACTACATTGCTTGGATGGAAAATATGGAGGCAGTGCTCGAAGACAATGGCTTGAAGGAATTCATTGACAATGATGTTCCTAAACCCGCTGTGACAAATGCTGCCAATATTGATGCATGGCAAAAGAAAGTGGCAAAGGAGAGGAGGATCCTGTTGGAGGGAGTACAAGACCACATTATCTCAAGCCTCCATGGGAAATCCACACCATATGCTATGTTGAAGGCTATGACAGATCTATTCCAAAGCAACAGCGACCATAGGAAATTTGCACTCAAAGATAAACTCAGGAATATCAAGATGGAAAAGGGCGAGACCATTGAACTGGGGAGTGTGGGGATAAAATTCAGTGATGATGATTTGGTAAGTTTGGCTCTACTAGGACTTCCTAAGAGTTGGCAAAGTTATGAAGACTCTGTCAACGGACGGGAAAAATTGCCAAATTGGGAACGACTGTGGTCAGATTTGGTGAAGGAGGAGTTCAGACGGAACACTGAGATATGGCTCTTCATCAAAGCATGATGATGAAGAGGATTTTTCTTTGGCTACCAAGGTGAAGAAGGGGAAGGGGAAGAAATTCCATTCTAAATCTGAGTCTAAAGGCAAGAAGCACGACATGTCCAAGGTGAAGTGTTTTGAATGTCACGAACACGGGCATTTTGCTACTAACTGTCCACAAAAGAAGAAGAAAAAGAAGGTTTTTGGATCTACAGTTGGTGAGGCCCTTGCCTGACAATTTTAGCTTGACTTCCCCTTGATTTCATTCATGGTGTCAAGTGCATTGGGATCAGTGTGGTATTTGAATAGTGGCACTTCCTTTCACATGACGGGAGATAAGGAACTTTTCAGTGACTTGGAGGATAAAGATCTCTAGATGCATATTGAGATGGGCGATGACAAACAATACAATGCTACCGGAATTGGTACCATTACCTTTCAGAGGGAGTCAGGTAAACCATTTCAATTAAAAAATGTAATGCATGTTCCAGGTCTGAAGAAAAAGTTTGGTCTCAGTTGCAATGTTGGAGGAGAGAGGCTATGACGTTGTTTTTAGTGATGGAAAATATTTCTTGTGACATAAAACAACGATTCAAGCCAAGAGGATAGGGATTCGAGTTAAAAATATATACAAGATGGAGGTAGATGACTGCACTACCATGATGGGCAAGGTATAAAAAGTGGTGAGTCGGGACGAGGGCGAATTATGGCACAGGCGATTGGGCCATCTTCATCATGGAACCTTGAAAGTCATGCATAAAATATCTATTGTAATTCCAATGGGAACACTTTCTCAGTTATATCAGTGCAAGGGTTGCACCATGGGGAAGTATGTAAAGTCCACCTTTCATGAGAAGGAGAATTGTGCTTTGGGGATCCTTAAGAGAGTTCACACAGATGTGTGTGGACCATTCTCGGTTGCTTCAACAAAAAAACATAAGTACTATGTAATATTTGTTGATGACTTTTATCATAAATGTTGGATCTTCTTCATGCAAAAGAAAGATAAAAAATTCTCTAAGTTCTGTGATTTTAAGGCATTGGTGGAGAAAGATTTGGGGAAGAAACTGAAGGCTCTTAGGAGCGATAATGGTGGAGAATACATCTCTAACGAATTCAAGAACTTCTGCAGCAAAGAAAGAATTCGAAGAGAACTCATAGCGCCTCATAACCCACACCAAAATGGGGTCACAGAGAGGAGGAACAGAATGATTTTGGGTGCAACACGAGCGATGTTGCATGATCAGGGCCTACCAATGCATTTGTGGGTGGAAGCATGCAACGCTGCGGTTTATGTGCAGAACCGTTGTCCTCATAGAGTACTTGGCATTAGTAGTACACCTGAAGAGGCCTTCACTGGTAAGAAACCTGATGTTTCACACTTTAAGATTTTTGGCTCATCTGTTTATGTGCATGTGACAAAGGATGCCAGAAAGAAGTTGGAACCGATTGTTGAAGTTGGGATTTTTGTGGGGTACACATAAACACCCCATAATTATCATGCGTATTTTCCAAACAATAGAATGACTGTTATGCGACGGGATATAAAATTTGATGAGGGAAAAGCCATGTGGTTGTCCCTTGAGAGGGAATTGGACTTACATGCATAGGAGGAACTACTGGTTCCCAAAGATGAGTCTCAAGATGTGGATCAACCACGTGAGGAGGTTCATGGAGTGGAGGAAGCCACTCATGGAGATCCATCCATCAGAAATGGCAGAAGGTGCACCACAGAAGCTGATAGGTTGAGACTTTATGCTGCACAGAATGTAGGAGCCCCTACTTCACAGTGCAGACAAAAACTGTATCATGATCGATTTACTAGATACATGGCTCTCATGAGAAAATGTATTGTGACTAAACCATATTACTTTAAGGAATCAGTGCAGTAGCCTACTTGGGTTGATGTAATCGTGGAGGAGTACGACTCCATTGTAAAAAAAAAGTGCATGGGAAATTGTCCCAAGACTGATTGATAAATTAGTGGTAGGTTTGAGATGGATCTACAAGGTAAAGCAAGCTTCTGATGGGAGTGTGGAGAAATAAAATGCCATATTTGTGGCCCGGATCTTCTCACAGATCGAGGGGATAGATTATGATGAGACCTTTGCACCTGTCGCAAGATACTCTTCCATAAGATCCACCCTTGCACTCTTAGTGTAGATGGGCTGGCGCATTCATCAGATGGATGTGAAAACTACATTTCTCAATGGGATCATTAAGGAAGAGGTGTACATAGAGAATCCTGAAGGTTTTGAGATATTCAACAGCGAGTCACATGTGTGCAGGCTCAAAGGGTAATGTATGGGCTGAAGCAAGCACCCCATGCTTGGTACACTTTGATAGACAGATATTTCACCAGACTGAGCTTCACCAAAAGTGAAGCAGATGCAAACCTGTACCAGATTTTGGTTGAGGGTAAGCTATTGATCATTGTTCATTATGTTCATGATTTAATTTTTACTTGTGATGAGAAAATGGTACACTCATGCAAGGAGGATCTTGCAAGGGAGTTCGAAATTAAGGATATGGGCCTCCTTCATTATTTCCTTGGATTGGAAATATGGCAGCGGGATGGTGAAACTTTTGTGTCTCAAGGAAAGTATGCAAAGGAGATATTGGGTAAGTTTAACATGGAGAGCTGCAAACCCATGGATACTCCTCTTCTAGGAAATTGAAGGAAAGAGGATGCTACTTCTAGAGAGGTAGTGGATGCTACTGTCTATTGATAGTTAATGGGTTTGCTAATGTATCTAGTGAACATGAGACCAAACATTTTATATGAGGTTAACCAATTGAGTCATGCTATGGTTAAGCCTACCAAGCTCTTTTGGAAGGTAGGGAAGCATGTCCTGAGATACCTGAGGGGCACATCATAGTATGGTTTATGGTATAGATAGACGAATGGAGTGAAGTTGCATGGCTTCATGGATGCTGATTGGGTTGGCAGTCCATCGGATAGAAAGAGCACATTAGGGGGGATCTAGCATTAGGTCGACAGAAGTTTCTTGGTACAGTAGGAAGCAACGATCCGTGGCACTCAGTTTAGCGGAAGCAGAATACATGGCAGCAAGTCAAGCTGCATGTGAGGTTATTTGGATGAGAAAGATCTTGGTTGGTTTGTTTGGTTCTTAGATTGATCCGACATTTATTCATTGTGATAATCAGAGTTGCATTAAAATCTCGATTAATCTTGTGTTTCATGATAGGTCCAAGCATATAGATATCTGGTACCATCATCTCAGATATTGTGTGCAGAGAAGAATCATGTTGCTACAATACATTCCCACGAAATATTAGGATGTAGATATTCTGATGAAGGCGCTCACTAGGAGAAAATTCGAATACCATAGAGACAGGATCGGGGGTGAAGGATAATCCCTTTCTTGTTGAGATGGCGTGTTGAGATTCAACAAGAAATTTTTTGGCACCCATGATCCTAGTGAAAATTAAGCACCTACACTAGGGTGGGGCCCACAGGCTATTTTCAGGTGCATGTCTATTTTTATTATCCCTTAATTTAGATGGAAATTAAACTGTAATCTATTCTCAATGTGGACTTGAAATAGTTAACTAAAGTGGCGAAATCAGTTAGCTAAGTGAATTTCGAGTTAGAGGTTGGTTGGTGGGACATGCAGAGTAATTCTAGTTGTAACAGAGTTCGAAGTGTAGTGGTGCATGAGTTTGTGCAAGTTGTAAATAGTTTAACTCATTTAAGTGAGTTAAACTCAGTTGTGCTAGTTGTAACTGAAGATAAAAGTAGTGAGAGATCAAGTGAATTAAATATTAATTAATTCACATGTAGTGATCTCACATACAATTGAGGATATGCTAATATTAGTTGCATGCATGTCAAATCCAATGGAGACCCAGATGAGTTCTAGGTGAAAGGGAAGTTGACTATCAGTTGTGACATTATCCGCTTTGCACAAATACAAGTAAACACACATTGGATGTGCCCATGGTACTTGCACAGTCAAGCCAGGCATGATTGCATTCAGTAGGGATTGTGTAGTGAAGGCAGGTTGTCTGGAGACATTAAATTGGCTAAGGAATTTGCCAATTTTTGTATGACAGTGTGAGAAAATTAGCTGATGTACTGAGGGCTCTTGTGAGAAGAGTTTTGTATGTAATTGTTTCATGATCCATGATATAATATACAATAGAAGATAGTGGGGTTTTTAGCTGTAAGCTTTCCCCAAGAAATTACTTGTGTTGTGTGTGATTGATCTTTCTTTACGTTCATGTGGTTAGTGATTGTGTTTTTATCTCTGCAAATATTTGTAGAAGCGATTCAATATTGAACTTTAACACTTTGTTAGATCGGGTGAATCCAAGATATACATGCATATTGTTTAATTTCTACATCTTCATAAAGTAGGAAACTTGCAAGAAAACATGAAATATATTAAATTTAGTATATTACAAACTCTTATTTGTTGTAATTGAGAGTTTTTTTATTTTTTCCTAAGAACCTCTACAATAGTTTTTATGTAAATTTTCTTATATCCGGGCTACAACATCTTTGTAATATAGCATTTACTTGTTTCCATTTAAAATAAAGGTGTATACTTATTAATAATCCCAAGATAGGCTAGAAAAACTATAAAGATATGTTAAGCTTGGTTGAAAGCATAAGTTCTAGGCTTGATATAACTTTATAATGGTTAGCTTCATTGTAATATCAAGTTTATAAATTCAATCAAATTTTTAAATATTTAGAGTGGAATTCGTTATTGTACTTAGGGAAATTAATCAAGTTAGTTGGTTAGTGATCACATTGGATTACATGGATTACTGAAGAAGGCATAGTCTATCTTTTGTGGTTGGATTGTTAACTAAAGAATGAGTGTGTTGGTTTGAATAGTTAAGTTCTTTAAGCTTTATGTAGGAGATATTTGAGCCACTCACTTGGGATGGTTCCTTTTGGTGCGTGTCTTACTCAATGTCCCTATCAGATTAGCACTATCAAGTTCATATTGGATGCCATTTGTAAAATATGGGGAAGTGTTTGTATTGGATACCATTTGTAAAATAAGGGAAAGTGCTTGAGATAATTTACACTAAGTATTATTTGTGAAATATTGTTAGGTGCCACTAGCAAGTTTATATTGGATATGATTTGCAAAATATGGTGAAGTGTTTGTTTATATTAGATAACATTTATAAAATATGGAGAAGTGCTTGAGATGGATTTACATTATGTACTATATTAGATAACATTTATAAAATATGGAGAAGTGCTTGAGATGGATTTACATTATGTACTATATTAAATAACATTTATAAAATATGGAGAAGTGCTTGAGATGGATTTACATTATATACTATATTAGATAACATTTATAAAATATGGAGTAGTGCTTGAGATAGATTTACATTATGTACTATTTGTAAAATACTATTGGGTTCCATTAACAAATTTATATTGAATACCATTTGCAAAATATAGAAAAGTGCTTGAGATATATTTATATTGTATTTATATTTTGTAATATTTATAAAACACTATTAATTACCATTTGTGAAATGATAAAAGATGCTTAGATAACTAGAGTGAAATACTATTGAACGACTCCTATGATACAAATCTAAATTGTATAGTTATACAAATCTAAGTTGGATTTGACACTATTTTAATTCAAATTAGATTTTATTAAATATTGTAAATGTGGTATATTTATATATATATATTATAATTTACATGATATTTAATATTATAAGTTATTTTTAATGAGAATTTTTGAAAAGTTTTTTGATTTATTTTTCTGAATTAATTTTTTTAAAAATTGAATAGAAATTCATTTAAGTAAATTACTCACAATCAAAATGCTTTAGATGCTGAATTTATATATGTAATTAAAAATCAATATAAATAACCCAAATCAAAATTCCATCTTAATATTTTCAACCCAATTTCAACCAAAAATAAAAATAAAAATAAAAATAAAAAATAAAAAATAAAAAAAATAAAAAATCTATTAAAAATTCCAAAAAAATCACATTAAAAACAACTCCTTTAATACCCTATTAAAAAGATAATGAATACTCCCAACCCATTAAATTATTATTGTTTTGAAGGGTGTGCCACAATGTTGTTAATATAGAGGAGGTTGTTAATGTTGTTTTGGAGGATGTGCCACAATGTTGTTAAACTCAAATATAAAACACAATTATTGAACACATTTACAGATAGGGTATAAGTTACGCTGTGGAGAGTGCTGGATTCCACTAAATTGTGGATTCCCAATAAAGGTGTAAAGTTTTGATTTATAATTATTTATTTCATTCTCGATGTGGTGGCTGTTAAAAAAGTGTCTCCGCTTCATGAGCGAGCGGATCCATTACGTGGAAGATTCGCAGGTATTGAAATGCCTAATTCATACGCCACCCTGCTCCTCCTTTACTGCTACTCTAATTTAATCGTAACTGAAGGTTCAGCTGGAAAAAAAATTATGATTTGCTTAATATATTATTATTAAGATTCTATATGTTTATAGAAATATTTTAAAAATTAAAAATGAAATAGTGTTACACATCAATAAACCATTTCTTTTTCTTTTGTTAGCTAACGGTGGGGATTACCCATAAATCACCTTAACATTAAAGAGTCATTGACAGTTTAGTGTAATTTTAATGTTAAGGTGTCATTGACAGTTTAGTGTAATTTTAATGTTAAGGTGATTTATGGGTAATCCCCACCTTACCTAATAAAAGAAAAAGGAATGGTTTATTAATGTGTAACATTATTTCTCTTGTATATATAGATATATAATTTATTGGAATATGGTTATGATAATGATAGTGGTTGAATTTTAAATTATTTATGATTTTGTAGATTAGAACTCTAAAAAATAATTAGATAAATAAATTAAAATAATTGATGAATTATTATTAAATTAATTCAATGAATTAAAAATTATAATTAATTTGAAATAGCTATTAAAGAAATGGAAATATTATATTAAAGTTTATTTTTAATATAAATTAATTTGAAAATATTAATAAGAAATTTATTTAGGATAAAGATTCAAATTTTTTTATTCAACTTAAATATAGAAATTAGGAAAGATAAGATTAAAATAAATGAAGGGGGCTGAGGTAGGGAAGATATTTTGATTTGAATTGGGCAAATTGATTAAGGGAAGTTAGGGATTTGAAAATCATATCTTAAATTAGAATTTAATTTATATTAATTTAATTACCAATTTAAATTAATTTAAAAAGGGACAAAATTCAAAAATTGAGTTAAATAGTTGAATTAAATATTAAATAATAATTGAAGAATGGGAAAAGTGGAATATTCGAAATAGAAATAATTCAAATTATATGAGGAGGGGAGGGGATAATAAATGTCAAAATTGAAGAAAGGAGGGGAAAGGAAATGATTAAAAATGAAGAATAGAAAAAGGTAAGAAAAAGGAGAGAAGAGGATTATGTAAAAGGTGAGTGGGGGGAGGGGGGGGGGTGTAGGGGTGGATTAAGGAAGGTTAGGATACGTTAGAATCGGGATTAGAGGGAGGGCGCTTAGCGGAAAGGAAGTGAATCGTGGGTTTCCAGGAATGACTCAGTTGATACCAACACTCTCATTCTTCCAAATAACCTGTTTGTTTTGACAAATCCAAAATCCTTGCTTCAACTCCCTTTCATTCCACCCGAGTCATTCGGGAGACTCTCGAAATTGAAAAACATCCTAATAACTTCAAATGTGATGATGGTTATCAACTGAGTCGTTCTTGGAAACCCATGATTCACTTCCTTTCTGTTAAGCGCCCTCCGTCTAATCCTGATTCTAACCCACCCTAACCATCCTTAATCTCCCCCTCCCCCTCCAGGCTTACATAATCCTCTTCTCTCCTTTTTCTTACCTTTCCTTATTCTTCATTTTTAATCATTTCCTCTCCCCTCCTTTCTTCAATTTTGACATTTATTATTCACCCCAAACACACCCCCCCCCCCCTCCCCCTAATTTTGATTTTATCATACCCATTCTTCAATTAGTATTTAATATTTAATTCAACTATTTAACTTAGTTTTTGAATTTTGTCCCTTTTATATTAATTTAATTTAGTATTTAAATTAATATAAATTAAATTCTAATTTAAGATATTGTTTTCAAATCCCTAACTTGTTTTAATCAATTTGCGCAATTCAAATCAGAATATCTTCCCTACCTCCACCCCCCTTCATGTATTTTAATCTTATCTTTCCTAATCTTCTATATTTAATTTGAATAATTTTTTTTGAATCTTTATCCTAAATACATTTATTATTGATATTTTCAAATTAATTTATATTAAAAATAAACTTTAATATAATATTTCCATTTCTTTAACAACTAATTATAATTAATTATAATTTTTAATTCATTGAATTAGTTTAATAATAATTCATCAATTATTTTAATTTATTTATCTAATTATTTTTAATCTTTTTATTTTCTCCCCAACGGCTACTTTTGAATTCTACCTATTTTGTTGAAATTTAATGGCTAGAATTTCTCTTATTTATTCTTTCAATGTTTGGACTCTTCCTATCTTACGCTTAGCTTCATGCTCTCGAAGATGGGTGAAGTATTCACCCAAAACGCTGGGCCCTTCAATTAGATTACACGGGATTCCAAAAGTTCTAATCTACATCATGTATCTGAGCCTTAATACTTATCATTTGTTAAAATTGAAATTTAACCTTAAAATATTTTTTCATCCTATTCAAAACACTTAATTATTAATATTAACTTTAATTTTATTGAATAATATGTTTATTTTAAAATATTAATATTTAAAAGGTTCAAAAATAAATTTAAATAAAATTTTATTAATATAGAGAAGAAAATATTTATTAGTATTCATAATATTTTGGATTGAGGGCGAATGGGTGTATTGTTTCCACTATTTGTGATAGGGAATTTGTTTAAATTCTTCATGGATGCTAGCTTAAAAAATGTATTTATTTGGAAAAAAAATAGGGAAAAAGAATATTTTCTTTTATTAAAAAAGAAACTAACAACACATTTAATAAATATCCATAAAATTATTTATTTAAAAAATCAAAATTCAAAATATAATGATGGCAACAATGATGATCCTCGGATGTAGGTGAAACAAACACATTAACAACCCTCCCAGATCCCCACAATTCCCCCTCCAATGAGCCTTGATCCCTGCATCTGACGACGTTCGCTTGAGGCAGGTCTTAAGGACCTTGCCAAACCATTACTCCAATGATCATGACGACCACTCTGGCTCTATAGAGAATTAATTTCTACCCTCCACATGGCCTCATGATCCACTCCCCCCTTGACTATAACTCAACCTCAGATGTCCTTTGTCAAGAATTTGATCCTCCAAGGCGGGAAAAATTGTGCCTCGCTCCAGAGTTGAGCTTGCCCCAGTCGTCATGCCATTGCCCTTGGCCATTTGCTCTTGTTGATCCGGATTCTCTCAACTACCAGAATTAACCAAGATATTTTACTTCTATGATGTTATCAGAATTTCATGTGAAAGAGTATGAAAAACCACATGTGCGTACTTTAAAGAAGAGGAAACATAAAGACAACCATCAAATCAAAGAACACACACAACTTGATAATGGATTTCACCCAGTGTGGATTACGTCTTCGGGCCCGATATCAAGAGTGGGGAGGTCACTTCATTAAATGTTGCAAGATGATGATGAGTACATGATGTATTCTCTGTCACTATAAGGATGAACTCTCTTAACTAGAGTGGCATGTATCTCCACAAGACACTCTTCTATATGAGCTCTCACTCATAATTTTCTCCTCCAATATGACAAAATATCAAAATCTCACATGAAGGGGCATACAATGATCCTCTCACAAAGTGGCATAAATGGATCTCAACATCAAATCATCATCTCAACAAAAATCAAAACAAGACATGACAACAATGCATATTATACCTCCACTTCCATATATGCACTGAAAATGCACACCTCTGATGAAGAAATAGATTGCACGGTTGAATTATAGGCAAAAAAATGTGAAGTATGACTTTAAACTCAACACGCTTCTGAGGGTCAAATTTGGACCCTCGAGAATCTCAAAGATTCCCCAAATATTCTTTCCTAATGGTTGATTGGAATTGGCTGCCCATATGAAAAAATTGATCAGACCATCATGTTCCTTGCACAAAACTAAGAAAAGTGAGCATAAAGTCAGCTTAGTTTGGAAACCGACATTTTCGAGCCTCCAGGGAATCTTTTAGATTCCATTCATATTCCTGAGCCAAGATTCCAACTTCACGATTCCTTCCTCAACAATATTCTTTTGCAAAATCCACTTCTCAGATCAGAAAATCGAATATGCCATCAGACTCTTCGTGAAATTCAGATTAATTTGAGTATAAACTTGGCATAATTTTGATACTGTAAAAATTTGGCTCCAAAAAAATCTTTTAGATTCTTGGCATATTTCCTGCATCAGGGTTCTTCTCCTCAGTTTCCGTGTCTACTCTTTGTTCCGTGAGAAACATCCTCTGTTCCCTGGTCAAATGGAAAAATGTGTTTACATAACATTTTTCGGCGAAAAAATCAATGAATGGGTCGCTGGCCCAACGTTTCTTTGTACCATATTAAGTGCTTGGTTGTGAATGGGATGAGGTTCAAAACCCTGCAACCCACTTATTTAGTGTTTTTTTGTTTATATTTCACAATACCATTGACATATATATTAACTTCTGACCATCTTGAGTGTGTCGCTAATTGTAAACCTTAATCGTTCTGCCATATAAACAATACCGTAGGGGATTCGTTGTTGAAAAATTTATGTGTTGTTTAAAATAGGGTCGTTGAATATGGTATGAACCATATATGTTTTTATTATGGCTTAGCCCAAACATTTTGTTGGTTTTTTAAATGCCAATACCCATATTCCTTTTTAAATATTCATTGGGTTTATAACCCCTTTTTGTGTATAACCATATTTTCTTTAATATATGATTTAATATATTAATAACCACTTTTTGAATATGGTTATTTCTTTTTTAAATATTTTGTTTTTGTTTTATAGGATTTTTTTCTTATATGAGAATTTTAATATTATTATTTTTTTGTCTTTTCTGTAGGGGGAAAGGAGCCAATGATGGAGTGCCCTGTGTCATTGGCTAATTGGCCAGTTAGTTGACACATATGGGAATCCAAAATGGGAATATTTGAAAGTTATTGTGGAGTCACAACCAACATTGTTTCTAAGCTAATTGGGCTTGAAAAAGGCCTCCTCCTTGCTCAAAGACTAGGATGTTCAAAGATTCAAACTTTGGGAGATTTGAAAATTGTCACCCATATGGCACAAAAAATAGTCAATGGGTCTCCCCCATTTAAGTTTGTGAGAAGTTGGATACTGGAGCCACAAGTAGGGTAGATTCTAGAAATTATGGTTTATATTTGCATTTTCTTATGAAGTTTGATTCAAAATCACAAGACACAAACCTAATCTTCTGCTCTGCGAAAATAAATTCACAATTTAGAATAATAATCTAAAACATGCAATAAGAAATAATACACATTCACACAATATTTTTTCCAGGGAAAGAAATCTGCTAAAAAATCCAATGCATGCTTGCATTAATCTAATGAATAGAGATGTATTACAATTGATTTGATCAACTAAGCACAACCTGCAAGTGAATTTAACCTATCTCTCTGCTCACTAAGAAGCTCTAACCCTGACTTAGTCAATTTTTTCTTTTTCTTGAGCCCCTATTTCCTTGCGCAATTCCTTGAGAAATTAGGCCCCTATTATTTAGGAAATTCCTAAAATTGATTATGAAATTTTGAAGGTTGATTATTTGACTACATATAACACCTGCACACTCAAGACTAATCTACAACTAATGTTACATTACCTTGGAATATCCACCAAGCCTGGGGAGCTCGAATTATCTGCATGGAATAGCTATTTTGGGATGATTAATCAGCTAACTGGATGATCATCGAGTTTGACTGAAGTCCCACTACACAAGTGACCTTCCACTAGTTCCTCCAATAGTTAGAACTAGTTTAACTAAAAACAACTTGAAATAACTGACCTTGATTGCTACAAATTAGCAATCACACATGCTTAACTAAACTCTAACTCCTCCAACTTGAATTTATTGAGATAACTGAGTGAAAAGAGTCATGTCACACAAGTAACTTCATCCAAGTTGTATCCTAATGTGGAATGTTGAATTTTATCAGTTTAATCAAGGAAAATTCAAATTGAGAATTTCTTGTTGCATTTTTCAACACTCCCTCTTAGCAAGAAAGGGACTATTAATCATCCCTATCTTACACCTGTGGAACTTGAACTTCTCTCTTGTCTAAGCCTTTGTCAAAATGTCAGCAAATTGTTCCTCTATTGGAATGTATTGTAGCAACATTTTCCACCTCTATGCACATTCCTATAAATGGTGCTATCAAATATCTATATTCTTGGATCAATCATTAAATACAGGATTCTCAGAGAGCTTGATGTAACTTTGATTATCATATTAGATCATCATTGGATCCATCATCTTATCAAACAGTCTCACAAGTATCTTTCTCATCCATATCTCCTCACATGCTGCTTGAATTGTAGCCATGTATTTTTCTTTTGTCGAGCTGAACGTCACAGATTTTTACTTCCTGATGTACTAGGAAATAGCTGCAGACCCAATACTCAAAATTCCTCCTGATGTTCTCTTTCAGTCTAATGGACTCCCCGCACAATTTGCATCTGTGAAGCCACACAAATTCACTCCCTCTGTTTGTCTGTACCATAGTCCAAACTGGCTAGTGCCTCTGAGGTGCCATAAAACATGCTTAGTTTTCCTCCATAATAATTTTGTTGGCCTAACCATAGCTTGGCTCAATTGGTTGAATACATAGAATATATCTGATTGTGTGTTCATAAGGTACATACCTGAAGTGGAATCCTCCTTCCTCCAATTGGTTGCTAGAGGTGTTTCCATGGGTTCGCAACTCTCCATGTATAATTTCTGTAGTATCTCATTTGCATACTTTCCTTGAGAGAGAAGAAATTCCCTATTTCCTTTCCATACCTCCAACCTAAGGAAGTAGTGCATGAGACCCATGTCCTTCATTTAAAATTGTCTTACAAGGTCCTCCTTGTAAGATTTGATCAGTCATCACCATTTAATATTAAAACATCAACATATAAGAAAATAATAAGCAATTTACATTCTACCAAGATATGATAGGGGCCCGCATCTACTTCACTTTTAGTGAAGCCCTAACTGGTGAGATAACTATTGATCCTGGTTTACCAAGCATGAGTTGCTTGTTTGATACTATACAATGCTCGCTCGAGTCTACACACATGGTACTCTCGATTAAATGTCTCAAAGCCTTTTGGTTGCTCGATGTACATCTCCTTCTTAATAACACCATTGGGAAATGTTTCTTTTACATCCATTTGGTGGATCTTCCACCCAATTTGCGCAACCGGTGAAAGAATCGATCTAACAGATGAGTACCTTACTAAAGGAGAAAATGTATCCTCGTAGTCAATTCCTTCAACTTGAGAGCACCCCTTTGCCAAAAATCTGGCCTTATACTTCTCTATAGTTCCACTTGTAAGCTGCGTAACCTTGAAGATCCATCTCGAATTCATAATTGATTTATCTGCTGGTTCTTGGACCACTTCCCAAACATTGTTCCTTACATTGGGTTCATATTCCTCTACCATTTCATTGACACATACAGGTTCCTCTACTACTTCCTCGAAAGAGGATAGCTCACTATCTACAAGTTTATTCATTAGATCCATGTAGCCGGTGTATTAATCAGGTGACCTTCCCTTCCTGTGAAAATTTGAAGTAGAACCCACATTCTCCCTCGCATCCTAAAAAAGTCTCTCAATCAGATCCCTGGTTCTTTCCCTACCTTCTTTGGATGGTTCTTCTTAAGTGGATGTGTCCACTCTCTGTTCCTCAATTTGTGGATTCTCCATAACTTTCTGAGGTTCGTCTTTTGGAGCTAAAATATCCTCTTTTGGTGGGATTTGAAGCTCCCTCTCAAGAGCGAACATTATAACTTTCTCCTCATCAAAATTTACATCCCTTCGCACAATTGTCATTCTGAGGGATGGGAAGTACACGCGGTAGTTGTGGGGAGTTTTTTTGTAACTCACAAATACCCCAAATTTTGTTGTTAGCTCAAGCTTCTTCCTTGATTATTTGGAGATATGGCAGTAGACAGAGGATCCAAAAATCCTGAAGTGTGACACATCCAACTTCCTCTCGAGAAATCCTCCTACGTTGTAATCATGCCTAGAATTTGATGAGGAATATAGTTGTGCAAATAGATTATTGTGTTGCATGCCTCTACCCACAAATGCAGTGATAGGCCTTGTTCATGCAACATCGCCCTCACTGCTCCCACAATTTTATGGTTCTGCCTCTTAGCCTCCCTGTTATGTTCTGGGTTATGGGGTGCTGTAAACTCTCATCGAATGACTTCTTTTGCGCATACAGTTTTGAATTAATTCGACACGTACTCACATCCATTATCGCTCCTGAGAGCCTTCGCCTTCTTGCTAGTTTCTTTCTCAACCACTGCCTTGAATTCTACGAACTTGGAGAATGTATCATCTTTCTTCCACATGAAGAAGATCCTACACTTCCATGAGAAGTCAACAATAAAAATGACAAGATATTTGTGTTTTACATTGGAGGTTGTCGAGAAAGGTCCACAAACATCACAATGGATCCTTTCCAAGAATGCATGTGTTTTTCTATCCTGATCGTGGAATGTTGATTTTGTGTACTTCCCTAAGGTACATCCTTTGCACACATATTGTTGCTCAAGTGTGCCTTTGTGAAGGGATGTGGTTATTTCTTGCATAAAATTTAGGTAACAATGATGAAAATTTCCAAGTATTATATGCCAAAGTTCACCGACATCGTAGCTTTTCACCTTCTATTGCTTAGTGCTTAATGAAACACAATCTTCCACATATAGCTTATACAGGTTCTTCACATGAGACTCGATCTGCTTCACCTGTCATGAGGTTATGTATGAGGAATGCCTTTACTTTAATAAATATCACATCATAACCACGATCTTCCAAAACTACAATAGAGATGAGATTTTTCTTTAGGCCTGGAACGAACATGACATCCTTGAGCCTGAGAAGGGAGCTTGACTCCCTCTAAAAGGTGACTATACCAACCCTGGTCACACTATAGCTTCCATCATATCTAATCTCAATATGCATCTACAAATATTTTTCTTCTAGGTCACTAAAAAACTCTCTACACCCTGTCATGTGGAACGATGCACCTAAGTCCAAGTACCACACGCTCCCCATCATCGTTCTGGTCACGCATACGATAAGGGTAAAGTCAATCTTGAAATATTAAGCCAAAGCTTCACCTACTTCTCCTCCTGAGGTCTTCTTTCTTTCCTTTTTGTGTTGACACTTTGTGACATAGTGCCCAAATTCATGAAAATTGAAGCATTTAATGTTGGAAAATTATTTCTTCTTCCCCCCTGACTAGATTATGGTTTGGATTTAGATTTCTTTGCTTTTCCCTTCTTTCCCTTTACAACAAATTCCAAGTTTTCTTCATCCTCTCCCTTGGATGAAGTCCCATATTTGGTATTTTGTCTTATTTCCTCCTGTGCCCAATCTTACCATAATCATTCCCAATTCGATAGTTTCTCCCTCCTGTTCACCGAATCTTGGTAGCTATGCGAACTCTTGGGAAGGCCTAGAAGGGAAAGGGTTACCAAGTCATCTTCAGCAACATTAACACCAAACCTGACGATTTCATCTTGAAATAGTGTGAACTTTCTCAGATACTATATAATATTTCCATTCTAATGCATCTTAATATTTCGAATTTTATCCTTGAGCACTAGCTTCCTGTGGTCGCTAATATTCTTTAACAATTATATCAGTGCTTTCGATATTGCGAACACAATTTCTTTTGCATGGTGATTTGAGACAATGTGATCCCGTACTCCCTCCAATATTATTTTCCTTATCTTGGATACATATTTCTTCCACTAAGCAAGGTTTTGGGCATCAGATGCTTGTGGTTTTTCAACATTTGCCTTGATGTATTCTAGAAATTCATTGTTATCCAATACCGCCTCCATGTGATCCTTCCATGATGTTATCACCAAACTGAGGCTTATTGGGTTGCTCAACAGTCAATTGAGTGTAACTGTTTCAAACCACTTATGGTTGGAATTTAGCCCTTCCAAACTAAGAGTTCTCTCTCAAGGAAATGTATGATATTCAGTAAAAAATGATTATAACAAAGATGGCTAAATCTTAGATGTGTTTTGAATGGTTTTTTGCAGGTGAAGGATGTGTGTTAATGACTACCATTGGGCATGGAGTCAGTGTGAAACTCAATTACATAAAAATATTTCATGGAACCTGAGGCATGTGCACTATCATAAAAAAAATAACTTGGACAACAAACTAGATGCATAAAGGAAGTTGGATCATACTTAAGGATGAATTCCAAGTGATTATACATACATTAAATTGAATCAACATTGAAAAGGTAGATTAGGCAAACACATAAGGGTACATGAAGAATCTTAGGTCTGAAAGAAGCTTTCTGCAACAATATATTACTGAATGGAAAATATTACAATAGTAGCATAAGGCATAACATCAATCAACACTCTCTAATTCTCTCATCTCCCTATTTATATAATTAAACACCTTTTACATGAAGCCTGCCACCTGGGCTAGACCCTTGAAACTGCTGAGGACATCTTATCCAAAAAGGAATTTATTACAAGGAGAGAATATAGAGATATTTATGTTTTCAAAGAGTTTAAAACCTAATAGTACTCTAACACCATTAACTTCATTAACAACTTTAAAATGAACCATGCATGATGATTCTTATCGAACAAGAAAAATTTTCTTGAGGTGGCAATGACCATGACTAAGTGATGAATAACCATACTGGAATATAGGGTCTACTTCTCGGAATTTTAGGATGTGTTGTTGTGCTTGATGATGTGGCAATAATTATGAGCTAGCAGTCCAATCATCTTCCTTGCTAAGTGTTCTTACCAACTGGAGTCTCCACTGATACACTTCAACATATTCTGATGACTCATATGCTCCCAAAAAAATTTAATGCTTCAAAAACATCAAAATTTCCCCTTGCTACAAAAACATAGCACTTTAAGGCAAGTCTGTAGCGAAGAGTTTGTAGCATTTTTCATTTGGAAATTTCTGCCACCATTCTCTACTCATTGGAGGGTCTTCAATAGGCAAAAATACTTAAATACATTCCTTTACCCACTCCTATTATGATAAAATTTAGAAATTATAACATAAAATAATCTTCAGCGAGTTCATAGTGAAAAATCGGCTTTAAGACTGGAGTACGCTACGAACTTGCCTGATATTTCCAAATTTTTAAATTTCCACTTCTTTCCTCAAAAAAATCATCTAGAGCTAGGTGAAATGATGAGAGGGAGCATCCTAAAACAAAATTGGCTCAAAAAATGTCTTAACCTCCTCACGAGGCAACAGGTTCATCCACCACTATCATTTTCAAGCCTTTTTTCTTTAACTTTATCTGTACCATTTCCATTTGAATTTCTAACTCTTTGACTTGATTTTTTAGCTTTCTCCTCTTTGCTTGCAACCATATGTTTCTCATCATGGTGTGCTTCATAATCCTGTGAAGGGGTAGTGTTATTTTTAGCATTTTGTTTGACCTTTCTCCCACTTCATCATAAAAATTAAATTGCTTGTTGACTTCCTTCTTGAAATCTGTCAGCTCCTTTCTTTCTTATTAAAAATCCTCCAACTCCAGCTTGGTTTCTAAGACTTCATCTCTGGCTTCTTTAAGTTGCTATCTCAGAAGCTCCATTTCATACTTCTCTTGGAACTTCCCTTTGCCTTTCTGTGACTTGGTGATTTATGCTTCACCTGGGGATAACTCAATGATCTCTTCCACAATGGGCTACTTCTTCTTTTCTGTCTCCTTATGCATCTTATCATACTTGATTCCCTTTGAGAGTTGTGACCTAGTGAAAGGTTTCCTAGGCTTGAATATAGGAAAAATCATGCCTTTTTACTGTGAGACCCTTCTTCTTCATTTTTTTACCTTTAATCTCTACAGGTTTTACCACAGGGGTTTCTTCAATATCAATGTCTTGCAGAATGTCTTCAATTTTACCATTTCCCTCTATCTAACTCCTGGTGATTTTCCTATGAGCCCTTGTATTAGTTTTGATCTTGTTGCTTGTAGGTGTTGGCTGAGGTGCCACTGTTTCCTAAAAATGTTCAATCATTACCTCCATGGGCTCTATTATAGGCTGCACTTCTTCCTCAGGTAAAACCTATGCTTCAACTATGGGCTCTTTATCCTTCTTGGGAGTGTTTGTCCTTGACTTGGTGTTTTCTTTGGAGTAAGCACATCCACATCATAACAAATTAAAAACATAAAGGTGGCCTAGTCCCTATTCAATTTCTTTAATTCTTCCATAAAAAACAACTTGATTAAGCCATGATGAAATATGGATGTGTCAATACTCTCAGGTCTGGCTTGCACTTTGTCAAACATCTTACCTAAGATTTTGAAAATAAAAAATGGAATATCAAGTAGCTACTTACCTGTGAAATGGAGTAAGAGTTTGAAATGATATTGGTAGATCATGTGAAATCTAATGTCACATGTAAATACTTGTGGATTACCATCAAAAACTTTGAGTAGTTTTCCTTAAGGCAACACTCGGGTATACCTGAGGTCATATCAACTTCTATATGTTCATGCTTCAGAAATTCATCACAATTATGAAGTTTGAACTTGGTGGCCTTGAACCATTGTTCCCCAGACCTAGGAATTTATGTTGCTTATGCAATGGTCTCAGGGGAAGTTGTGAAACTTAGTATGCCCACTTTTGAAGTTGTGCCAACAAAGTTGACAACAAAATCCTTGGATACTTGTGCGTGGTACCCCTGCAGTTTTTGAAAAAATCTCATACAACCAACATTTTTGAAGGCTTGTGCAAAACTTGGATCCTTAATAACTAGTTTCAGGTCCATAGGCTCATATATGACTACAAAGCCTCCTTTTTTGGTCTTCTTATGTGAATTCATGTCCTCCAATACAACGTTTCCTTGCTTCAATTCTTGACACTTTCAAAAACTGTATAAGGAAACAAGCTGCTTGTTTGGGAGAGGTGGGAGCTCACTTAAGACAACAACTAGACAAGAGATGGAAGTGAAAAGTGTTGGCACTGGATCAAGAATCTCACAAGGGTCAAAAGGTAAGTGTTGTTGTTTGAATGGATGAAGGCTAAATTAGGAAATAAAATTGGGAGGGAACATGATGATGGTGGTGTGATGATTACCAAGCATGAAATACATCGAATGATGACTCATAACATATATGCACATGATGACAAACTGAACTCTAACCACTGAAAATATGACAACACACCGATCACCTCACCGTTAGCAGAAAAAAGCGAGTTCGTAGCGATTTCGGTGTTGAAATTCAACAAGATGATGAACCTAGTGAAAATTAAGCACCTTAACTAGGTGGGGCCCGTAGACTATTTTTAGGTGTATGTCTATTTTTAGAATGGTGAGCATATTGTAAAATTAGCAGGATGTTGATTCTAGATGGTTGAGCGAATTCTATATTTGGATGAATTTCTATTTTTAGAAGATGGACGAAATTCTATTTATAGATGACTACTCTAAAAATAGAATGCATGTTGATTATTATTAGCCCTTAATAATAATCAGACAATAAATAGTAACTTATTCTCTTGGAGCACTTGATTTCAGTGAACAGATGTGGCACAACAGTGGGATGAAGGAATTACACAATTCCTAGGGTGGTTGGTGACTCATGCATGGAGAACTTCGTTATAACTTATTGTGGCAAGTTGTAACAGAGTTGGAAGAGTAGTTATGGGAGTTTTTATTTAGTTTAACTCAGTTAAGTGAGTTAAAATCAATTGTGCTAGTTGTAACTGAACATACAATAGTGAAAGACGAGTGAATTAATTATTTAATTAATTCACAAGTAGTGTCTTAGTTGCAACTGAAGAAATACAACAGTTAACTACTTGCATGTCAGATCCAGTGGAGACCTAGTGGAGATATAGGTGAAAGGGTGTGTTTGAATATCAGTTGTGACTATAGTGATGCATTCAATGCATCTACACAGACATTGGAGATGCGAAAGTTGAGTAAACATTGAAATGGATTTCAATGGGTTGCGGTTGGAGTATGCACTCGAGGGAAGCTCGAACTAAATAGCTTAGAAGGACAGGATGGAGCGGTGCTTGAAGATAATGGCTTGAAGGAGTTCATCGATAGGGATGTTCCTAATCCCACTTCGACGGATGCTGCATTACTTGACGCCTGGCAAAAGAAAGTAGCAAAGACAAGAAGAATTCTGTTCAAAGGTGTGAAAGACCATATTGTGTTAATATTTCATGGGAAAGCCACTCCATTTGCGATGTGGAAGGCTTTGATAGATATTTTCCAAAGTAGCAACGACCATAGGAAGTTGGCACTGAAAGATAAACTCAGAAAAATCAAAATGGAGAAGGGCGACAGTATTCCAAAGTATCTCACGAAGTTTGTCCAATGTAGGGATGAGTTGGGGAGTGTGGGAGTTACAGTTGTTGATGATGACTTGGTGAGCTTGGCTCTCCTTGGACTTCCAAAGAGTTAGCACAGTTATCAAGACTCTGTCAATGGGCGGGAGAAACTGTCGGATTGGGAGTGACTTTGGTCGAATCTAGTGCAAGAGGAGATAAGGAGGAGTACAAGGGATGGATCTTCATCAATACATGATCATGAAGAGGATTGTGCTTTGGCTGCCAAAGCGAGGAAAGGGAAGGGGAAGAAATCCCATTCAAAATACGAGGCTAAAGGCAAGAAGCTGGATTTGTCCAAGGTGAAGTGTTTTCACTATCACGAACATGGGCATCTCGCCACTAACTACCCACAAAAAAAGAATAAAAAGAAGGCTGCTGGAGCTGCAGCTGGTGAGGCCCTTGCCTCACAATTTGAACTTGATTTCTCTTTGATCGTATGCTTGGTTTCAACCGCAATGGGATCGGTGTGGTATCTTGATAGTGGTGCTTCCTTCCACATGACGGGAGACAAGGAGTTTTTTAGTGACTTGGAGGAGAAAGATCTCCAAATGCAAATATAGATGGGTGACGATGGATGATACAGTGTGACCGGCATTGGTACCATTACCTTTGAGAGGGATTTAGGTAAACCATTTTTGTTGAAAGATGTTATAAATGTTCCAGGTCTGAAGAAGAACTTGGTCTCAGTTGCGATGTTGGAGGATAGAGGTTATGACGTTGTTTTTAGCAAGGGAAAAGCTTTCCTGCGACAAAAAACAATGGGTCAAACCAAGAGGATAGGGATTCAAGTCAAGAATATCTACAAGCTGGAGGTAGATGATTGCACTGCAATGGTGGGAAAAGAAGAAGAAGTGGTGATCCGAGATGAGGGCGAATTATGGCACAGGAGATTGGGCCATCTTCACCATGGCACCCTGAAGATTTTGCAGCAGATTTCTACTGGACTTCCCTAGGGTACACTTGTGCAGTTAGATCAATGCAAGGGATGTACTATGGGTAAGCTTGTGAAGACCACCTTTCATGAAAAGGAGAATCGTGCTTCGGTGATCCTGGAGAGAATTCACACAGATGTGTGTGGACCATTCTCGGTTGCTTCAATAACAAAACACAAGTATTATGTTATTTTTGTTGATGACTATTCTCGTAGATGTAGGATGTTCTTCATGTAGAATAAGGATCAAACATTCTCAAAGTTCTGTGAGTTTAAAACATTTGTGGAGAAGGAGTCAGGGAAGCAAGTGAAGGCTTTGCGGAGCGATAATGGTGGTGAATATATCTTGAACGAATTCAAAAAATTCTATAGCAAAGAAGGAATTTGAAGAGAACTCATAACGCCTCATAACCCACAACATAAGAGGGTCATAGAGAGGAAGAAAAAAACGATCGTGGGTGCTGCACGAGCTATGTTGCATGATCAGGGCCTACCAATGCACTTGTGGGTGGAAGCATGCAACACTGCGGTTTATGTGCAAAACCGTTGTCCTCATAAAGTACTTGGCATGAATACACCTGAATAAGCTTTTACTTGTAAGAAACCAGATGTTTCTCACTTTTATATTTTTGGCTCATCTGTTTATGTTCATGCGACCAAGAATGCTAGGAAGAAGCTGGAGCTGAGTGCAGAAGTTGGGATATTTGTGGGGTACATAGAAACACCCCGTAATTATCGTGTGTATTTGCTAAATAGGCGAATGAATGTGGTGCGACGAGATATGAAATTCAATGAGGAGAAATCCATGAAGTTGTCGCTTGAGAGGGAGATACACTTGAATACAGAGGAGGAACTGGTTGTTCCCAAAGATGAGCCTCAAGATGTTGATCAGCAATAGGAGGAGGATCATGGAGTGGAGGAGTCCACTCATGCAGAGCCAAACATCAGAACTGGCAGAAAGCATACCATAGAAGTTGAGAGGCTAAAGCTTGATGCGGCACAAAATTTAAGAGCCCCTACTTCACAATGCAGACAGAGACAGTCACCTGACCAATATACTGGATACATGGCTCTCAAGAGCAAGTGTATCATGACAGAGTCATCTTCCTTTGAAGAAGCAGTGCAGGAGCCCACATGGGTAGATGCGATGGTTGAGGAGTACGACTCCATTATTAGAAACAATTCTTGGGAAATTTTTCCAAGGCCGGTTGATAAATCAGTTGTAGGTTCAATATGGATCAACAAGGTAAAGTAAGCTGCTGATGGGAGTGTCGAGAAGTATAAGGCAAGATTTGTTTCCTGGAGCTTCTCACAGATCGAGGGGATTGATTATGAAGAAACCTTTGCACTTGTCACACGGTATTCTTCCATAAGGACCATCCTTGCTCTCTCAGCGCAAATGGGTTCGCACATTCATCATATGGATGTGAAGACTACATTCCTTAATGGGATCATTGAGGAATAAGTGTACATTGAGTAGCCTGAAGGATTTGAGATCTTCAGTAGCGAGTCACATGTGTGAAGACTCAAAAGAGTGTCGTATGGGCTGAAGCAAGCACCCCGTGCTTGGTACACTCAGATTGACAACTATTTCACTGGACTTGGCTTCACCAAGAGTGAGGCGGATGAAAACCTATACCAAATTGTGGTGGAGGGTAAGCTTTTAATCATTTTTATTTATGTTGATGATTTAATACTCACTGGTGATGAGCAGTTGATACACTCATGTAAGGAGGACCTTGCAAAGGAGTTAGAGATAAAGGATATGGGTCTCCTTCATTATTTCCTTGGATTGGAAATATGGCAGCGAGAAGGCGAACTGTTTGCGTCTCAATGCAAGTATGCTCGGGAGATACTCGGTAAGTTTCACATGGAGGACTACAAACCCATGGATACTCATCTTCCAGGAAATTGGCTGAAAGAGGATGCTACATCGGCAGAGGTAGTGGATGCTACTGTCTATCGACAGTTCGTGGGTTCGCTCATGTATTTAGTTAATACAAGACCGGACATATGCTATGCGGTGAACTAGCTTAGTCAAGCGATGGTTAAGCCTAATAAGCTCTTTTGGAAGGCGGGCAAGCATGTCCTGAGATATCTCAGGGGCACATCTGAGTATGGCTTATGGTACAGACAAATGGATGAGGTGAAGTTGCATGGCTTCACGGATGCAGATTGGCAAGGCAGCCAAAACAGACAGAAAGAGCACATCAGGTGGGGTTTTTAGTATCGGATCTACAACTGTTTCTTGGTACAGAAGGAAACAAATATCTGTGGCACTCAATTCAGTGGAAGCGGAATACATGGCAGCAAGTCAAGCTGCATGTGAGGCTATCTGGATGAGGAAGATCCTGGTCAGTTTGTTTAGTTCTTATTTAGATCCTACAGTGATTCATTGTGATAATCAGATTTGCATTAAAATCTCAATTAATCATGTGTTTCATGATAGATCTAAGCATATAGGTATCTGGTATCATCATATCAGAGATTGTGTGCGGAAGATCATGTTGCTTCAGTACATTCCTACGGAATATCAGGATGCAGATATTCTGACGAAGGCACTCACTAGGAGAAAATTCGAATACCATAGAGACAGGATCAGGGTGAAGGATAATCCCTATCTTGTTGAGAGGGAGTGTTGAGATTCAACAAGATGATGAACCTGGTGAAAATTAAGCACCTTCACTAGGTGGGGTCCACAGGCTATTTTTAGGTGTATGTCTATTTTTAGAATGGTGAGCATATTCTAAAATTAGTAGGATGCTGATTCTAGATGGTTGAGAAAATTCTATATTTGGATGAATTTCTATTTTTAGAATATGAGCGAAGTATATTTATAGATCGCTAATCTAAAAATAGAATGCATGTCGATTATTATTAGCCCTTAATAATAATCAGATAATAAATAGTAATTTATTCTCTTGGAGCACTTGATTTTAGTGAACAGATGTGGCACATCAGTCGGTTGAAGGAATTACACAATTCCTAGGGTGGTTGGTGACTCATGCATGGAGAACTTCGTTATAACTTATTGTGGCAAGTTGTAACAGAGTTGGAAGAGTATTTATGGGAGTTGTTATTTAGTTTAACTCAGTGAGTTAAACTCAATTGTGCTAGTTGTAACTGAACATGCACTAGTGAAAGATGAGTGAATTAATTATTTAATTAAGTCACAAGTAGTGTCTTACTTGCAACTGAAGAAATACAACAGTTAACTACTTGCATGTCAGATCTAATGGAGACCCAGTGGAGAGATAGGTGAAAGGGTGTGTTTGACTATCAATTGTGACTATAGTGATACATTCAATGCATCTACATAGACATTGGAGATTCCAATGAGGATTGCGCAATACAAGCAAGGAAAGATCGAATTGATTTAGGGATCTTCTTCAGCAGGGATTGTGCAGTGGAGGAAGGCTGCTAGGAGGTAAGAAATTGGTTCATAGATATGCAAATTTCTGCATGACAGTGTGTGACGATTGTATATTGTACTGAGAGCTCTATGAGCTGAGATTTTTATGATATTGTTACATGTTCCATTGATATACATAATATATGATAGTTGGGGTTTTTAGCTTTAAGCTTTTCCGGTAAAACATCTTGTTATGTGCGATTTATTTTTCTTCATATGTTTTCAATTGGCGGTTTAATTTCCTCAAAGAATTAAGTGGAAGGATTATTTATTTAACATAATATTAAATTTTTAGATCAGGAGAATCCGGAAATACATTATTGTGTTTATAAATTTCTACATTCGGTTAGTGGGATGACAGATTCTCTATGGATCTATGAGGTGAGTTCGTAGTGAAAACAAACTTTTTTTGTACAAAGAACTCTGCAGATTCAGGTAAAATGTGCCAAGTATCAAGAAGTGACTTAATTTACCCATGCATTCAGATTTTTGAATTTTAGCTTTGACAATACCTTAGTTACATGACCAATGACCACCTAAAAGCTTTTAAGACTATATAAAAAACATGAATTTTTATCAATTTAATGACTTTATTTGATCATAACAACTTGACCTAACTCAAAAAGACATTCCTAACCAACATAATTGTTATTAAGGATAACAGTGGCTCCACTGGGGATGTTGTGCCCCTGCGGTGCACCAAAGAACCAATAGCTCCAGTCCCTTACTTGAAAAAACTGAAAATTATGAATTTGATGAAATCCTCCTCAAGCTCTTATGGTCTTCCATTATGGATCTATCACCATGATATTTTACTGTCATTATGGATCTATCACCATCCATATCATGCTCCCTTAGAGGTAAAAAATACTCATGTTCCTGAACCAAGTCTTGGAAACTGGAGAAAATCTCTTTAAAACCTTTAAAATATTACCTACATGCCTTTTGTGACCATTTTCTGTGCATGCACTGATACTTCTTCTATTAGCCGCGACGTTCACAACTCTGTTCACCACTAAAAACTGCGCACCCCCATATAAATTAAGTAAAAACGAAAAGGTAACTTCTAGAAGCCTAGCTGGTCGAATATTCTCCCAACTGGAAGCCTTTAGAGTCGTGCCAGTTTGATCTATATCCCTCTACTCATGGAGCTTATCCCTTGGCTAAAGGAACCGTAATCCCTTCATTGGAGGATCTCATCCCTTTCTTCATGGATCTGCAACTTCTTCAATTACTATATAAATTGAGCTGAAGTTTTAGGATTGAGGGTACTGGTAGATGCTGATATGAGTAGATACTTGTGTGGAGAGAGTTCATAGAGTTTATAGATTTTGAATTATCAAGTTGTTCGTTCTACATTGAAGATCACACCTTTGTGCACAAGACTTCATGATAGTCATTCTAGAGAGGAATGCTTGTCAAACATTGTGCAGACACACGGGAGAAATTTGTACAACATCAAGGCTCAGGTTGTAAGATTGCTCTTTTTTATTTATCATAATACATATGGATCTCTTTTTCTCATTGTCTTGTTTCTAAATTCATTGAAATGATGTTAGTACTTATATTCCTTGATCACTAAGTTTAACTAGTATTTATGATTATTATATACTACAGGTGCTTTGATCCTTTGCATTGTTTGTGATTGCAGGTTCTTCTCATCATTGAAGGATTTCTTTGGAGTGAAAGGAAAAAGACTACATCAAACGTCTTAATTGAAAGGTAGGAGCATAACCTCCTCTTTTCTAAGTTATAATAATCTAAAATGAAAATAGTTTAGAGAAAGAGGCATTCAAATGGTTGATTGTTTCGAGTTATCTGTTGGGGTACTAGGGAGATCACTCTTGTCTGCAAGAGGGATTAATACACAAAACAAATTGGCGACTCCACTAGGGAAGAAAATTTTAGTTTTCTTTGGTTTTGTTTGGTTTGATATTCTAGCTTTCCTAGTTTGATTTTTCTCTGTGTAGTTGGGTATATAATCTTTTAGATTCTCTGAACTAGAAATCCTTAAAATTTGTTTTTTCCAACTTTTCTCCGCCCTGCGCGGTTTTCTGTGGAAAACAAAGCGGCAACCTACGCAAATTTCTATTATAGTTCAATGCACATGCGCATTGGTTTGCAATGGAAAACTATACACCCCCTGGGAAATTTTGAAAAAGTTAATATTTTCTCTTCCAGAATCAGATAACCAAATTCGTAAGGTTTAACCTGATCTATACCAATTTTTAGATTCTGTCTATGAAATCCTCCTTAACACCATAGAGTCTTGTTTGATAAATCATCCTTTTTGCATAATTCAATTAAGGTTTTCCCTGGTATTTCTCTTTTTGGAAGATAGATTCATTTGCCAAAGATCACTGGTTTTCTGTTATTTCCTGATTAAGCCACCAGTATTATTGCCACCCTTCCCTATTTGAGTTTTTGATTCTTACTTGATTGCAAAAAGGAAAAGCTTCTAGATCTTCGAAGTCTGATTTGTCTCAAACTAGTCTTTCATGATTTCATTTCTGCTAGGTCAAGTGGATTTCATTAAGAGAAATCATTAAAAGACACTCATCAGAATCTTAGTTAGGATCGTTAATTAGAACTTTGATTTTCTTTGAAGTTTTTTAATACTTTTTAGGGTTTTTTGAAGTTTCTTTCTTTTGAGTTTTGTTTTTTCATCAAAATTGTAGTTTTTGTCTTTGTAATCAACGAAATTTTTCATCACAAAAGAAATATTGGTCATGCTTGGAAATGAAATTGTTTTCTTGATGAAAAAGAAAACTTATTTGAAGTTTTAGGAAGCTTGTACTTTTTGAGTACAAAAGTCCTTTAAATTTCTCTTAAATAAACATTCATCGAACTAAAGAGTTGCATTTTCATATTGATGCATTTGGAGTATTTTGAGTCAAGTCACAATATCATCAAGTTTAATCTCCATACCCCTCCGCGTAAATAATAACCAAATCAATACATCACTTAATAAAATCAATCTAGATATTTTTTACATTTTCTAGGGCTAATTCCACCCATTTAGCTTAGGCTAGTTCTTTGGAATAGGTTGTAATTAATGTTCCAAAGCAGATAAAACAAACAAGTAGCATCTTGCGGTAGGGAAACCCAATTGTTGCATTTGTGCTTTGGGAAGCTCTTCTTAAAAGAGTCAGACACGAGGTCATTTCAGACCCAGTGAGGTAATTGTACCTACTTCATTGGCAAAGATAGAAGACGTACACGTAATACAAACAATAAACCTCAGATTAACCATTGTCGAGGAGCCTGGGGTCACTTGGTAGAAAACCTCAGATTTACCGTATTGAGGAGCTTTCAAGGGGATTCATCTTTGATACTCTGCCCTTGTGTGTATATTGGACCACAAACTGTTCCCCAAGTGCAATTTTCTTTTTTGGCGACCTTAGTGGCCATAATCTTTAGGATTTTTCCCAAGGTGACGATGGAGGGAAGGTCCCACTATACCTGGAGCAGACGTTGAATAGACTCACTTAGACTTTCCGGAGGGTATTCTTCACTTCAAGATGGCATAGTGAAGTTACTTACACCACACTGTTTCATTAAGTAGATTGTCAGGATAACTTTTCCAACCGCCAGTTTTCCACATTAATTTCCGTGACGTTGGATTTCATCACCAACTAGTGGTTTTATTGTGGAAACATATTGTTTGTGTGTGGTTTGTCTCTTATATTTGTTGGCACATGTTCATTTGTTTGATTTTTAGAGGTCTTAGGTGTATTATTTTGATTTTATTTTATTTTATTTTGCGTGTTAAAAATATTAACTGTGGCTAAATTACTGAGACATTCGTGTAGAATATAGGGGAAACACCCTAAATATACACCCAGTCAATTGGAAAAAATCAAAACTGAAAGAGTTCAACAATCAGGAACCGAGTCTAGTGAAAAAGGAGAAACATCCATTGTAATACATTTTTATTTCAAAGATAATCAACCTCAGATAAATAAAAAAGATCAAGAACAACCAGAAATTTTCGAATTAATTATAGTTGAATCTATTATTGGTGAGTTTTCAAATATGCAATTCACTGAACCTGAAATATCTGAGCCTGAATTTGATTCCACTTCGTCTGAGTCACCTTCGGATCTCATAGCCACAACTCTTGGTTGTCCTCGTTCACCTCAAGTGAAACTTATCATCACTGAGAATCTTCCTCCTGGCCTAATTAGCATTGAAGAGATATCTCACGTGGAAGAAGAGATTACACTTCCCTCTTGTCAAGAGTATTTAGATCTAAGGTATAGTGAACAAATTTACCCTTTCATTCCTTTTAGACTAGATCCTTGGTATCATCAATTTATCGATTTTCTACACAGCTTTGGTTACACTCAGTCACCACACCGAATACCATTCTACACTTTACCAAAAGGTAGTTATATGGCTTCTCAAAGCATGTCTATTGAGTCATCTATGTTTCCTTCATCACCATAAACATTTTTGTATGGTGGTACTTCTATTCTTGTCGGGTATCAGTCTCTCTCTGGCACTTTCTCAGGAGCATCTCCATTCTCTAAAAATTCTATAATGTCAACTGGTTTGTATGAGTCTACCACCGAACCTTTGACAATGAAGTATGTCTATATGTTTTCTGGGAATATCCCTCAAGCTAGTTCATAAGGTGGCTATATAATGCTTGAAGGACAACATCCTCTCCAAGGACAATAGCCTCTCCAAGGATAACAGCCTCTCCAAGGGAAACAACCTTTCCAAGGGAAACAACCTCTCCAAGGGTAGCAACCTTTCCAAGGGAAAAAACCTCTCCAAGGGCAGCAACCTCTCCAAGGGTAGCAACCTTTCTAAGGGAAAAAAACTTTCCAAGGGCAGTAACGTTTTCAAGAGAAACTGTCTTTTCAAGGAGGACAACCTTTTACTGGAACTTATCCCTCGGTTGTAGGGAAAAATATTCCTGGTTATTATCAAACTTATGTTCCAATGCCTCAAATTGGTTATGGTCAACCTTATGCATCACAAACTTCGATGGGATCTCCTTACCCAGGGATAAATACTATGTGGAACCCTTTGTTTAATCAACAGTCTTTGTAACCTACAATGCAAGTACCTTATAATCAACCTGCTCAGCCAGCTGGAAAATTTGGTTTTACCCAAGTCCAACATCTTGTTCAAGGTGCGCTTCAAATTACCCCACAGGTATCTGTGCCAAGTAGTCAGCAAGTTGGTCTGAGTACTCCTAGTACTCCTATCCAATCCGTTGTGAAAAATTTTGTTTAACAACCAAGTAAACCTATCCCAAGAGTTTCTCAAACCCCTATTTATACAAACCATTAAACGAAAATTTCGACCGTTACACAAACGATTCCTCAGTACTAATCATCAAACTGGACCTACAGTTCAGTCTATTCCTCAAACCTATGTAGGACAACCTAGTGCAACAATGGTACAAACAAGTCTACCTTTTACAGGTAAAACCTTTCAAGGAAAACCCTTTGTTGGTCAATCTATTCAAGGGAAACCTTTTACAGGACCAACTAATCAAGGACAACCTTCAACAGGTCAATATTTTCAAGGTCAGTTTTTCAAATTCAACCATTTCAAGGGAAATTTAAATATGGACAAATGGGACAAAATCTAGTTTACCAGAGCCAACCATACCCTGGTTATACATATCAAATACCAGCTCAACCTCAGTTTGGTATGGCTAACCCTAGATACCCTGGAGGTGTACCAATTCCAAATTCTTAGGCTATCACAATTTTTCGTGGATATCCTCCTCCAGGTACTGGCATTGTCCCTCAAGGTTATCAATTTTCTCAGCAAGACCCTAATCGCTGGGTACCATTCATTGCAACTTTAGACTTCCCTAACTTGTCTCAGCTAATGAATGATCCAATATACTATCTTCCATTTTGGCCAGCAATGCCTACTAAGTTGCCCAGTCACATTAAAAATTTGTAAGGAAAATCAGGAGAAGACCCCTCAAATCATGTGATGACTTGTCATCTGTGGTGTGCATACAATTCCTTAATCGATGATTCAATTCGTTTGATACTTTTTCAAAGGACTTTGATCGGCTTAGCCACAAAGTGGTACATTGAATTACCACGAGGCTCTTTCAAAAATTTCAATGCTTTACCAACAACCTTCCTGACTCATTTTCAGTCACTATTCTATTATGATAATGGCACAAAACTTCTGAATTCGTTAAAACATAGTACCTCTACATACATTTCAGATCACATACACGAATGGCGACGTAGATGCCGCTTAGTCAAAGTTTTCATTTTGGATCAAATTCTAGCTGAATGGTTCATAAAATTATTACTTCCTAAAATTACTGAAGATGTAGCTAAAGGAGGCATTGTAACAGAAGATCTTGTCATTGATCAAGTCCAGTATCTGGACCTTTTCTACACACAGTCTAGTCAACTCATTGCAACTCCTTCTGGTTCTCATGCCGAAGATGGTGTAATTGGTATAGTTAATATGAAAAATAGTAAGAAGAAATCATTTAAATCTACTTCTCCATTCATAACTCTACTAGATTCACCTAAAATAGGGCCTTCCCTAGAAAATTCTGTTGAGATTCACATCGTAGGCTCATCTACAACCAAAGCTAAATCATCCGACAATAAGAAGAAGGGGAAGGGTAAAAATAAACAAAATACTTCTCCCAAAGAGAAAGTAGAAAAAACTGAACTATTAGAGGAAAAATGGAAACCTCGTTATCCTTGTCTTATCTGTGACGAGGATCACTACACCAAGGAGTACCCACATCAGGCTGAGGTATCCAAATTTGTTAAAGGTTCACCCACACCCATTGTCCTGAAATATCATTTTCCATCACAAGACAACAAAATGATCGGTTCTTCTTCCAATTCATCGATGGATATCCTCATGATGTCCCAGGTCATGGTTGCAATGCGATCTCAAGACTATGGATCTAAGAATCCTATAATTGAAAAAGAAACTGAATCATTCGGTCAACCTCCAGTATCAACTCCTCTGGTTTCCAAACCATTACAAATAAAGAAACCTAATCCTGATATAGTTATTAAACCGCCTTCTAAAGGTGTACTTCGAAAATCGGTTTTCAACCCACATGTGAGAGTCACTCAAAATTACAATATTGTTGAAGATTTGGCTATATCCCTTTCAACAATGTCGGCCCTCGAAGTGTTGCAATATTTTCAAGCTCATAGGAAATTACTATTATCGGCTATAGGAGTGATTGATCCTCAAGACTCTAATATCATGGTCTTTGATTTAGAGAACTTTGTACATAGACTCCCACATCAAATCTCTTTTCAAATTATAGTTTTAGTCAAATCTAGGCGATTTTTTCGCACAGTAATTGATGAGGGAGCATCTACGTGCATTATGTACATAGCTTGTTGGAAAACTCTTGGTTCTCCACTAATCAACCAGTCACCGACGATTCTTAAAGCCCTTGATGGAAGAGGTAACTTTCGACCATTCGGAATTCTCCAAGATCTACCTATATAAGTAGAAGGAAAAACCGTAATGCTTGAGGTGGAAGTTGTTGATGCCCCTCTTGATTAAAACCTTCTTCTGGGTCGAATTTGGTATTATGCTATGACATTTGTGGTTTCATCATTGTTTCACATGATCATGTTTCCTCATAAAGGAAAGATTGTTAAAATTTATTAGTTGTCTTACTTCACTTCAGACCCTACCTCTACAGATAGTATTCAACATGTCAGAAAAATGATTATCCCTTATGAAGATGTTGGGGTAGGACTAGTTAAATATTCTTCTCTTATGGGAACTTTCGCTATACCTCCTCCTGACATACCTTGAACTATTTCTAGTACCAATATGATTACATTAAGCAAAATGCCATTTTATGACACATGGAATGTGCCTTTAGAATCTGAATTAGACTCCCATGGTGGATAGATGCCTTTAATTCCATTTAAATCAGCATATGTAGCTGTACAATCATGTTCTGACAGTCCATCAACTAATACTGATCAAACGAATGTGGTTAGTGAGTAGTATTATTCTTTATCAAGCTCATCCATGACATCATTTTTGGATCCTTTTCAACAAGTATTTTCAACTAATGAAAATATCCGAGAAATCTTTTCATTGGATGAATTACCATGGGACGATCTTCATCATCGATCTTATTTTTTTCCTGACCTTGGTATACTCGAAAATTACTTTTCATCAATATTTTTGATTGATTATGTCGAGGAACCTCAAAATCCTATGTCCATTCTTCATTCGGATTCTGAGACAAATTTCAAAAATATTTCCACCATAATTCCTATTGACACATCAATCAAATCTGGGATAACTGAAAACATTCATATAGGTGTTTCTTGCTCGATTGAAGATATCAATTTATACAAAGCCCTATTTCAAGAATTTTGAGACATTTTTGCCTGGTCTTATGAAGAAATTACAAATATTGATCCTATGATTGTTATTCACGAAATTAAGACATACCTGTATGCTAAACCTATTAGATAGAGATTACGTCCAATACATCCGTGAAAAGTTGCCGCAATTAAATATGAAGTTGAAAAACTACTTTGTGCACGATTTATTTATCACATTCCTTTGACGGATTGGGTATCTAATATAGTTCCAGTAGCCAACAAACACGAGACTATCAGAGTATGTGTCAATTATAGGGATATTAAAAAGGTTTGTCCTAAAGAAAATTACCCTACCCCTTATATCAATCAAATTGTTGATGATTGTGCTGGAAATGAAATATTTTCATTTATGGATGGATTTTCTGGCTACAATAAAATAAAGATATTCCCTGTCGATCAAGCTAAAACAACATTCATATGTCCATGGGGAACATTTGCATACTGTAAATTACTATTTGCACTAAAAAATGTTGGCGCAACTTTTCAAAGAGCTATGTCTTACGCATCTCACGATATCAAACATATTTTACAACCCCATTTGGATGACTTACCTGCTCATTATTTACGCAGACAACATCATCATACACATTTACGTGCCATATTTATGAGATGTAGGCATTACAAAATTCGTTTGAATCTGCAAAAATGTGTATTTTGTGTAGAATCAGGACGTTTACTTAGGTTCATTGTTTCAAAAGAGGGAATTCATGTCGACCTGTTGAAGGTTGAGGCCATTTTCAATTTGGTTCCTCCTTCCACTCTTCGCCAACTCTAAAGTTTGCAGGGGAAAGAAAACTTTCTGCATCATTTTATCCTGAAATATGTGGAGTTAACTAAAGGTTTCACTCATTTATTAAAAAAGGATGTTCCATTAATCTGGGACGAGGTTTTCGATAAAGATTTTGATGCACTCAAACACGCGTTGACCCATGCATCGTTGTTGCATCCAATTGATTATCATCGAGATTAATTTTTGTATTTAGCTGTGTCTGATTCCACGATTTGAATGGTTTTAGTTCAAGAGGATGACTCCAACAATGAACATGTGATTTATTACCTAAGTCAGAATCTCACCCCAACAAAGATCAAGTATTCTCATGTGGAGAAATTGGCCTTGGAAACTGTTCAAGTTGTCCAACGATTCCGTCATTACATATTGTTACGAAAACCACATTAATATCTAATTGCAACCTGATGATGTAGATTTTGACTAAAAAATTTCTTGGGGGAAAATAATCCAAATGGATCGTTATCCTATAATAGTTTTATTTCAAGTTCGAAAAATCCAAGTCTAAGAAATCACTGGTTTTTGCTAAACGTATATGTGATTTTCCCTATACTGAATCAGAAACAGTGGCAGTGGACCATCTCGCCGATGAATCTCTGTTTCTAATTAGTACTTAGATCATTGATATGGAGATATCATTATATATCTTCAAACGAAAACCTTTCGGCAAGAAATTTCACGATCTGATCGATGTAGAATACGATACCAATATCAACAATACAATATTGCTGGCGACACGCTTTATTGTTGTGGCGATGATTATTTTTTTTGACATTGTATAAATCACGAAGAAGCTAAAAGGGTCTTAAATGACTGCCATTCTGGAGCATGTGGTGGTTATATGTATGGGTTTGCCACATCCCAAAAGTTATTTCGCGTTGGATATTTATGGTCGTCACTATTCAAAGATTGTATTCTCACAGTTAGAAAATGCCACAATTGCCAAATTTTTGATCAAAATATGTGTGCACCTATAGCTCCTCTTCACCCAATTATTGTTGTTGATCCTTTCACCAAATGGGGCATATATTTCGTCACATGTAACCCTCACTCGGCTGGGGGGCACGGGTATATTATTCTCGTCGTAGATTACTTTACTAAATAGGCTGAGGTGATGCCTACATTCACGACAGATGGAAAAAATGCAAAAATTTTCATATTCAATCATGTGATTGCTAGGTTTGGTGTCCCTCAAGCTATCATTACAGGCCATGAGAGCCACTTTTGAAACATTATGATGACCAAAATTTACGAAACGGAAAAGCCTGAGCAGAGCGAAAAGGAAAGGACCCTCTTTCTTTAAGGACCCAACCCTTTCTTTTTTCCCCTCAAAGAGCATAGCGAAGGAAGTGCATGGTAAGTAGGGCAGTTAGTACCTACAGCAAGGAGGAGATAAGGAGAGGTAACACGTGTACATGAAAGCAAGCAAGAGAGAAGAGAGAGGAAGTTGGCGCTCTAAGCTAATAAGGTAAGTTCAAGTAGTAACTCCTACTGTCAAGCTCTTTTATTAAAGCCCCAATTTTGCTAGCAGATCAATCGATGGGAATGGTTCGATCCAGGCAGTATAATTATGTGTTCCTTCCCTTCCCTGATCCTAGGATTTTGGGATTGCTGCTTGCTTGCTAGACGAACCCGGATGCTTGGGCTGGCAGAAGATACGAAACGGGCGGGCCCAAGAAACCACGGGCTGCCACGATAATTCTAGACCATGTTACCCACATGCCAATGGCCAAGTTGAGGCTGTCAACAAGGTTTTAACCAACATTATTAAACAAATTGTCAAAACTCATAAAACAAATTGGCATTCCATGTTTTTTTTGCATTATGGGCATAATGCATCTTTGCAAAAACATCCACAAGGTTCACTCCATTTCAAATCGTTTACGGTTTGGAATCTGTGTTACCCATTGAGTGTGAAATCACGTCACTCAAATTAGCCATCGAATTGTTACCAGCTACCTCTGAAGAGGAGAAACACTTCCTATACCTAACACAGTTAGATGAGACTCATCTCACCACTGCATTAGATGTCGAAGCTCATAAAAAACATATTAAGGCTCGGTATGATCAAAGTGTTAAACCTCGTATCTATTTAGAATGTGACCTAGTTTTAGTATATGATCAAGATCATGACAAAATAAGTGCTGGTAAATTCAAACCAATGTGGGATGGTCCTTATACTGTTAAGCGCGTTCTTGAAAAAGGATCCTATGAGTTAATTGATTATGACAACGTCTCTTTAGATAAACCCAGAAATGACCTTTATCTCAAGAGATATTATGCATGATTTTTCGTGTGAATATCCTCTTTGTACATTAGTTACATTTTAGAATAGTGTGCCTTAGATTAGTTATTTTTCTTGAAAATTTTTCGCTAATTTCGTGGCTTATATATTTTACTCTTGATACTACAGATGTCGACGTTCCTTCAAACTTACATTGGTTTTTCCGACAACGCCTGTCGTAGTACACAAAACATTTCTTCTACTTCTTGGGTCATCTATTCGCCCACCGATGAGTTAGTGTCTATTCATGGGATTTTCCTCGGTCAAACACCGAAAAATATTGCAGAATATAGCGCAGTCATTGACCTATTATCTGATGCCATTGCATTTTGAATTCAATGTTTGATTGTTAGGTTAGATTCACAACTCATTTTATTACATTTAAATGGCTATTATGCTATCAAAATTTGTCTTTGTTAAGAATTTTTTTAAGGGTTCGTCTCTTAGAAAGGCAGTTTGATTATATTGAATATCAACACATTTCAAGAAATTTAAACACATTTGCTGATGCATTAGCTAGTCTATAGAAATTATACAAACATATGTATATCAATGGATTCAATCCGATATAACAATGTAATAAAGCTAGGTACTGAATCCTTCTACAAATCAATTACGAAAATTAAATACAATTGCCAATCACATGAAGCAAAGAAAGAATCAAATAAAACCACAACACAGATAATTTCCTGAGGAAAGCTTGATGCTCAAAACCCCTCTACCTTCTATTGTATATTAACCATGGAATCATGAAACAATTACAATGCACTCTTGTCACAAGAGTCTCCTGCACTCTCACAACTGTCTCACATTGTCATGGACAAAACTGGCCAACACTTCGCCAATTATCGACCTCTATATAGCCTGCCTTGCTTGCACAATTCTTGATGAATGAAAGCCCTATTGTTTAGGAATTTTGGCCTTCCAAAACTGTGCAAGGATCATGGGCACTCCAATGGATGTTTGGTTGCATGCAGGAAACCTACTAATCACACAATTGATAGTTAACATCCCTTTAACCTTTGTCTCAACTGGGTCTGCACTGGAACTGACATGCATGCAGCTATTAATAGTAAATCATTGGTTACATGGCATATCTTTGATTGTGAATTAAATAATATTTAATTCACTTGATCTCTCACTAGTGAAATAAACAGTTACAACTAGTTCAACTGACTCTAACTCACCTTACTGAGTTAACTGATTACTCATGCATTAAACTAATGCACCAATTGCAATTTGAACTCCATAAATAATAGAATTACTCTGCATGCCTCACCAACCACCCTCAACTCTAAATTCATGAGATAACTGAGTTCATCACACTCAGTTAGCTATTACAAGTGATCATGAGATAATATTACATTTTATTGTCCAATTTAATTAAGGGAAAATTAAGTTAGACACTGCATCAAATTAATTAATTAATTTTGCCTTCACACTAATGTATCAATAGGAGCCATTTGTCCCACACTAGTGTGTGTGTTGCAATTTCTTGTTGGACTTCAACACTCCCTCTCAACAAGAAATGGATTATCTGCCACCCTGATCCTACCTCTATGGTATTCGAATTTGCTCCTGATGAGCACCTTCGTTAGAATATATGCATCCTGATCCTTCGTGGGAATGTACTGAAGTAACATAATGTGCATTTGAACACAATCTCTGAGATGGTGGTACCAGATGTCTATATTATTGGACCTATCATGGAATATCGTATTAACCGAGAGTTTAATGAAACTCTGGTTATCACAATGTATCACAGTCAGATCCATATGAGAACCAAACAAACCAACCGGGATATTTCTCATCCATATGGCCTCACATGCAGCTTGATTTTATGCCATGTACTCTTCCTCGGCTGAACTGAGTGCCACAGATTGCTACTTCCTGCTGTACCAAGAAACTTCTATCGATCCTATGCTCAAGATCCCTCCTGATGTGCTCTTTCTGTCTGATGGACTGACTTCCAAATCTACATCCACGAAGCCTTGAAGCTTCACTCCCTTTGTTCGTCTATACCATAATCCATACTATGTAGTTCCCCTGAGATATCTCAATACATGCTTCCCCGCATTCCCAAAGATCTTGGTTGGCTTAACCATAGCTTGACTTAGCTGGTTAACTACGTAGAAAATGTCTGGTCTAGTGTTCACTAATTACATAAATGAACCCACTAACTGTCTGTAGATATTAGTGTCTGCTACTTCTCCTGAAGTAGCATCCTCTTTCCTCCAATTTCCTGGAAGAGGAGTGTCCATGGGCTTACAAATCTCCATGTAAAACGTATCCAGTATCTCTTTGGCATACTTGCCTTGAGAAACGAAAATTTCACCATCCTACTGTCATATTTCCAAACTAAGGAAATAGTGAAGGAGTATGATGTTCTTTATTTCGAACTCCCTTGCAAAATCCTCCTTTCATGAAGTTATCAGTTTCTCATCACCTGTCAAAATTAGATCATCAACATAAAGTACGATAATAGAGAGCTTACCATCAACCACAATATGGTACAAGTTTGCATCTGCTTCACTTTTGATGAAGCCTAACCTGGTGAAATAACTGTCAATCCGAGTATACCAAGCACGAGGCGCTTGCTTCAGACCATATGGCGCTCTCTTGAGTCAACACACTTGTGACTCACTGTCAAAGATCTTGAAACCTTCTGGCTACTCTATGTACACTTCTTCCTCAATAAATCCATTGAGAAACACAATTTTCACATCCATCTGATGAATGTGCCACCACATCTACGCTGAGAGTGCAAGGATAGATCTAATGGAAGAGTATCTAGTGACTGGTGTGAAAGTCTCTTCATAGTCGATCCCCTAAACTTGTGAGAATCCCTGGGCCACAAATCTGGCCTTGTATGTCTCCACACTCCCTTTAATAGCTTGATTCACCTTATAGATCCATCTAGATCCAACCGCTGATTTTCTGACTTGTCTTGGGACAACCTCCCATGCACTGTTCTTGACGATGGAGTCATACTCCACTACCATAGAATCAACCCAAATTGGTTGCTTCAATGCTTCCCAAAAGGAATATGTTTTTGTCACAATACACTTGCTCATAAGAGCCATGTATCTAGTAAAATTTCCTAGATATTGTCTCTGTCTGCGCAGTGAAGTAGGGGCTCCTACACTCTCTATTGCATCAAGTCTCAACCTATTGGCTTCCATGGTACACCTTCTACCATTTCTGGTGTATGGCTCTGCATGAGTGGTTTCTTCCACTTCATGATCCTCCGCATGTGGCTGCTCCACATCTTGAGGTTCATTATTTGGAACCAAGAGTTCCTCCTCTGCATGAAAATCCATCTACCTCTCAAGGGACAATCACATGGCTTTCTCCTCATCAAATTTTATATCCCATCGCAAAACAATCATTCTGCTGTTTGGAAAATACACCCGATAGTTGTGGGGAGTTTCAGTGTGCCCCACAAATATCCTAATCTCAGCTGTTGGTTCCAGCTTCTTCTTGGCGTCTTTGGTCACATGCACATAAACAGATGAGCCAAAAATCTTAAAATGTGAAAAATCAGGTTTCTTACTAGTAAAAGCCTCTTCTTGTGTACTCATGCCAAGTATCTGATGAGGACAATGGTTTTGTACAAATACTGTTGTGTTGAATGCCTCCGCCCAAAGATGCAACAGTAGGCCCTGATCATGCAACATTTCTCGTGCTGCACCCACAATTGTTCTGTTCTTTCTTTCTGCGACCCCATTCTGCTGTGGGTTATGAGGCGCAATCAACTCTCTCTGAATTCCTTCTTTGCTGCAGAAGTTATTGAATTCATTGGATATGTACTCACCACCATTTTCGGTCCTAAGAGCCTTCACATTCTTCCCCGTGTCTTTCTCCACGACTGCTTTGAACTCAAGAAATTTTGAGAACATATGATCTTTCTTATGCATGAAGTAGATCTAGAAATTTCTAGAAAAGTCATCAACAAATATCACGTAGTACTTATTCTTTGCTATCGAAGAAGTAGAGAATGGTCCACACACATTTGAGTGAACTCTCTCAAGGATTTCCGAAGCTTAGTTCTTTTCCTCATGAAAAGTGGCCTTTGTATACTTTGCCATAGTACATCCCTTGCATGTGTCTGACTGCACAAGAGTACCCTTGGGAAGACCCGTAGAAATCTGCTGCATGACCGTCAAGGCTCTGTGGTGTAGATGTCGCAATATTATGTTCCATAACTCACCCTTATCCTGGCTCACCACTCTGTGTTCCTTACCCATCAGTGCCGCACAACCATATACATCAATTTTATAGAGATTCTTCACACAAATACCAATATTCTTGGCTTGTCCTATTGTTTTGTGTCACAGGAAAGCTTTTCCTTCACTGAAAACATCATCATAGCCTCTATCCTCCAACATTGCGACTGAGACCAAAATTTTCTTCAATACTGGTACATGCATTACATCTTTTAATTGAAAGGGTTTACTTGAATCGCTCTGGAAGGTAATTGTACCAATCCTGGTAGCATTGTATTGCCCATCATCACCCATTTTGATATGCATATGGAGGTCCTTCTCCTCCAAGCTACTGAAAAGTTCTTTGTCTCCCGTCATGTGAAAGGGTGCACAACTATCCAAGTACCATATTGATCCCATTGCACTTGACTCCATGGATGCAATGAGAGATAATTCAAGCTAAAATTGCAAGGCCAAAGCCTCACCAACTACAGATCTTGAAGCCTTCTTGTTCTTATTCTTTTGTGGACAATTAGTGGCATAATGTCCATGCTCGTGACAGTTAAAACACTTCACTCTGGACATGTCGCGCTCCTTGCCATCTTAGCCGGAATCGGATTTGGAATGGAATTTATTTCCTTTCCCCTTCTTCATCTTGGTAGCCAAAGCAAAATATTCTTCATCATTATTCTTAGATGAATAACCATCCCTGGTATTCTGCCTGAATTATTCTTGCACCAAATCCGACCAAAGTCGTTCCCAATCTGGCAACTTTTCCCTTCCATTGACAGAGTCCTGATAACTATGCCAACTCTTGGGAAATCCTAGAAGAGCTAGGCTCACCAAGTCATCATCAACGATAGTAATTCCGACACTCCCAAGCTCATCCTGACATTGGACAAACTTTGTTAAATATTTCAGCATGGTGTCGCCTTTCTCCATTTTGATTTTCCCGAGTTTATCCTTCAGTGCCAATTTTCAATGAGCACTGTTGCTCTGAAATAGATCTGTCAAAGCTTTCCACATTTCATATGGTGTCCGTTTTCCATGGAGACTTGAGACAATGTGGTATCGTACTCCCTCCAACAAGATCCTCCTTTCCATTGCAAACTTCTTTTGCCAAGCATCAAGATTTGCAGCATCTGGCACAACGGGTTTGGGAACATCATTGTCAATGAATTCTTTCAACCCATTGTCCTCCAGTAATGCCTCCATCCTATCTTTCCAAGAAATATAGTTAGAGATGCCCTCGAGTGCATACTCCAATCTCAAGCCATTTGATCCTGAATCACCTATCGTACCAAGAATGTATTTTGCAAATTTGAATTCTATTCAGTCACAAAATCAATTTCTCCTCCACTATAGTGATTTCCTGTGCTTCGGTACCATGTAGAAATTATACAAACATATGTATATCAATGGATTCAATCTGATCTAACAATGTACTAAAGCTAGATACCGAATCCTTATGCAAATCAATTGTGGAAATTAAACAGAATCACCAATCACATGAAGCAAAGAAAGAATGAAATCAAACCACAACACATATAATTTCCTGGGGAAAGCTTGCTACACAAAACCACTCTATCTTCTATTGCATATTGACCATGGAATCATGAAACAATTACAATGCACTATTCTCACAAGAGTCTCCTGCACTCTCACAACTGTCTCACACTGTCCTGGACAAAATTGACCAACACTTGCCAATTCTCAGCCTCTAAACAACCTGCCTTGCTTGCACAATTCCTGATGAATGCAATCCCCATTCTTTAGGAATTTTGGCATTCCAAAACTGCGCAAGGATCATGGGAACTCTAATGGATTTCTAGTTGCATGCATGCAACCTAATAATCACACAACTGATAGTTAACATCCCTTTAACCTTTGTCTCAACTGGGTCTCCACTAGAACTGACATGCATGCAACTATTAATAGCAAATCATCAGTTGCATGGCAGATCACTGATTTTGAATTAAAAAATATTTAATTCACTTGATCTCTCACTAGTGCAACAAATGATTACAACTAGTTCAACTGACTCTAACTCACCTAACTGAGTTAACTGATTACTCATGCATTAAACTAATGCACCAACTGCAATTCAAACTCCATAACTAATAGAATTACTATGCATGCCTCACCAACCACCCTCAACTCGAAATTCATGAACTAACTGAATTGATCACACTCAGTTAATTTTTACAAGTGACGATAAGATAATATTACATTTTATTGTCCAATTTAATTAAGGGAAAATTAAGTTAAACACTCCACCAAATTAATTAATTAATTTTTCCTTCACACTAATGTATCGCTAGGACCTATTGGTCCCACATTAGTGTGTGTGCTGAAATTTCTTATTGGACTTCAACATAATCAAGTTTTAAATAGACATCTACAACATTAAAAGTAAAACAAAACAATATTTAATCCATATTGAATAAGATACTCAGATTTCAAAAGTAGTAATATCATTAGGTTAAAATAGTTGTGTGTTAAAAAATATTATATCGTATGTGATCATAGGTTTCAAACACCTTATGATCTAAATATATTGATACAAAAAAAAAATTCCAATCTAGATTGACCATCATCTATCCATGATGATGATCATGATAGCAGACTATAGCACATTCCACCCTACGCAGATATCTCTTGAATGGGCCTGGAACCCCAGTCACATGTCTCTGGAGCCTAAGAGGTATATCATTTGTCCCTGTCTCCGAGATGTCAATAGTAAACCTCTCTAGGTTGTGTTCTAGCTCTGCAAGGGCCTCTGCTACATCATTCTATGGTGGGCCGACTCCTATAGGCTGCACATCTCACTTGTCAAAGTGACGAAGCACTGCTGGTCATGATGGGCCATCATCTGCATTTTAAATTTTTATCAGTATTGGATGAGAAAAAATAAAATAAAAATTAGATAACACAAAAAATTCAAAATGAGATATTTTACTTGATGCATCCCACTGTGTTCCTGGTGGGAGTGATGTGCTAGGGTCACCCCTGAAATCTACCCCTGTGTAAGGAAAATCCTCAATCATGAAGATTTGGCTCCTGGGCCATATAAAGAACTGAGGGGTATAACGAAGTGACAGGACCACCATCACCACCATTGCGAGCCATCAATGACACCCATCGCAACATACATGGTTCCCTAGATCCCGTAGGATCCACCAGAGATTGCTGAGGTGCTAGGAGTGGAATCCTCTTCAAGGCGAAAGACACAAGAATGACTCCATATCTGAAGTTTTTCAACTTCCCATTCTTCGGTCTTGTAATTTGGACTTTCATGTTGACCAAAACTCCTTCGCACCAATTGAAAATTGATCCCCTGGAACACTAGACTGTAGTCTACATTTGTGATTTGGTAGCCACATGTGGAGATGCATAACCACACAACCTGGTAACTGTAAATGCAATGATATTTAGGTCTAGTCACACAATTTTTTTATGTTAATGCGACCTTCCTTCAGCTCTACCTCTTGGCTGCAATTATGAGCCATATATGATGCAATGGGAAGACCACCTAATCATGAGCCAAATAAGGAGATGTCTCTCCCTCTTCGGGGTAATCCAGTGAGGAAATAGATATCCTTGAGCTCGATCACAAGCCCATGATTCCCAATGATGAAGCATTGCTCCCGAACATCCCAAGCATTGAATAACAATGTCATTAGTTCTACCTGTGCCTTCATTCCTTGAATTTCCCAGAATTTATACAAACCACAATTCTTTAACGTGCGAAGTGTTGCTGGGTCACCCATGGCTTCATTATCATGCAGCTCATTCTCCCTTTCTCTCCATTCCAACATGATTTCTAGCCTACAAACAATCAATAAGGAAAATTAGAAATTATTTGAGAGAATTTGAGCCATTTTTTATGGATAGAATTGTGATTTTGAAAACCCCATGGCGCTTGTGCGGGTTTCATGCATACAAAATAAATTTTTGCACATGGGTTATTCATAAAAACTCTGGTGGCTCGAAGATGTTTTCTATTAAAAAATCATCGGGGTGCTCGGGTTTCGCCACGAAAACCTATGCACCCTCGAGGGCAGATTTCAAAACCTTGTTTGCCCCTAAAAAATAACCTAAAAGCTTACAATGAAAAACTAAATGGATGAAAAGCAAGATAATTATGAGGTGGAATACATGGAGCTGAAGATTCTTGAAATGGATGATTGGTTCTCCCGATATGTGCTCTGGAAGGTTTATGGCAAAAAATATTTTTCTCTGCTCTAAAAACCAAAAGGTAAAAATGATTTGTTTTGATTTCTTTTTATAGGTTTCAATGAATAAAATAATATTATTTTGTTTTTTTTCACCTTTAGAAGTTAAATTTAAATTTTTTTCCATGATCGAGAGCAGGTGATTGTAATATTTTGATTTTTTGTGCAGGAAACATGTTAAGTTTGAAAATAATCATTTTTAAAATGAGTAGACTTTTATCACTTTTTTGGGCTCTTTAAAAAATACGAAAAAGTGAAACCCTAGAAACCTCTTTTAAGCCCTTTTCATACTCTCTAAACATGAAAAGATCTCCAAGCACTTGACTATTTGAACTCGTTAAAGTAAATGAACAATCGTCTATTCAATATAAGTTTACCCCTTTTCCTGACTGAACTAGACTATTTATGAAAATGGTATACGTTGAATAAGCATGGTCAACAGAGTTCTATCATACATTATTTTATCCCTTTTCAAGTTTGAGAGACTAAATTTACGAAAAAGAACACTATGAAGTTTACTTATGTTTTTCTTTTGACTCCCTAAAATTGAAAAACACCGAGTTAATCCTATGCTGGACTCGTTAAAACTAAACAATACAGGACTTGTCGATTACAACATGACCAAACCACTCATTCTTAGGGTTCATTAAAAATACTGAGATGGACTCATCTAAAATATGAGCTTACACAACAAGAAAATTTTATCCTCATCAAGCTTGAAAAAAATAAAGAGGTACTTTCTAGTAATGGTGGGGGAAAAGTGAGAAAAATAATCCATCTTTTATTCTTGTTTTAAAAAGCAACATGTCGCTCTTGAACACGACACTTTGTCACACTCATGTCTGGGTTGGGTAATCCTTTTGTCTTACAGTTAATTAAACCTCATTGAAAGTATTCAACCGATTTTGGGTATTATCTTTAAGTCAAATGATGCCAAGCCATTTACAGTGTCATTATGTGTTCAAGAGAAAGTTAAATTTCAAATTCACCATTCATTGCAAACATTTTTCTCCATTCGCATTGACTATCCCTGAGTTAATCCTTGCAAAACATTTCTTCAAAACTTGACCTAAAGGTTTCGTGTCGTAGGCTTTCCTGCAATGGATTACTTTCTATCGACATCAACTTATTATCTAGAAAGTTGATTTAGAATCCTATTAGTACCTTGTAATTTGCATGCCCTAATGGAAGGTTTCTTGCCTTCGATGATAGGTTTTCATGATTGACCTTCGATCGAATGATTCTATAAGTTTTCGACTACAAATAATTCATTCACACTTCATGTATTGTGATGAAGTAATTTGAGAGCCTTTGTAATTATTGGTGGTTTCTCTCATTCTTGTTAACGGTTCTCATCATTGACCGGTAATTAAGTGGTTTCTACCATGTTTGACTTCGACACAATCAATCACATGAATAGATTCGTACTAGTTCAAGAAGAGGAAATCAAGACCCTGGATCTAGTTTCCACCATCCAGGCTACGAGGAGTTATATATTTATGATACAGTAGACTCATTTATGACATATGGCTACACCCATACTATCTCTACTTTTGATGTAATGCTTAAGTCATATATGTATTAGAACATTTAGTTAGTTTTTCTCCGAGTATGGTAATTCCTACCTCAATGATGATGTATATTTGCATTGAATGTTTCTCACAGGTTTTCAACTGGTGTCTCCAATCCAATCCTTGGAATGATAAAGCGCTTCACTCTCTCAAAAAAATTTCTCAGACTTCGCACTTTAGGGGGGAATTTGTTACACGTCATTTTGTCACCATGACATTTTACTATCATTATGGATCTCTCACCATCCATATCATGCTCCCTTAGAGGTAAAAAATACTCATGTTCCTGAACCAAGTCTTGGAAACTAGATAAAATCTCTTTAAAACCTTTAAAATATTACTTGCGCACATTTTGTGACCATTTCCTGCACATGTGTTGTTACTTCTTCTATTAGCCGCGACGATCGCCGCTTTGTTTTCCACTAAAAACTATGCACCCACATAAAAAGGAAGTAAACACGAAAATGTAACTTCTAGAAGCCTAGTTGGTTGAATATTCTCCCAATTGGAAGCCTCTAGAGTCGCACGAGTTCAAGCTATATCCCTCTACTCATGGAGCTTATCCCTTGGCTAAAGGAACCCTAATCCCTTCATTGGAGGGTCTCATTCCTTTCTTCATGGATCTGAAACTTCCTCAATCACTCTATAAATTTTGTTGAAGTTTCAGGTTTGAGGGTACTGGAAGATACTGATATGAGTAGATACTTGTGTGGAGAGAGTTCATAGAGTTCATAGATTCCGAATTAGCAAGTTGTTGGTTGTCCATTGAAGATCACACCTTTGTTCACAAGAATTCATGTTGGTCATTATACAGAGGAAGGCTTGTCAAACTGAGGAAAATGATTGTGCAGACACACGGGAGAAATATGTACAACATCAAGGCTCAGGTTGGAATATCGCTCTTTTTGATTTATGATAATAAATATGGATCTCTTTTTCTCATTGTCTTGTTTATGAATTCATTGAAATGATGTCAATACTTAGACTCCTTGATCAATAAGTTGAACTAGTATTTATGATTATTATATATTGCTGGTGCTTTGATCCTTTGCATTGTTTGTGATTGTAGGTTATTCTTAGCATTGAAGAATTTCTTTGGAGCGAAAGGAAAAAGACTACATCAAACATCTTGATTGAAAGGTAGGAGCATAACCTCCTCATTTCCAAGTTATGATAATCTAAAATGAAAATAGCTTAGAGAAAGAGGAATTCAAATGGTTGTTTGTTTCTAGTTACCTGTTGGGGTAGTAGGGAGATCGCTCTTCAGCAAGAGGGATTAATCCACAAAACATTTTACTGCAGATCAATGAGCTAATTTATCCTCCTTTGGATGGAATTAGGTTCTTCTTCCAACCCTTGCAGAAACTTCATTACTGGAACTCCAAGAGAAGTTGGGAAAAATGCTTCAACTCGATATAATAGCTCATAAGGAGATGTACCTATAGACATCTTAGTACAAATCCTATCAGACCACAAAGCAAAATTCAACTTCAAATTCCATGACCTTTTGTTTTCTTGCAAAACCTTCTTAATGATCCTGACTACGCTTTTATTTGATGATTCAGCTAAGCCATTACCTTGAGGGTAATATGTTGTGGGATGACCAAGAGTGATATTGTATTGATGAAAAAAACTAATCAAATTTTTAGACTTGAAAGCTTGAGAATTGTCAGTAATAATCTTCATGGGACAACCAAACCTTGACAAAATATTGTTTTCCAGAAATTGGATGATGACCGAGTCTGTATCTTTCCTTGTAGGGACCACTTCAATCCACTTGGTGAAGTAACCAGTGACTGTCAAAATCCAACGATGTTGGCTTGAGGATGCATGGTGTATCTCGCCAATAAAATCTAATCCAAATTACTGGAAAGAAGCTTCAACATATATAGGTTTCAGAGGTAAAGGAATCAACTTCTTTTTCCCATCAAAAATTTGGCATTCATGATAGGCAACAATATTTTTGTAGATGTCTTTGAACATATAGGGCCATAATATCCAGCTATGAGTATCTTATTTTTTGTAGCCTTCCAATAATGGTGTCCTTCACAATCCCCCTTATGAAATTCATCAATTAATTTCTCAACCTCTTCTTCTAACAAGCAGTTTAAAATAATCCCACCGGTATCCCTCCAATATAAGTTCTTGTTCAAAATGAAATGCCTTAAATACTTCAGATTTACAAACTTGGATTTGGACTTGGTTAATTGAGGAGGATATTTGTGATGATGCAAGACAAAAATTACATCCCTATACCACTCAGACATAGTGAATTTTTCCTCAATAGGGATCAATTCCTCTTCTTCAACCAATTCTGAAAATTCTGCAATGAACTTCATATTTAGGCAATCAAAATTTGACTGTGCCATCAGTTTTGCTAGCCCCTGGCCCTTTACCAACTTGGTAGGCTTAATCTCTATATCATATTCCAACAAAGTGGTAATAAACTTACCTATTTTGCCATGAGGATCAACTTGAGTCAGTATGTCTTTCACCACAATATTTGGCACATAAGCCATAATGTGAGAATGCAGAATATAAATTATAAAATTCGTAGGCGCCTTCACTAAATCACATGTATGTTTCTCCATGATATTGTACTTGAATTCATATTTTTGAAGTGTTCTACTGAAAAAATAAATATGCTGCTCATTACCTTGATGCCTTTTCTGCAATGATACTTCATCAATTGTATGTTCAGAGGCGAAAGTGAAAACCATATTTTTTTAGAAAAATTGGGACTTATGAGCACCGGGGCTTGGGTAAGGGCCTTATTGATCTCTTCAAAATTTTAATTTGCCTCTACTATCCATTTAATATCTAAATATTTTCTAGGCATCTTAGTAATATGCTTGAAAATTTCAGCAAAATTAGGAATGAATCTCCTAACAAAATTGACCTTACCTAAGAAGGATTGAATCTCTTTTCTGTTTCTTGGAAATTATATATTTTTTATTGCAGTGAACCTAATTGGATCAATCCTTATTCCTTCCTTTGATATAATGTGTCCCAATAACTTTACAGTAGTCAAATAAAAAACACTTTTAGTAGGATTGAGAGAAATACCAAATTTTCTGCCTTTTTTCATAATTTTCTCCAAGTTCTTAAGGTGTTCTCCCTCCCTCTTTGAAAACACAGTGATATCATACAATTAAACCACCATTGACCTATCCTTTTCTTCAACAAATGCAATGTCCATCACCCTTTGGAAAGTCACCCCTACATTCATGAGACCAAAAGGCATTTTGGCATACATAAATATCCACATGGTGTAGTGAAGGAAATTTCCTCTTGATCATCCAGATGCACTAATATCTGAATATAGCCTAAGAAACCATCAAGCATAGACATCCTTTGGGATCCAAATTTTTTTGCAAAATATAATCCATCTTTGGAAGAGGATAATTGTCTTTGAGAGATGCTTTATTCAAATATCTGAAATCAATGCATATCCTAATATCGCCATTCTTCTTCCTCACAAGTACAAAATTAGCAAGCCACTTAGAAAACCTCAAAGGAACAATGGTTTTGGCATCAAACAACTTCCTAATTTATTTTTCAATCAGTGGCATGAGCAAAGGATTGATTCTCCTTAATTTCTGTTTTAAAGGCTTTTCATTTTCTTTGATTGGTATGGTATGTTGAATCATTGCTGGGATCATACCTCTTTAATTCTGCATAAATCCATGAAAATACATCAATGTACCCTTTCATCATATCCGCATACCTTTGTCTCACCTTTGAAGAAATAAATTTGGACAACTTGATCATCTTGTGAATTTTTGTGGTTCCAAGTTTGCAACTTTCAACCTCTTCATCATCAACCTTCATCTTTGGATACTTAAACACATCATTCTGATCAAAAAAATTCTCAAGGGGAATTAAGCCTTTGGGAACGCAATTATTCTTCAGCTGAAGGACCTTTGGATTGGCCTTAGTTTCAACAAACATGTTCTATTGATCCACTTGAATGTTTTCAAATTCCTCTTTCAGCTCAAGGAAATTTCTAACCTGTTGACCACTATCAAACACTTTCCAATTGATAATACTATCAGGGATATATGGTATATTCCTGACTTCATATTCATAACTCTTGCTAGAATGAGTAGGAATAATAAAAAAGCTGGCCGAAACAACTAAAGAATCAACTATAGAATTATGATTTCTAGCTTTGATAGTGAAACTATGTTCTTTGAAATTTTCAAGCAAATCAAGGATCAAATTTCTATAGGCTCTCATTCTGACATCCTTATTTTTATAAGAACCTTATACTTGCTTGATCACTAATTCATAATCACCAAAAAATGATATTTTCTTGGCGCCTAAGACTTTCAAAGCTTCGAGACCCAAAAATAAAGCCTCATATTTAGCCATGTTGTTTGTACAATCAAATTTAATTTTTTAAGAGTAAAACTTACTCTCATCGCTAGGGCTGGTAATCCACATGCCTGCACCAACTCCTTCTCTTCCAACAGCACCATCAAAGTGCAAATGCCACCAACCTTCTTCATTTTCTCCTTAACTTTCTGATTTTCTGCTTTCTGATTTTTGTCAATTTTATTATTTTCTGCCTCATTAGTGACCTCATTGAATAAAATGGAAGATCCCAATTCAATCTCAATTGCATAAATTGGAAAATTTTGTGGTTTATCCTTACTACTCCCCATATAGGCCATCCTAGACTCTTTGAACAACCTCCTCTGTTCACCAAAGACTGGAATAGTGGCATAAGTCATGTCCATTTGCATAGTTCCTTTAATTTTAGTAGCCCAAGATCTAGATAGAAGCATGCCAAATTTTGGAGGAGTGTTAGCTACAAATATAACCATTAACATTGTCTTAGCAGGAACTTGAGCTAGACCAACAACCAAATCTTTAATGAGACCAATGCACTGAACTCTCTTGGAATCAAAGGAAAAAAAGTCTTTGTAAGGTCTAGTTATGTCTAAACCCATTCTTTCCATGATCACCTTAGGCATTAAGTTGTGGGAGGCCCCTAAATCTAACATGGGATTATGAAAGATCATGTCATGGATATTCAAACTCACATAGAAAGGTGGAACTTCTTCATTTTTCTCATCTTCCACTCTTGGTCCTAGGAAAATGTTAGGATGGTCTTCTTGCAGATTTAGAATATCTGAAGGTCCAGGTTGAGTGTTAAGCATATTGACAATTTTGATCCTATACTTAGTGAGCTTAATGATCTCACCAAAAGGGACATAAATTTTGATCTTAGAAATCCCATTTTCTAGATTGAAAGCAGATGGTATTTTTTCAATCTCTTTACCATGGGGTGGTGTATCCTTCTTTTGTTCAACTGGCTTAGGAACATCTTTCTTTAGCTGGGCTTTATAGCCTTTCAAGTAATAAGATTGCTAGCCTTACTAGAGGAAAAAACAATGAATGAGGATGAGATGCTAGGATATTTTGAGGTGGGAATTTGGAGTCTAGAGACAAAGGAACTCCACTCAGGAAAGGGGACACTAGATGTTCTTCTTAACAAGAAATCAAAAGGATCTAATTTTTTAAATTTTTCAAAAAAATAAATTCCAGTGACAATTACGATGTGACAGTCTCCCAAAATCCTTCTTTTTATGCTTTTGACACAAGATATGATGTATCAACTCCTAGTCTTTGTAGGTATAATATAATTTCAGTCAATTCATTCTTAGATTCGGACCTAAAAATCACTTCTTATATATTTTCATCAAACTGTTTATCTTCAAAACTTCGAATAGCCTCAGAGGGAAAACATGAAACTCTTGAATGAGATGGATTACCTAATTTTAATGAACTTCCAATACCTCTGAGAATTATTTCTGGATTATCAACTATCTCAGGTGGGTTAGGATATGGATTTCTCCTTGTATGAATATTCTGCAAACCCACCTTTAAGTTGAGAATATCAGTGGAGTCACCAACGTAGAATGAAACCTCGAATGTTTCTGAGCTCCTATTACCTCAATATTTTATTATTTATGTTTGAGTACAAATTTTTGGGAAAATGTAGCTTCAGGCTCCCCACAGACGCGCCAAAATGTTATAACCAAACTGAGGCTGAATGGGTAGCTCAAAATTCAGTGTAACTGTTTCAAACCACTTATGGTTGGAAGTTAGCCCTTCCAACCTGAGAGGGATATCTCAAGGAAATGTATGATATTCAGTAAACAATGCTTAGAAAAAATATGGCTAACTCTTAGATGTGTTTTCAGGGAAGCTGAGTCATGTGTACTCTCATAAAAAAGCTAACTTGGACAACAAAATAGATGCATAAAGGAATTTGAATAATAATTAAGTATGAATTCCAAGTGATTATACATACAGTAAACTAAATTAACATTGAAAAGGTATATTAGGCAAACACATAAGAGTACATGAAGAATCTCAGGTATGAAAGAAGCTTTCTGCAACTGTATATTACTGAATGAAAAATATTACAATAGTAGCATAAGGCATAACATCCATCAACGTTCTCTAATTCTCTCATCTCCCTATTTATATAATTAAACACCTTTTAGATGAAGTCTGCCACCTGGGCTAGACCCTCGAAAATGTTGAAGAAATGTTATCCAAAAAGGAATTGATTACAAGGAGAGAATATAGAGATATTTATGTTTTCAAAGAGTTTAAAACCTAATAGGACTCTAACACCATTAACTTCATTAAAAAATTTTAAATGACCCATAAATGATGATGCTTATCGAACAAGACAACTTTGCGAGAGGTGGAAATGACCATGACTAAGTGATGAACAACCATACTGGAATCTAGGGCCTGCTTCTCAAAATTTTAGGATGTGATGTTGTGCTTGATGATGTGGGAAGAATGATGAGCTAGCAGTACAATCATATTACTTGTTGAGTGTTCTTACCAATTGGAATCTCTGCTGATACACTTCAACATCTTCTGATGACTCATATGCTCCCAAAAAACATTTAATGCTTCAAAAACATCAAAATTTCCCCTTGCTGCAAAAACAGAGCACTTTAAGGCAAGTACATAGCGAAGAGTTTATATTGTTTTTCATTTGGAAAGTTTTGCAACCATTCTCACTTCTCTGCTCATTGGAGGGTATTCATTAGGCAAAAATACTTGAATAAATGCCTTTACCCACTCCTATTATGCTAAAATTTGGAAATTATAACATAAAATAATCTTCATCGAGTTCATAGCGGAAACTCGGCTTTAAGCCTGAAGTACGCTACGAAATTGCCTGATATTTTCAGAATTTGAAATTTCCACTTATTTCCCCCAAAAAAAATTCCAAAGGTATGTGAAAGATGAGTGGGAGCATCCTAAAACAAAATTGGCTCAAAACATGCCTTACCCTCCTCAAGAGGCAGCAGGTTCATCCACCACTATCATTTTGAAGCCTTTTTTCTTTAACTTTGTTTGCACCATTTCCATTTGAATTTCTAACTCTTTGACTTGATTTTGTAGATTTCTCCTCTCTTCCTGCAACCATCTATTTCTCCTCATGGTGTGTTTCATCATTCTGTGCAGGGGTAGTGTTCTTTTTAGCATTTTATTTTACCTTTATACCTCTTCATCATAAAAATGAATTTGCTTGCCGACTTCCTTCTTGAAATATGTCAGCTCCTTTCTTTCTTGTTTAAAATCCTCCAACTCCAGCTTGGTTTCCAAGACTTCATCTCTGGCTTATTTAAGTTTCTCTCTAAGAAGCTCTATTTTAGACTTCTCTTGGAGCTTCTCTTTGACTTTCTGTGACTTGGTGATTTTTTCTTCAACAGGGGATAACTCAATGTTCTCTTACAAAACAGGCTGCTTCTTATTTTCTATCTCCTTGTACATCTTATTAGACTTGCCTCCCTTTGAGAGCTGTGACCTAGTGAAAGGTTTCCTAGGCTTGAAGACAAACCCTGAATCCTCACTGGAGAAATCAAGATTTTTTGATGTGAGACCCTTCTTATTCATTTTTGTACCTTTAATCTCTACAGGTTTTACCACAAGGGTTTATTCAATATCAATGGCCTGCAGACTGTCTTCAAGTTTACCCTTTCCCTCTATCTGACTCTTGGTGATTCTCCTATGAGCCCTTGTATCAGTTTTGATCTTGCTCCTCATAGTTGTTGGCCGAGGTGCCACTATTTCATGCATATGTTCAATCACTACCTCCATGGGCTCTGTTATAGGTTGCAATTATTCCTCAAGTCCAACCTCTGCTTTAGCTATGGGCTCTTTATCCTTCTTGGGAGTGATTTTCCTTGACTTGTGTGTCTTATTTGGAGTAAGCACATCCACATCATAACCACTTAAAAACAGAAAGGTAGCCCATTCCATATTCAATTTCTTCAATTCTTCCATAACCAACAACTTGATTAAGCCATGATGAAATATGGATGTGTCACTACTCTCAGATATGGCTTGCACTTTGTAAATAATCTTACCTAACCTTTTGAAAAGACAAAATGGAAGATCAAGGAGCTGTTTACCTATGAAATGGAGTAAGAACCTGAAATGATATTGGTACATCATGTGAAATATTCCCTCACATGTAAAATAATTTTGGATTACCATCAATAGCTTTGTGTAGCTTTCCTTAAGGCAACTCTTGGGTATACTTGAGGTCATATCAACTCCTATATGTTCTTGCTTCAAAAATTCATCACAATTCTGAAGTTTGAACTTGGTGACCTTGAACCATTCTTCCCAAGACCTTGGAATTTTTGTTGCCTATGCAATGGGATTAGGGGAAACTATGAAACTTAGTATGCCCACTTTTGAAGTTGTGCCAACAAATTTGATAGCAAAATCCTTGGATACCTGTGCATGGTACCCTTGAATTTTTTGACAAAATCTCATACAATAAACATTTGTGAAGGCTTGTGAAAATCTTGGATCCTCCATAACCAGTTTCAGGTCCATAGGCTCATATCTGACTAAAGAGACTGCTTTTTTGGTCTTCTTATGTGAAGCCATGTCATCCAATACAACGATGCCCTGCTTCAATTCTTGACACCTGTAAAAACTGTATAAGACATCAAGCTGCTTGTTTGGGAGAGGTGGGAGCTAACTTAAGACAATAGTTAGACAAGAGATTGAAGTGAAAAGTGTTGGCACTAGGTCAAGCAACTCACAAGGATTGAAAGGTAAGTGATGTTGCTCGAATGGATGAAGTCTAAATTAGGAAAGCAAAGTGGGAGGGAAAACAGGATGATGGTTTTGTGATGATTACCAAGCATGCAATACATCGAATGATGACTCATAACAGATATGCACAAGATGAAAAAATGACCTATAACCACCGAAAATATTACAACACACCGATCCCCTCACATCTAGCAGAAAAATGTGAGTTTGTAGAGATTTCAGTTAGTGGGATGAAAGATTCACTACAGAATTGTTAGGTGAGTCTATAGCGAAAACAAGTTTTTTTGCACAAAGAATGTTGCGGGCTCAGGTAAAATGTGCCAAGTGTCAAGAAGTGACTTAATTAACCCATGCATTCAAATTTTTTAATTTTACCTTTGATAAGACCTTAGTTACATGACCAATGACCACCTAAAACCTTTTAAGACTATATAAAAAACATGAAATTTTATTAATTTCATGACTTTATTTTACCATAAAAACTTGACCTAACTCAAAAATATATTCCTAACCAACGTATTTGTTATTAAGGATAACACATGTGATGAAAATAGAGATTCCTTCCAAGGAATGCTTTAGTAACCTCAGCCCGTTGAAGGTAATCTTCTCAGCTATGAAGAGATATTGCTACACTAAACTTTAAAATCGAATCTCCTAAGAAAAAACTTTGAAATTCCATCTCTAATGTGAATCTGGCTTCAATACCATGTAGAAATTATGGTTTAAATTTACAAATTCTTATGAAGTTTTATGTCAGGTCCCTATAATACTAGTGTATTCCCCTTATTGTTATTGTTTGTGTAGCCCCCTATTGTTATTGTTGTGCCCATATATCCCCCATGTTGTTAATTTTGTGCCCCATAGAAGACCACTATTGTTATTGTTGCGCCCTTGCATTATTATTTTTATGTAGCCTCTGATTATATTGTGTCCCCTTAGAGTCCTATATATACCAAAGAGGTATTATCATTTGTATCATTAAATAATTGTTCATTTATGTGATGTAAAGGAGGTTTCCCCCTCAAAGAGGCTAATTTTGAAGTGCTGATCTATATTTTTTGTGATCTCATTACGTAACATTTGGTATCATAGTTTTGGATTCTAGGGTTTTGTTGCAGCAAACACGTCATCTTGGAATTTTCACTATAATTTTTTTTTATAATAATGTTTAGAAGATAAAATTTTTGTCACATGGAATTGAAATCCTAATGAACTTCCTGTAAAAATTTCAAATTTTGGTTCTTTATATTTTCGGAGATATGGTTCGAAGAAGTTAGGGTTTTTGCATGCTCTAGAATTTCATCTCAAATAGGTGACCTTGGGAAAATCATCATAAATTCCTCTATGAGCATCAGATTTGTATTTTGTAAAAATCAATTGAAATTGCATGGAATATAGTATTTTGTGTATCATTTTCAGGGCTGAAGGTTGGTACAATGACACGTGGAAATTTGTACAAGTTCACTCTACTGAACCGATTCATAATCAGGTCATCATGGGAGATTGGGAATAACTTTATCTTGAAAAATCCAAATTTGGTTGGACATGTGGAATTTGAAATAATACTCATATGGATACCACAAACCAAATTTCATATATTGGAGATGCAAAATTACAAAGATATAATTGTTTCAATATCGTGCTCCTAAAAAGCAAGAAAAAGGTGTGTATTTGTTTTAATTTTTGAATAATATTTGTTTGAAAAATCAGTTTGAAGTGATTCAAGGGGAATAATGAAGCATAAATATCATTTTTTGATTCTTAAATTCCTCAAAACAAGAAAATGGACACACCTAGTAAGAAACCAAAAATATATTCCATGACACATGAAGAAGAGGAAGAAATTCAACATGATATATCAAATTTACGAGACCAAGTGCAACAAATTTCGCTCTAACAAAAAGTAACAAAAAATGAATTGGAAGTCATGATGAATTTAAAGATATATGGTATAAAATGGGACATGGGAGTTAAAATAGATGGTATAAAGAGGGACATGAGAATTTTTTATTTTTTTTAAAAGCAGACATGGAAGCAATGATGAGTGTTAAGATAGAGGAGTTGGAGGAAGGTTTGGAAAAGATGATAGAATAAATACTTCTCAATGGTGACAAGGTAATCCATGAAAATCATGATGAGGAAAAAAGGAATATGAATTATGATTTTAGAGACTCCAATGTTGGGGTTAAAAACCACCACATTCCAAATATTGATATGTGGAAGTTTGATGGAAAGGATCCGGTAACATGGATACTACAGATGGAGCAATATTTTGATCACCATGATGTTAAACACACACAAAAGGTACACATTAAAAATTTATATTTAGAACACAATAAGTTTTTATGGTATCAATGGTTTTTTTCTCGTAAACCACTTGTCACTTGGTCAATTTTTACAGAGGAAATGATATCATGTTATGAGGATACAAAGAGAAACACCTTCTTTAGCCAAATGATAAATCTCAAATGAAAGGGTTGAATGGCAGAGCACATTAAGGAATTCCAAAAATCGAATATTAGGGTAACTGATATACCAGAGGAGCATAGGATTGATGTCTTCATTGGGACTTTGAAGGATGGCATCTAACATGAGGTTTACCTTTGGGAACCTGATTAATTAGAGAAGGCATTCAAGGTGGAAAGAAAAGTTGAAAGAAAAATTATGGAAAAAAGAAAGTATACGACTCACAATTATAAATATGGAAGTGTTGTTGCCCCTAGCCTTCCACAACCTACAAGGTTGACACAACAAAAATTGGAGGAAAACATAGCAAAACTAATTTGTTATAGTTGTGATAGAAAATACACTAAAGGTCATAAGTGTGCTCAGAATAAATTATTCTACATAGGTTGTGACGAGGAGGAAGAAAAGGAAAAAGAAACATCAAAAGAGGAGGATATACACCAGGAACCAACCCCTGAGAAAGAAGAAATGAATCTGACCATATGTTGCAACGCATTGGCAGGAATTGCCACTCCTCAAATGCTCAATATAGAAGCATATATCAAGAAGAAAAAGGTAATAATGTTGATTTATTTATGTAGTACTCATAATTTTATTCATTGTAAGATATACAAGGAATTGAATTTCTTCCTATATCCAACCCCAGAGCGTCAAGTGATGGTTGCAAATGAAAGAACTATAAATTTCTTTAGAAAGTGCCATAATATCAAGCTAACCATAGGGGAATGTGTATTGAATATTCAAATGCTTTCCATTCAAATGGGCGGTGTCGGTGTTGTACTAAGAGTCCAATGGTTACAATATTTGTGTACAGTAGCTTTTAATTTTCAAGAAATTTTCTTGAATTTTTTTTGGGAAGGAAAGGAATTTGAATTAAGGGCTATCATAGGGAGACCACGAAAGATAAATAGCTCTAATGGAATGAAAAAACTCCCAAATAAATAAAAACGAAGGATAATTGGGCAATTATATGCACTAAGAGTTCAAACATCAAAATCATATATTTCTCCAAATCTCCAAAAAGGGTTAGACAATCATTCCAAGGTATTTGAGACTCCCAAAGGCTTCCCACATATTCATGATCATGATCATGATATTCATTTAATTCGAGGAAGTGTTCCTCCAAACATCAAACCGTACAGATGTCCCTATTCCCAAAAGAGTGAAATTGAACGTATGGTTGAAGAAATGATGGAGGATGGTATAATTCAACCTTTTCAAAGTTCTTTCTTTTCTCCAGTAGTATTGGTGCACAAGAAGGATGCATCACGGTGTATGTGTCAGGATTATAGGGAGCTCAACAAGCTCACTATTAAGGATAAATTTCCCATTCCTGTCATTGATGAATTGTTGGATAAATTACATGGAGAAATTTACTTCACCAAGTTGGATCTTTGTACAAAATATCATCAAATCAGAATGAATACAAAATATATTTCGAAAACAAAATTCATAACTCATGAGGGTCATTATGAATTTTTGGTCATGCCTTTTGGCCTTACTAATGCACCTTCTACATTTCAAGGTTTGATGAATTCTATTTTCAAACACTTCCTTAGAAAATTTTTGTTAGTATTCTTTGATGATATATTAATCTACAATAGGCCTTGGAAGGATCATGTTCAACATGTTGATAGGGTGATAAAACTATTGGAGGATAAAGAATTATATGAAAAAACTTCCAAATATTTCTTTGGAGTACATGAGGTGGAATATTAGGGTCATATTATATCTCATGAGGGTGTTAAGGTAGACCCTAAAAAAATTAAAGCCATTAAAGAATGGAAAATCCCCACAACCATAAAGCATATTTGATGATTTCTTGGTTTGACAGGGTATTATCGCAAGTTTGTTAAGATTATGGGATAATAGTAACACCTATAACAACATTACTTAAGAAATATGCATTTTCTTGGACTCCAGAAGAAACTAAGGCATTTGAACATCTTAAAGATGAAATGTGCCAAGCACCGATCTTAGCTACACCTGACTTCGCAAAAACATTTATTGTGGAATGTGATGCCTCAGGAAATGGAATTGGTGTTGTTTTAATGTAAGAAGGAAGACCCATTACTTTGGAAAGTCATTGTTATGCAGGAAAATCCTCTCTACAGACAGAGACGATCACTCTAGCCCTAGAGTGGGTCTAGTAACAACAGGAGAACAATTAGAAACCTACTTTCCTAGATTGTAAATTCATGCAGATCGTGAATATATCACCTACCTCAATCTGATGCTAATTCGCGTTTGAATCCTTTGGTCCTTCACGTTCCATAGTCAGATCTTCGCTGCTACCAGCGCTTGGTTACCTAAACAAGGGATCAAACAACAACAAACATGAAATCATAACATATATAATGCATATACAACCTACTTAGTTGATCAAGGAAAACTAAGAATCCAACCACACATTAAGACAGGAATGGAAAGTACGAACCTATCGTATTGTATTAAAATAGAGAGGGGGAGTTACAACCTGAGCCTTGATGTCGCAGCTCTCCTTCGATGGGTCCTGATCCAAGCACGTCTCTAAAGTGCTCTTTCAACTTGATGTGGAGGGAAAAAGGTCTCAACTCTTGCTAAATACCTATAACAACAAAATTTCTCTCTTTTGTTCTTATATCTTTGTTCTAACTAGAAAAGCTATGGGAGATTTTCCATTATATTGAAAAAGGAGGAGGGAGCATGGATCCACTTTAGGTGGGGAAATGGGTTATCCCTTTGGGTGGTTCCACTTTTTTAGGAACAATGAGCTCAAAGGGAGAAGCTAGACTCTATCCTCAGGAACAAAAAACTAGCTCTCTGCCACGAATCTTCTAGATCTCGAAGCTTCACTTTCATTTTTTTAAAAATTTCCCAGAAGAGGATTGGCACGATTATGAGCCTCATTCTAGCTCCGATAAGCACAACCCTAGACCAAAAAGAGGCCATAGGAGAGAGAAAGACACAAAGATGGTGCAATGCTCCAGATAATTAGGTTTTCAAGAAGATGCTTCAGGTATGGTCAATAGAGAGTTTATTCATTGTACTGAAAAGGACATGAAGGCATATTTTCATGATGGAAAACAGACGCAGGAGTCACTATAAGGGGTCTCCAGGATCAGGAATGGGGAGTACAAGTACAATGACAAATTTTTGTGTAATATATGTCCCCCTAAAGCGTAAAGGCCGAATGAGAGTGAGGGGTGAAATTATTTATGAATAAGTGCTAGGGCCAAGATGCCATCGTCGGAAAATGTGTGCAAACAAGAACACATGTACATAAACTGGTATTTCTGAAATAGTCACATGACATAAGGTATGGACGCAACCATCCATAGAAGTAATCACGAAACATGATTCGAGGTATGGTCGCAACCATCCAAAAAAATAGGATCACAAATATAGACTTAATGTATGGTCGCAGGCATCCAAATGAAGAAGTGACGAGTCATGTATACAATTATGTACGATACATATCACCCTAAAGCCTATGCTTTATCAGATAAAACCTATGGTCTTGCGCTTCATCATGACCCGATAAAGTACAAATTCAAGCATGTGAATAAATGAGTTGAAGTTGAACATACAAGAAAATCGCCTGATTACCAGCCAATGATGTAAAATTTTAATAGACATGAGAGTAAAATTGCGAATATGCGAAACACATTCAGCACCAATTGACGCAAATGTCAAAGCAATACTAGCGCCGATCGAGGAGAAGACTAAAAAATAAAATGGTTTTCTAAACTGACACCAGGATTATCACTTCAGTAGAGAGGTAGATGTTTGTAAACAGTTACAGAAGCTACAGAGACAGGCAGATGGACACTTGATGAAAATTGATGACAAAACAACAAATCAAAAATCGAAAACAGGAGACTGAAAGGCTAGCACTCCCCAGCGGGGTCGCCAATTTTTTATGCAAGAAAATCCTCTCTGCGGACAAAGATGATCCCTCTAGCCCTAGAGTGGATCTAGTAACAATAGGGAACAATTAGAAACCTACTTTCCTAGATTGTAAATGTATGCAGATCATGAATAGATCACCTACCTCAATCTGATGCTAATTCTTGTTTGAATTCTTTAGTCCTTCGCGTTCCATAGTCATATCTTCACCACTACTGGTGGTTGGTTACATGCACAAGGGATCAGACAATAGAAAACGTGAAAGCATAACATATATAATGCATATACAACCTACTTAGTTTATCAAGGAAAACTAAGAATCCAACCACACATTAAGACAAGAATTGAAAGCACGAACCAATCGTATTGTATTAAAATAGAGAGGGGGAGTTACAACCTATGCCTTGATGTCGCAGCTCTCCTTCGATGGGTCTTGATCTAGACACATCTCAAAAGCACTCTTTCAACTTGATGTGGAGGGAAAAAGGTCTCAACTCTCGCTCGATACCTATAGCAACAAAATGTCTCTCTGTTGTTCTTCAATCTCTCTTCTAACTAGTAGAGCTATGAGAGATTGTCCATTATATAGCAAAAGGAGGAGGGAGGATGGATCCAATTTAGGTGAGGAAATGGGTTATCCCTTTGGGTGGTTCCACTTTTGTAGGAAAAATGAGCCCAAAGGGATAAGCTCGGCTCTATCTTGAGGAATAAACAACCACCTCTCTTACACGAAGCTTCTAGATCTCGAACCTTCACTTCCATTTTTTTTTAAAACTTCCCAGAAGATGATCAGCGTGATTATGAGCCTCATTCCAATGCCAATCGGCGCAACCCTAGACAAAAAAGAGGCCATCGGCGTGAGCAAGACATAAAGAGGGCGCGCCTCTACAAATAATTAGGTTTTCAAGGATCTTCTTCAGGAATGGTCAACATAGAGTTTATTCATCATACTGAAAAGGACATGAAGGCATATTTTCATGATGGAAAACAGGCACAGGAGTCACTGTTAGGGGTCTCCAGGATCAAGAACGTGGAGTACAAGTACAGTGAAAAATTGTTGTGTAAAAGTCATCCAATCAAAGGAAAGTATTTACAAAAACCTATTTATGAGAAGGAAATGTTGGCAATACTACATGCACTAAAGAAATGGAGACATTACCTAATGGGAAGACACTTCAAGGTAAAAATAGATCATGATAGTATTAAATACCTTTTGGAACAAATATTATCATTCGAAGAGTATAAAAATGGGTCACAAATATGTTGTGTTATGACTTTGAAATCATCTACAAAAAAGGGAAGAAAAATGTTGTTGTAGATGCACTCTTAATAAAGGATGAGGATGTGGATGAATTTATTTGTGTCATTTCTATTATCCAACCTGATTGGACAACTGAAGCAAGGGATGAATGGAAGAATGAAGAAGAGGTGTGGAAACACATTCAAAATTTGATGCAAGATCCAAGTATATATGATATATTTAGCTAGAAAAATAATTCAATATGGTACAAAAATCACTTATATCTTTGTAATAATTCCCAACTCAAGAAAAACATTATTTTGGAATTGCACACCTCCCCATTAGGAGGGAACCTGAGATTTTTAAAATCTTACCACAAATTCAAGAAGGATATTTTTTGGGATAGCCTTAAATATGATATTCATAAGTTTGTGGTAGAATGTTTGGTTTTGGCAACAAAATAAAGTTGAAATAATTAAGACACCGGGTCTGTTACAACCTTTATCCATTCCAAGTTAGTGTTGGGAGGAGGTCTCAATGGATTTTTCACAAGTTTACTCAAGTCTGAAGGATAGAGTGTCATCCTGGTGGTAGTTGATAGACTTACCAAGTATTCACACTTTTGTGCATTATCTCATCCTTTTAAAGCTAGCATAGTTGCTACTGCATTTACGGAAACAATTCAAAAGTTACATGGAAACCCAAATATTATTGTAAGTGACAAAGATCCAATTTTCACTGGAAATTTTTGGATGGGATTATTTTCTTCTCTTGGTAATCAGTTAGCTCATAACTCATCTTATCATCCTCAATCTGACAAGAAAACTGAGATAGTGAACAAATTTTTGGAAGTATATCTTCATTTCTTTGTATCTAATAAACAAACACAATGGGTCAAGTGGTTACCTTTAGCGGAATGGTGGTATAACACTTCCTTCCATACTGCAGTAAAAATGAGCATCCATCACATCATATTTAAGAGAAAATTATAAGGTTCAAGTGTGGAATACCACATCAAGTATCGACAAAAATTTCTCCAACTCTTAAAGGATAACCTCACTCTGGTGCATAATCAAATGAAACACTAGGAAGATAAACATCGCAGTGAAATAAGTTTTGATGTAGGTGACTGGGTATTTTTACAACTATAGCCATATAAAAAAATGTCCCTCAAGTAAGCTAAGAAGGATAATAAAATATCACCCAAGTACTATGGTCCTTACAAGGTGTTGAAAAATATCAGTACTATGGAATACAAATTGGGGTTGCCTTCATCTTCTCGAGTAAACTCAATTTTACATGTTTCGTACTTAAAGAAGGATATTGCTGAGAAGATCCTAGTTTAAATAATGTTACCATAACTTGACGAAGAAGGAAAAATCATATTTTAGCCTGAAGAAATCACAGAAAAAAAGAACCCGATAACTACAAAATCGAATAATTTCTGACTATTTGATTAAGTGGAAGAACTTACCCGCTGAAGACTCCACATGGGAGGATGATAATTTCATACAAAAGCATCCGAAACTAATCAAGCATTGTGGACAACACCCTTTTTAAGGAGAGCAGCATGTTAGGTCCATATAATACTAGTGTATTCCCTTTATTGTTATTTTTAGAGTATCCCCCTACTGTTATTGTTGTTCCCATGTATTCCCCATGTTGTTATTGTTGTGACCCATAGAAGCCCACTATTTTTATTTTTGTGCCCTTACATTATTATTGTTATGTAGGCTCTAATTATATTGTGACCCCTTAGAGTCCTAAAAATACCAAGGAGGATTTATCATTTGTATCATTCAATAATTGTTCATTTATGTGATGTAAAGGAGGTTTTCCCCTCGAAGAGGCAAATTTTGAAGTCATTGGTATATATCTTTTGTGATATGGTTACATAACATTTTAATCATAATCACATGACACAAACCTAATCTACTTCTCTGCGGAAATCAATTCACAATTTAGAGCAATAATCTCAAACATGCAATAAGAAATAACACACATGAAAAAAACATTTTTTTTGGGGAAATAAATATGTTAAAAACCCCAATGCTTTCTTGCATTAATATGATGAATAGAGTTTCTTTACAATTGATTTGATCAACTAAGCACAACATGTAAGTAAATAACCTATCTCTCTTCTCATTGAGAAGCTCTGAACCAGACTTACTCTATTTCTTCCTCTGCTTGAGCCCCTATTTCCTTGCGCAATTCCTTGAGACATTAGGCCCATTTTGTATAGGAAATTTCTCAAATGTATTCCGCAATTCATACGGTTGATCATCTGACTGCATGCAACACCTATACACTCAAGAATAGTCTAGAATTGATGTTACATTACCTTGGAATCTACGCCAAGCCTAGGGAACTCTAATTCTCTGCATGCACTAGATATTTTGGGTTGATTGATCAGATAATTGGATGATCACTAAGTTTTACTGAAGTTCCACTACACAAATCACCTTCCACTAGTTCCTCCAATAGTTAGAACTAGTCACAACTAAAAATAACTTGAAATAACTAGCCTTTATTGTTAAAAATTAGCAATCACACATGATTAACTGAACTCTAACTCTGCCAACTCAAATTTGCTGAGCTAACTGAGCGACAAGAGCCATGTCACATAAGTTAATTGCATCCAAGTTTCTGGTTGACGTGGAAATTCAAATTTCATCAATTTAATCAAGGCAAAATCAAATTGAGAATTTCTTGATATATTTTTTAACATGGATAAAGGCTCTAATAGAAATTTTTCATACGTTGTCATTACTCACTCCCTGAGAACTAGAAACAAGGTGGCTGACTGGTTGGAGAAATAGGACACCATGAAAAGACATCAAGACATAGCCATGAGTTGTAACTTTTCTTTGATTTCAGCTGACCAAGATCTTGTTGAAATGGCCACTCTCTCCCGACTAATTGACGAAGGAAAAAAATATGCTGATGGGGGTGAACACAGATTAGGCCAACTGACCTTTGGGATTTCCCTTCCAGGCACATGATGAGAATGTTCCTCGTCATAAAGGTCATAATTGGATTTAATAGTTAGCCTCCAAACTCTCTAGAGGCAGTGGTTGAATTTATAATGGTTCTCAAGAATTTCGGTAATGTTGATGAGAATTGGGACATGAGTAGTGGGTGTAGGGTGGCAAGGTCGAACAGGAGTGGCCATGCGAGCTCGCCCTGGAAGCTGAAGAGTCAGCAAAGCTCATCAATAGAAGTTTATGCATCATTTCGTATTCAAGATTGGCTCTCAGGAATTCATCTGGGACCCTAGAGCGCACTTGAATTTCTCATTAGACATCATTCTCAAGCTTGGGTTTGTGAGTGGAAGAATCAAATATTTCTAGTGGTGCATAACCCTATCTAGACTAGAATTATGTGGCTTCCAAGTAACCCTTTATATATGGCTATGGTATTTCTATGTGGCATCGCTTCCATTCTGGTGGTGTTAATGTTTTGGTTGCAATGGAGTGATTTTATGGCCTTGCGGAATTGGATTTACAAGTGGTACCAAACCCTATAGGTCTTGCATCTTGTAGAGTCTTTTTGTGGTATTTTAAGGTTGCGGTGGAGGTGGTGTGCCCAACGACTTTCAAGTGGGGAAATATCTATGTCTCGGGGCTCTATTTCCTTTTTCTTGTTCGAGATTATATGGCGTCTTCAGTATAGCCCTCGCTTGAAATTGACCCTATGTATATTGTCTCAGGGCTAAGGCCAATTCACATCGGTGCCTATTTGGCTGTTATGTGAATTTTGTAAAGGATTTTTGGGTTGGGTAGGCAATTAATTCACATTCCTTAACCTTCTTTGCTAGCTATGAGAGCAGCCTGGGGTCGGGAAAGCTTGTCGACACCCCTAAGTGCTTTGGGCTTTGTCGTGTCATAGAGTTTGTATCCCATCCTCTTTGTTTGGTCTGTGGGTCTCTTGTTTGGGTTATTTTGGGTGGTGTCTCTGGTTGTTGTATTTCTTGGGTTTTAGGTTTGGGAAATTAGTGTCAGTACAGTTATTTCTCAATAGAGAGGTCGACCTCATAGAGGTGGTGGTAAACAGGAGCAAGCAATGCATCATGCAAGAAACCATAGTTTGTTGACTACATACTTTGTAATTGTGGAGTGCGAGGGGGAGGTAGCCCAGAATTAGGGCCGCTTACTAAGATGTGTGGATGTGTCAGTCACCTTGGAATCAATAGCTGAGCAATTACAAGGAATCTAGGCCAACCTAGATATCCTTAGGGATAAAAGATATGAGGATAGGAATCATTTGGTGGCATACATGAATGACATCTAGTTCAATGAAAATGAGATTCTGGAGTACTTGGCTAACATTGCCTGGAGCTACCGTCAAATTAAAGATTGCCTGCATGAATTGGAGGCCAGAGTTGAGCACATTGATTTCCATATGCATGAGATATCTTGTCTATTTGAAGTGCCTCCTTTTCCCCCTCTTCAACCACCTCCATGATGTGATGCTCACATCATGTCTGTTATTTTTGTCTCCTTTTTGGCTTGTATAACTATTCAACCAGTCAGAAATAACGTACAGTGGGAACATATTTTGCACGCTTCGTCTCTCCTAGTTAAAAAATCGAGTCGAAGTGAACAATATGGGTGAGTGGTTGAGACACATTTTGTAATATGTATTTTCATGATAATATAATAGAAGCTCTTTGATTGATAAAAATAAAATTATATTTATATAATCAAACTTCAAAATGTAATTCCTATGTGTCTCAAATTGTTCATATTATCAAAGAGGTTGTTTAGGCTTATTTGGTTGGTTTATTGATTCTGTCCAAATAGTAGCTCTATATCTGTGTGTGGTTGAGATATTATCTCAACCAAGTGATTATGTGTCAAGTTAGTTTTTCTATCTTTAAATAACAATATTTATATGTAACATGAGTTAATTAATGATAAGTGTGTTTTGTGTGTTCAATAATTCTATCTGTTGGTACCTAAGCTTGGTCTAGGACTATTCCCACATGAGAGAGCCCAGGGTCACAGGGAGAGTCAAGCATTGTGGATCACTGTGCGAGAAGCATGTTTTCGATGCTAATTCACAACTCAATTTTGTATAGTTGGGCTCGAGCCTAATTTTGTGAGCATGGAGGCCTTGGAGTAAAATGTATGTGTGTTGAGTTGTGATCGTGGCATTAAAGGACATGATTTTTGATAATTTAAAGTAGAAGGAAAATAAGTCAAAAACTATGGCCAAGTGTTGGTGAACACCATAAGTCTACTATTGAGAAATGTGGGGGATTGTTCCTGCATAGAGATTGGAAGCCTTGAGACATCATAGGAGTGAGCCAACTCGTGAAATGTGGTAGTGTGGTGCTATGTAAATGAGGTTTGAGAGTGAGGAGAAAGAGACTCGAGTTTGGAAAGTTCTGACATATATTGTGCAACAAAACATAAGTGGATTTGTGTTGAGAAGGTGTGAGGAGGAGGCATAGACCTCATGTCTATGACTGTTGTGTGGTGTCGAGTTATGTATGGAAGATTGTTTATTGAAGGTTGTTTTTATCATAGGGTTTAACCTGTGTCTTTGAGGTCCAAAACAACTTTTTTGGTGGAGAAATTTGGGTTGTGGTGTTTCAGGCCGGTGAAATAAAAAAAATTCTGCTATCCATAGAATATTGTCATTATATTTAGGGAATTAGGACCGTGAAAAGTGCAGCAGGTAGATTAGGCCTTCTTGGCACAAAAAGAAAAAATAGTTTTTTTAAGAGCTTAAATTACTATTTTTTTTTAGATCAAACATTTTTTAAAGTTAATTTTTCTTTCTAATATTTGAAAATGGCTCCAAGTAAGCTAAGGAAATCTCTCAGGGTTGTGAGGGGCTAGATGAGTATTAGTATAGAAAAGGCTGCAAGCAGTAATGCACCAGATTTGGATGTTGCCATTGTAAACGAAACTAATCTTAATGAAGTACATATAGATGAAAAATATGTGCGAGATTTTTCACCCCACCTTTTATTCCATAGTTTATGTTAATGTATGTTTCCATAGTCTATCCAAGAGGATCAAAAAAATGCATTGTTGTAACATTTCTTGTTTTGATAAGTTAGACATAGTAGAAGAAAATGAAATTTTTTCAAAAATGTTAGGTTTGGATATGAATAAATCAAAAATAATTTTTTTTTAGGACTCATAAGAAATAAAATAGTCATATCAGAAAATGATAGGATTAGATGCTCTAAAAAATAAAGGCAAAAATATTGAAATTCTAGGCATAGTTTCAAAGCAATAAAAGAAATAAATTGCTTGGTTTCAATAAAAAAGAAAATAAAAGTTGTGTGCAATTTGTTAGTACGCCACAAAAAAAATAATTTGTTTTTGGTCATAGAGCTTAAACTTCACCAAGAATATTTAAATTTATGCATTAGATTAAGAAATTTTGTGGTTGCTTGTTCAAATACGCCAAAAAAATAGTTTAAGAGTTAAATTAAGTTTATTAGAGTTAATCGAAATATTTTAGCGCTTAAACATTATGTAATAAAGCACAAATTTGATTTTAGTATAAAGTCCGCAAGTGACAAAATGCTTTGTCGTTTTGTGTTAAAGTTTGAGCAGATCTGAATGGTGGATCTATTCCCCACCCAGATCAACGACAGGGAAGGATTTTCGCACCCCCTTGCCCATTTCTCGTTAACAGCATGGGGGGGGTGTCCAAAAAGTGGTTTCCCAATGGCGGACCCCTCACATACGTGTCACTTCCACAACAGTTCGCACCCCCCCCCCCCCGCTCAATACCATTTACTACTGCCTACCCCCTCTGAAATCAGCCTTCACACCAACGATGGTTTTGACTCCTGCCAACGATCCTTTGATTTTTATCCCATGACCATTTCCCGACACCAAATCAACTCCTTCCACCTGTACTCTCCTGTTACACTTCGCTCCCCTACCGTTGCCATTTTCAATCCCATTATGCTCGCTCCATTACTGTCCTTCATCCGTTTTCATTGTTACCCCTCCATTACTATTATCCCCCAGGGTCAATTCCCTAACATTCATCCCCATAGTGGTAATCCGAGAATTTTATAAATAAACAAATCCCATTCCCTGCACCACCTTTAATTAATTTTCTATCTTTGTTAAATTGCAGGTTTCATAGAAAGATTATTCCAGTTAACAACTCCATCATCCGTCGCCCTGTAAAACAGAATTTCACTTGCAGATACCGCCTGTAATTTGCTATAAATTTTTACAGATACATTATATTATTTATATTACTTTGCAAGTCGATGGCTCCCAAGGGAAAAGGGAAAAAACCAATTTTTGAGGAAACCCCTAATGTGTCTACCCCGATCGATCTTGACCATGTCCCTTTGGCCGATCATTTTTTCAAGATCATAGACACAGAGTGCGAATTCGGGTTTTATGAATTGCACCTGTGCCTTAGGTAGAAACACTTAAATAAACATGATGATGTCAAGATTTGGGAGACCCTATTACCTCTGTATACATTCCCTCAGACCCATGAATTCCCTGACTTAGCCACCTAGTGTCAAACTAGGTATGATCCCATTAAAAGGATTGTGGTAGCTCAGAATGGAAACATTCTGATTTCTATCACTCCAGTAACCATTAACCAAATGCTGATGATCCCACAGAATGATTCCCTTAGCCTTTTCTCCAAATTTTCTCTCATTTTTTTATAGCACAAGCTGTCCTTTCCTCAGAGAGCACAAATATTTGAAACCTTCCTTCCAGATGATGTTGAGATTCCAAAGAACAACCCTCCTTACCCATCCTCCATGTTCCCTGAAGCCACCAGACATATCATTTCCTTAATTTTCTGTTTACTAGGCTATCCAAATGACAGAATAGTGGATGAGTATATTCTTGGTTATTTATCCATTTTCTCTAAAGACAGCCAAACAAAATTCGTGTATAATTACAACCAGTTCTTGGCTGATAATATGCATGAAAAAATGAATTTGAAAACTCAAGGGATGTTTAATTACACTTCTGTACTTATTCACATGTTTCTTTTTCAGCAGGGGGATTCATTTCCCATCACATTGCATAAGAAGGATGATGAGGGTGTAAATTAGTCAGTTATTCATTGGACTCAGTTGGTTATATCCATTTCAACTGAGTTTTATTTTGCAGATTTCATTGATTCATTGATTCATCCAGTTGCCAAAATTTTAAGCATCTAGAATGAACCTAGGATTGGCCAAGACATAAAAATAATACTTCACCTAAGTGATCAGGTTAAAAATGGAGACTAGTATTCATACAAGAATTACACAAAGATCTGAGTATATGGCTATGAACTGGAACCTTATAAGCTACCCAAATATGTTCCAATGAGAATTTTCTCTTTGGAATATATTAGACAGATGATTAACATAGATTAATTGCACTTTGTTTCAGGTAAGAGAAAATCAAAGTTCAAGATCAAGTCTAAAGTAGGATCTTCATATGTAATACCAGATCAGCAGGATTGAAGCAAATGCCATCCTCAAGAGGATGAAATTCCTTCCAAGCTTCACTTGGTCCTATGATCCTTTCAACATTATTCAAATTTAAGGGCCGAGTTGAAGACAAATCCCTACAATAATACACTTAGGCCTAAGATTGACAAATTTATGAACCAAGATCAATGGGCAGAGAATACATTGCGGGAAGCATAGGAGAAGATTCTTTGTACATCCACTCTGTAGACTCCTATCTCAGAAGACAAGCAACATAAAAGGCCTAGAGAGGAAACATCAACTTCTGCAAACATTACCAAAGAATTCATAATCCAACATAAGAAGAAGAAGATAGATTTAAATATTTTTACTGAGAAGAGTAAAAAAGAGCCAGAGATAATTGACTTGGGAGATGCAGAAGTATCTACAATAGCAGATGGGAGTGCTCCAAATACTCCATCATATTCTTCAGCTTCAAAAGAACCCATGGAGATCATTCAATCGATTGGAACCATTGAACAAGGTGATCAAAACATCTTCTCTAAATTCTTAGAGATCAAACAAAAGATTGAATCCTTGAAGGCCAATGTTTACAACCAGTTTTGGAAGAAAACTTCTACATCACAACATAGGCTTGTTACAGAGTAATTTGTCAATGTTCTTGTACTCCCTATTCCTTGATCTTAGAGGACCCATACAGTGACACTTTTGTACTTTCCAAGCATGGAATACATACCCCTGGATCAAACTTTATCTGCCAATTCATCTCCCTTTATAACTTTTCTGGAAGATCACTATAAAAGCCTAGTTTTCAAGGTTGACGCTTTCTCTCAATGTCTGACCCACGCCGATAGCAGAGATTTGCACTGAGACCCTCGCCGATCGGCACTCTGTCTTAATGTTGGACCCGCGCTGATCCTTTTTTGGAAAGTTTTTTAAATAGAAAGGAAGCTTTCGTGACCAGAAGCTTCGCGAGGCGACGAGCTGGAAGTTTTCTTTGAGGATATGGCTGAGGAATTCCCCTTTGGGCTTCTTGTTCCTAAGAAATAGGAACTACTTCAAAGGATAAGCTCTTTTCCCATTATTTGAGGGCCCATAAACTCCTCCTCCATTGTTATATAAAGAGACTTCTTTCATCTCTACTGCCTTAGTCAGAGTTTGAGTTAGAAAGTTAGAGAAATCATAGAGAAGAGAAGAAATTATAGCTTCGGGAGAATAGTGCAGAGTGTGATTGTTTTTGTGTGTTAGGAACATAGTGAGATCTTGGACCTTTGTGTATGAGGGTGTTGCAAATGTGCTTGGATACGGACTTGCCGAAGGAGAGCCTCAACATCAAGGCTTGGTTGTAAACTCCCCTTGTCTTTATTATAATAAAATGCATGTAATGTTTACCTTCCACTCTTGTTTACATTTATAATGAGATTTATAGCATTCCTTGATCAGTTAGATAGGTTGTAATTGTTTTATGTTTTCCGTGATTTTACGCTTTCCATGGTGTCTTGACTGTCTGTACAGGTAATCGAACGTTGGTAGCAGTGTGCATTGAGCTTGAGAAGAGTGACAGATCAATAAGTTTCGATGAAAGACGAAAACATAGCATTAGAACAAGGTAGGTCATCTTCCTTGCTCTGAATTTCATTTACAATCTAGGAAGGTAGATGTTAGTATGTTCCCGTAGTTGCTAGACCCATCCTAGGGCTAGAGTGATCGCCTCTGTCTCCAGAGGGGATTTACCTGGACAACGGATTGGCGACTCCACTGGGGAGTTTCCTTTGAGTTTGTCACTCTTTGAGGTCTTAGTCATTCGACGAGTTTACTCAAACGACCATTTCCCTGTTTGTTCCAATGTTTTTCATCAATTACAATCTTTTAGTTTTTGCTTGAAGTGGTGAGTCTGGTCTTGGTTAGGAGAAATTTTTTGTTTTTTTATTTTTTCAGGCATTGGCGTTTTTATTTGTGTGACAGTAGCATCGATTGGAGCTAGTTATCAGTTAGAAAGCCATGCCAATGGGCCATTGGCGCTAGTTTCAACCCCCAAAGTCACGCCATTTGGCACCATTTTTAGCCACAAAAGTTGTGCCAATTCCAGAGTGCGTGAAAAATTAAGGTTTTTTTCTTAAGTCCTTTGCCAATGTTTCTTGCCCTTCCGGTCCTTTTCTTTGTATCATTTACATGTTCTCCCCTTCACTCAAGTTGGTTTTATTGGCTCATTGGCTTGGTTTTTGGTTTTTTTTTGTGTCCTTTCTGTTGGGACGTGCATCCTTAAATCCTAGTTTTTCTAGGATCGTGCATGCATTGCCTGGTTGCATGCTTCGCAAGACATCGCCCTGCTGATTGAGCCAGTTTCCTTGCTTGGTGAGCCATCTCTAGTTGATTGCCTTTTTCTTTTTGGTTGATTGAATGTTCAAGTCTCAAGTGTCTATCGAGTTCATTTGGTCCGCTTGTTCGCTTGTGAGCATAGATTAATTTTCTCATTGTTTAGCTGAAAAGTATTCTTTCTCTAATTTCTTGATGTAAAAGGGAATGAGTGCCTTGTTTTGATCCCATGCTTTAAAAGTCCTCTTTTTCCTTGAACTCATATGTCTTGCAGCCTTTTGAGGAATTTCGTTACGAAGTGTTCAAAACAGGATGGCATTCTTAATGTTTGTTGCATCCCTTTTGCATTAAGCGAATTTGCATTCATTTAGTTTTCGTCTCAAAGTTTGCTTTTTGTTAAAGTGCATTAGATTACATTGCATTGAAAAGTCATTTTTGAGATGTATCATTGAACTTAGATTACACTGTTTAATGATTGGAAACTAAAGGTCGCATTGAGTGCATTCTCTTTCATTAGAGGCATGCATTAAGTAGATTCTCATTTCATCGAAAAATGCATTGAGTGCATTCTTACTCATTCAAAAGAAAAAGGAAATTGTGCATAGATTACAATTGCATAGTTTTCAAAAAGAGATTTTTGCATAGATTACATTTCATAATTCACATCGTTGAATGTTTTAGATAACTTTTGGGATAGTGAAAGTCATATAGCTAGGAAAAAGTTTTGTTTGCAATATTACTGTTTGTTACATCATTGTTTGAGACTCTTCCCTTAAATAGATAGCATTCATTGAATCGAAATATTTCCTTTCTCATATAGTTGCATATAGAAAATTCATATGACAGTGATAGGGCCTTGGAATTGAGAGATAATGCAAGATCAACCTTAAAATCAATTCAATCAATCTAAGGAAGCATTGGAACCTAACGTAAATATTTTAGAGGTCTAGGCTAGTGACGTGTTCTGGCGTCATTAAACCTAGTAGCTGTTATTCACCATTTGGCTTTAGAAAACACTAGTACAGACTTGTTCTCCTCGTACCATCGCGTATATAAAGGGAGAACCTCATAGGTTCAAATCCTTTATCCATAGGAAGCCGAGTCTGCCACCCTTTAACCGTGACACACCGAACATAAAATTCAGGGAGACTACCTTCACGTACATCAAGTCCTTGGTCATTTGTCTTTCATTTGATCACCAAGGTGTATATGGTAGTTCACTAAAACTTGGTACACCGTCTTGCGTAGATTACCTAAGTAGTCATTTTGGTCTTTTCGCGACTCTCTAAAAGTGAAAAGATCATCGAGTGCTTGTCCTTTTACGTCTGTTTCAATTTGAAAGTGATAGAGTCACCTTTTACCTGTTTATCGACTCTTAAAATATGAAACGATGGAGTTTGTTTCAATGTCTTAAAATATTACTTGCCCACGAAATATTCCTGGTTAAAGTTATCTTCCTTAGTGTTTTATTTTACGTTTTTTTCCAATGGAAACGTTTCCGAAGTTTACCAACCCAGGAATCCCCTCTGAAGGGAATCCTGGTCCTTTTCTTGCTTTTGGGAATGTTGGTGCTCCTTATATGGCAACATTGTCCCTTCCTGGGTTAACTGTTGGTTTTCCTATTTGGTTATTCTCAACCTCGGTGGTCCTGAGTGTCCCAACCTATGTTCAACCATCTCCTTCACCTGAAAAACATCATGTTGATTCTAATGTTAACCCCTCACCTTCTTCGCCTAATTATTCACCTCATTCTTCCTCTTCGCTTGGTGAAAGTCTGGATTCTAGTAACTGGGTGGCTAAGAAGAAGAAGAAGAAGTCGAAGAAGAAGAAGGAAAATAAGCTAAGGGGAAAATCAACAAATAGTGCTACCCATGTAGCTAATATCAAGAAACCTCCCACTCCATCTTGCCGAGTCAAATTCCCTTGCAAGCTATGTGAGGGTGACCACCTTCTTCATGATTCCGCTGGTATTCCCAAGGTGCTAGAAGTGTGGTGTGTTAGCCCGATTCGCCCTTCATCATCAGCCTCTAGGCATCATGCTGATGATGAGCCTTCAACTAAAGATAATGAGACTCGTAAGAAACAGGGTAAGATAAAATTTCCCTGTAGGTTGTGTGAAGGGAACTATCCCATTCACCTCTGTCCTTATATGGATGAAGCTTCTAAGGTGTTGGATACCCTTTCGGCTTCTGAGTCCCGTCTTCCCATTGATTACCAAAATATTTATTCGAGTCCTCGGCTAGCTGATCAAGATTCATCTATGGTAAATTCCACTCTCTCTGAAAGTCAGTCTCCCGAGTCCATTTCTGACCAATCATTGGTTGGGAAGAAGGAAGACCTAGTTCCACCTATGGTTCACCATGTATTTTCCGTTAAGAGTGGGCCTCATCCCAATCAGGTTCTTTTTGTTTCCTCTGATTCCCCAGGATCAGAGGGCGATCCTCCCTTTTCCATGATCCAGGAGGATGATCCTCTAACTCCCGTCGCCACAGTCCCGGAAAGTGATCCTCCTTCCCTCATTCTCGGAGTTTAGGAGGATAGTTTTTTCGCTCCTGTAACACCAAGGGATGACCATCTTAGTTCAATGGTACCCCCTCCAAGTAGTTTGGTCACTTCCTTCAATTGGAGTCGCTTTGCAGGATATCGCCTTCCTTCTTATGTGCCTTTTGAGATCACGGTACAAGTCTTCGATATGGCCATACCTAGCACAATTATAGATGAAGGTGCGTCTGTTAGTGTTCTGTCTTCGACTACTTGGCAAGATTTTGGTTCTCCACCGCTTGTGCCTATTACACAGAATCTGTTGGCATTTAACATAGGAACTAGTCAAGCATTAGGGATCCTTCTGAAGTTTCCTATTACTTTTGGAGGGAAAACCGTCTATATAGACGTGATGGTGTTCCAAGGCCCCTTGGATTTTAATTTCCTCATGGGGTGCAACTATGCTTATGCTATGGGCACACTTGTCTCTTCCATCTTTCGTGTGATATGTTTTCCACATGAAGGTCGTATCATGACCATTGATCAACTTTAATTCTTTGGTCCTGATGTGACATATGGTCCACCGTCATCCCTTCCTAGTCCTTACCTGTCAGTGGTGTCCTTCCCCCACATGTCAATTATGTGGCTACCTGTCTCATGCCCGCATTTAGTGATAGTGCCATTGTGCATCGTGTGTTGCGGGCGTTGGGTCCTGAATTAAAAGATGTTTTGCTCCCATCGGATGTAAACCTTTTGGAAACCATGACTTCTTAATTTTCATGATCAACTCGTCAGAGCAGAGTTCATTTTCTTTTGTCAAGCTCCTTAAAAAATGAAACAAGCTCTTATGAGGATAGTTCTTTTACTGTGTCAACCTCGTTTAAAAATGAAACGAGTACCCTTTTCAATTCACGTCCTTGATTAGATCTCATAAAATGCCAGTTGAGTCTTTCTCTTGATCTCATAATTGAACCTTCATTCCATCCACGTGTCAGTAACCAGCAATCTACTACGGTGAATTCCATGAAGCTTGGGGGGCATGTACCTCAAATTGAGTCACCATGCTGAGGGCATGCAAACATTTTCAAGCATAGTTTATCTTTTCTTCAAGCTTGTGTAAAATTGAAACCATTCTCATTTTACCTCTCGTGATTGCCATTTTATTAGCCTGTTTTTCTGGATGAACCTTGGTGTTCTCATTCCATCATCACTATATGTTTGGTCTCTCATATGCCCTCACTTGGTTGTTTTACCCATTCCTAAGGAACATCTACGATGAGTGGTCTTGTTAGCCAACCTCTTAACCTTTACTTGTTCTGAGCAATTTCATCGTCACTGGAACCAGTTGCTACCCTTAATGCCACTCGTTCCTCTAGGAGGAGTCAAATTTCAACTCTTTTCTGACTCTCAAAAATTGAAAATATTACTGAGACTGTTGTCATTTTGAACTCGTTAAAGGCTATGAAATTATATCTACTCAGTATACGTTTACCCCTTTTTTGGGTTGGGACAAATTATTTACCAAAATGGAATACCTTAGCCTATCGCGACTAAGAGGTTCTCTCAGACATAGTTTTCTACCTTTTCGGATTTGAGGGACTCTTTACGAAAAGGGACCTGTTAGAGTTTTCATTTCCGCTTCTTTTAAAACTATCTAAATATGAAAATATGCCAAGTTCTTCCTTTGTTAGACTCGTTAAACCCTGATGAAATTGGAAATCATCACCATGACGTTAACTTAGTTACTCCTTCCTAGGGATCATAAAATGTACTAGCATGGATTTGTTCGAAGGAAAAACTTACATCACAAGCATATGCTATCCCTTTCAAGCTTGTTTTTCAAAAATAATTGGGGTACTCGCCAGAAATGGTGGGGGAAAATGGAAGTTATTCGTCAGTTGTGTTGGTAGTATGTCACTCTTGAACATGACACTTATCTGCAGTTCATGTCGGGTTGGGATATCTTTACTTTGTCACTTTTCCTCCATGGGTTTGGGAAATTTGTTTGCCTCTCATTCTATTACCAATCTTATCAACGTGACCTCTGATCCTATTTGAGTCAAATTCTACCAAATTGCAGAGTCGTGTCATCGATATGTTTAAGAGAAAACCCTTCTGTAGTTTGTACATTCCTTGATCCTCTGTTTCATTCTTGATTAACACTCATATTACATCCTCTGTTTTGTGTTGATGATGTGGGATTCATTATGACCCTCCTTCGACCGATCCCTTCCTGTCGACTTCAGCGCATTATCCAGGAAGTTGATCTAGTGACTCCCTTCCAGTACCTTGGAGCTTGTATGCCTCAATGGAAAGTTCTTCGCATTCGACGACATGTCCTCATCATTGGCCTTCGATCGAGTGATTTCGCGGGTGTTCGACGCCAGCTCATTGTTCACATTTTGTGGATTGTACTAGTTATACCTTGAGAGCCATTACCATTATTGGTGGTTTCTCTCGCACTTGTTAACAAATTTTATTATTGCCTGGTAATCAGGTGACTTTTTTGCATGTTCGACTTTAGCTCATTTGTTCACATTCTTGAAATTGTACTTGATCGGGTCATGACAGAGCACAAGACCCTAGATTTTATTCTCTAGAGTCCAGGTTGTGAGGCGATATGATTTTTCCATGATTGGATACATGTTTCTTTCAGATGGATGGCTGCGACCATACCATGGTCTCTTTTATGGATGGTTGCATCCATACCTTGATTCATGTATTTTCATCAAAGATTTCAGTTATGTATATGTATGTATGCTTGATTTGAAAGGTCTCCCAACGGCAGCGTCTGGTTCCTTGCACGTACTTGTAAATCATTTCACCTCTCACTTGTGTTCGGACTTCATACTTTAGGTGGCATCTGTTACAGAGTAATTTTTCACTGTTCTTGTACTCCCCGTTCCTTGATCCTTGAGGACCCATACAGTGACCTTTGTGTACTTTCCAAGCATGGAATACATACCCCTAGATCAAACTTTGTGTGCCAATTCATCTCCCTTTACAAATTTTCTGGAAGATCCCTATAAAAGCCTGGTTTTCAAGGTCAGCGCTTTCTCTCAGTGTCTGACCCGTGCCGATAGTAAAGATTTTCATTGAGACCTGCGCCGATCGGTGCTCTATCTTACTGTCAGACCCGCGCCGATCCTTTTTTGGAAATTGTTTTAAATAGAAAGGAATCTTCCGTGACTATAAGCTTCGCGAGGCGGCGAGCTGGAAGTTTGTTTTGAGGATATGGCTGAGGAATTACCCTTTGGGCTTCTTCTTCCCAAGAAATAGGAACTACTCCAAAGAATAAGATTTTTTCTCAGTATTTGAGGGCCCGTAACCTCCTCCTCCATTGTTATATAAGGAGACCTCTTTCATCTCTAATGCCTTAGTCAGAGTCTGAGTTAGAAAGTTAGAGAAATCATAGAGAAGAGAAGAAAATATAGCTTCGGGAGAATAGTGTAGAGTGTGATTGTTTTTGTGTGTTAGGAACATAGTGAGATCTTGGACCTTTGTGTATGAGGGTGTTGCAAACGTGTTTGGATACGGACTTGCCTAAGGAGAGCCTCAACATCAAGGCTTGGTTGTAAACTCCCCTTGTCTTTATTATAATAAAATTCATCTGATGTTTAACTTCCACTCTTGTTTACATTTATAATGAGATTTATATAATTCCTTGATCAGTTAGATAGGTTGTAATTGTTTTATGTTTGTCATGATTTTACGCTTGCCTTGGTGTATTGACTTTCTGTATAGGCAATCGAACTTTTGTAGTAGAGTGCATCGAGCTTGAGAAGAGTGACAGATCAAGAAGCTTCGACGAAAGATGACAACATAGCATCAGAACAAGGTAGGTCATCTTCATCACTCTGAATTTCAGTTACAATCTAGGAAGGTAGATGTTAGTATGTTCCTGTAGTTGCTAGACCCACCCTAGGGCTAGAGGGATCACCTCTGTCCGCAGAGGGGATTTACCTGGACAACAAGGCTGCTGAAAACTTTTGACAGTGAAAATGGAAGGATTCAGATGACGCTTATACAATCCCGAGTCCCTTTTCCCAAAGCTCTATCTGATTATAAGAAAAAAAATTCTCATTTGATGAAAATGAGATTCATCCCATAGATGAGATCGACATGCACAGATAGTCTGGAGAGATGCTTTTATCTACCATGACTAACACAGACATGACATTATCCAAATTGAGAATAACATTGTCAAATGTACAGTCACAGTTGAAGATAGAAAAAAATACCTCTTTCTCTAAATAAAATAAGTTAAAGTCTTTAGAAGATATTGTTATTAAGATTGGGTATGACCCTAAGGATTGTAAATCTATATAAGGGATTCTTAAGAAGAGGAATGCAGATATTATAGCTCTTCAAAAGAAATTAAAATTGCCTTCTATAGAAGATCCCCAGACCAAGGAAATAGAGGAAAGTGAACAGAATAGAGAGGAGATGCTCAAACTTGTCATTGATAAAAACATTCAGATCAAGAATATGGAGGAAAAAATTGAAGGTTTTCTTAAGGATAAAGAACAATCAACTCATCTTGCCATGATTCCAGTTTTAACAGTGCCTATTGCAGTTACAGGTACAGAGACGAGCTCTACATCAAAAGCAGGTGATCTAACCAAGCTTGTGCAGGATTTGACTTTACAGAAAGATGAAAATGAAAAGCTTCTAGAGAAATTCAGAAAATTTGAAGCTCAGAAGATAAGCAATGACACCCTGTACATGGAAGAGATGCAAAAATCCCACAGACTAGCACAGAAGGTTCAGAAGTTAGAAAGTGAGTTTTTAATGGAAGACACCTTAGCCCAAGCCAAGGAGAGAATTTGGACTGAAATATGCCAAGAAGTGACAGAAGTATAGCCCTCCATAAAGTTCATTTTTGAACAGGAGGAACTAATCAACATATGAAAAGCAATCATTGAACAAGAAAAGGCAGCATTGAAGCATAAACCAACAGAAGCCTCAGACATGATTAAAGTGTTGAATTCAAAGAGTAGGGAAAAATTAGAACATATTAACATCACAGATAGAACAACCACTATTTTGGATATCAAGAAAATTTTGTAGAAAAAGAGTATGTTAAATCAGTTGGAGACTAAGTGTCAAACTTTGGACATTGTTTTTCAAAGATTTCACACCAAGTTCAACCTGCGAAATCAAAGGGGATTACCTAGATTAGTAGCTCCCAATGACAGATTAATTAGCCTGGAGGAGTACTGCAAAAAGATATACACAATTTCCATTGACAAATACAAGTTTGCAGGGATCAAAGGTCATATGACAGGAAAATATTTTCTGGAAGATTTAGATTTAGATTTAATAATTAAAAATGAAATCACACATCTCTTCATCAACAAGCCTACTTTTGAGAGATACACTGAAGTAGATAAATTTTTCAGAAAGATTAGTAAATTTGGATATACCAAGTCAGGAAAGATGGGAACACTTGGGTGAAACTATGGAATAAACTATTCATCTTCAACAACAAGGAAACAAAGCAACACCTTTTGGAGCCACATCATCAACCGCTTCCTCAAAGACAACGATAGATCACTCATCAGTTTTTGTATTCTTATTATTTGATACTATTTTTGTAGTCAGTTTAAATACTTCTAGGTGATATAAATTAGTATAAATAACTCTCCATTTGAGCTATTAAGGGTTGCACCCTTGGATGAACATTTGTAAGCAGAATTGTATGAGCCTTTCATTATTGATGATTAATAAAAGGATTCTGGATTTGTTTCAATAAGTTTGTATCCTTATAAGTTTTTGTAGTATTCATTTCACTCTATTTTCTACATATATTTGAGTTTTATGAAGATAAGTAGGTAAGAGAAAGTTGTGTTTTAGTCTATCTTAAATCCTCTAAAGTTATAATCCATTTTAGAGATTGACTTATTAAGCTATCTATTTGTATAATTCCCTCTACATCAATTAATTGTAAGTAATATTCTTAATGTTATATATATTTTGTTAAATTTGTGAACATTGTTCGTCATCCTTTCATACTTATGATAACCTAAACATTCAATCTGGATATTTAGATGATCATATTTTCTTACAGTTTTTGCCTTCACATATGAAAAATTAAATCATTTTTTTGAAGTAAAGAAACAACCCTTTTCTTAATACTTAACACTATCAAAAGTTTAAAACATCTGTTTGTATTTGCTTCATATATTGTTCTTCCAAAAACCCCTTTTAAAACAAACAAAATATTTTAGATGCTCTAGCATAATTAATTGACCTAGAATTATCTCAAAGGACAACATGCATAATTGGATAGTGGAAATGAAGGCATTAATGCTAATTCATAGGCTATTTTAGGATGGTGATCCAAGTTTTGAGTGGGAAGTTATTTAGGGAATGAGACGTGGTGAATTCCTACTCAATAATTGGGTAGTTGCAATGAAGGTGTTGATGCTCATTCACAGGCTATTTTAGGATGGTGATCCAAGTTTTGAGTGGGAATATATTTATGGAATGAGGCTTGGTGAATGCCTACTCAATCTGTCTGATTTTAGAGATGATTCACACTCAAATGCTCAAGACTATTATGTATTTTTATATATGTATGATTTTTATCTTGATGAGCACCTTTATTGCTCTATTTTTTGGAAATTTTAGCTTGGTGAAAGATCTAATAATGGTTAGAGGTCCAGGGCACACATTTATTTTGAATCTAGTTCCCCTGGTGGCTATGAATACAATGATGGGAATTATCGTGGTAGAAATGGCTATAGATATAGCTCCAAAAATTATGAATATAGTTATGGGAACTCAATGATTAATGATTATTGATCTACTTATGGTGGTTATGATGGCCAACAAAAGAAATATTGAGTTAAAAAGGTGATGTGAGAATTTAATTTCATGTATTGGAATCTTTCATTTATTAAAGAATATTGAGACTCCAACCTCAATATGGTTAAGGTTAGTTTGTTAGAATTTAAGACTCTAACACATGGCAGGTAAAGGATAGAAATCCAAGACCAATATTCCAAAGTTGAAAAATATGATGGTGTGAACAATTGGAGGGGATATTGATGGAGACAAAGACGGTTCATGATAATGACTATGGAAAAATTTATTGCCAACAAACAACTAAGATGGATAGACCTCCAACTAGTAGCTCTATATTGGTGTGTAGTTGAGATATTCTCTCACCAAGTGATTATGTGTCCAAGTTAGTTTTTATATATTTAGACAACACTTTCTGTATTTATATGTAACATCATTTGATCAATGAGAAAAATTTGTCTCATGTGATCATAATTACACAACCGAATTTATGTATCTCTCTAACTTTGTCTGCGCTCCATATTACTTGTTTACATTGACATAAATAACTAGCACAATCATGAAGTAGGGGAAGGGAACACCTTAGAGGAAGAGGTTAAATTTTAATTTAAAATAAGTGATGTTGGGTAGCTTAGTTCCTGCTCCTCAAGTTAGAAATTATGTTATAGAAAAAATTGCATAAAACATTATAGCTTGCATTGGTGAATGCTAAATTAACAGTGGTTAATAGGAAAATCAAATCCTATAGCCTTTCTTTGGCACAAACCAATAAATTGAGATTTCTACACATTTACAATTTTACTCCTGCATAAATAATGGTCGGAATTAACTCTTGGTAAGAATATTTACTTACATGTTATTCCTATCCTTTTTTTATGCAAACACTTGTTTAAATTAAAGTGAGAAGTAACTGATGCTAAATATGTTATTTATTTAAGTATGAACTATTTTTAAAGATTTTAATTTCGGTTGGTTTTCTTCCAAAGTTTAAGAATAAAAATTATCTACACAAATATTTAAAAATCATGTATGAATATTGCAACAATATCTGTAAATTATGGGATGAAATATGTGAGCCATTTATCCACATGGAATTCTATTATGCAAAGGCTAAAATAAGACCTTCAAGTTATGGTCCAATCAAATACGAAAAATAATTTTTTTAATAATGTTTATGGGTTGTGATAGCTAGCCCGAAATGCCAATAAGAAAATTCAACACTCAAGACTCCATAAACTCTTCAAAATATTTATTTTTCAAAGTTAAACATTATAAATTGCATTGGTCAATTTTAACTAATCGTGATTAATGAGAAAATTGATTGCTAGAATGTGATGGAAAAGCATCATCCCACTCCCAACTGAATTTGATTCTCGAAAGCTTCCAGAAGAAGCAGTGTGGCACATAGAACACGTTTTTTTTAATTTTAATGTAATTTTCATTAATATGTAAGCCTCTACAAGGCCACTCGTGGTAGGAAAGTGTGATGCCTCGTGTGTTGTTAGGGTTTGCTTATTATGTTTTAAATTGCAACCTACAAGTATGTCATGAGGGGCCAGTTCATTGTAAAAATAGGCCATAAGGCCGTCTGAAAAAGGAGGACGATGTGAATTGGGTGGGAGAGGCCATAGTAGGTAAGTTTGTATATTTTAAATCAATATCTACAAGGCTAGAATACAAAGCCATATATATTTCTTTTATCTGTGTATTTTTGGATCTATGGGTACATTTATTTCTTGCAAACTTTGTCTTGCCGCATTTTGTTAGAGGGAGTTAAGCGAGCGTGAGTCGTGCACATCGAAGGTGGAGTTGAGTCAAGTGTGTTCGGATCAAAAGGAATGCAAGTGAAAGAAGGATATGTCCAACCCAACCCCGACTCAGGTTGGACATAGTCAACTAGTTGGGCCCCACACTAGCCAGGCTCATATGCAGAGAAACGAAACGGTCGAACCCCCGACCAAGGTCAAGACTCTGACATGCTCAGTTGGAACCTGTAGATTCAAACACTGAAGGAGATTTTCATTGGGATAATGGGAGGAATATGGAATGTACGTAGCATTGAACATAAGCTAAAACACCAGTGTTGGGATTGGAGATTGAAGTAGAGACAAGTTTCAACTAGAGGGAGTATTCATTGTTACAGGTTGTGAGAGAAACTTCATGGGATCATAACCCATAGACTCAAGGGAATCAAGTCATCTAGAGGTAGATATTGAAAGAACTAGAATGGGTTTGTCATCAAGTGGTATAAAAGTGTAGGAAGAAGGGAGGATTTCCTGCAAGCGGGCAATTCCATAACTACGGCTGTGGGTAGGGTTATCGAGGAGAGGTAAGAAAGTATGAAATAGACAGAGGAGCAGAGGAAGCTCGAAAGGTTCCATAGGAGGTGAAACAGGATGCCAAAAGTTTGATCAAGAGGAGGAGAGAGAGTCGGTGAGGCGTGAGTGAGGTGTGGCTGTAACTCACTTAAAGATACATGCGAAAAAGAAGACCAAGGTTGTGAATGAATGAGATGTAACAAAAAAGTACATGATCGAGAGATCATGGATTTTTTTCAAGTGCAGGAGTTAATGCAAGAATATCATCCCGCTCCCAACTAAATTTGGTTCCCGAGAACTTCCATAAGAAGTGGTGTGGAAACTAGAGACAAAGGACACGATTTTGTTAGGTTCAATGTACTTTTTGTTAATTTGTAAGCCTTTAGAAGGTAAATAATGGCAAGAACGTGTGATGCCTCGTGTGTTTTTAGGGTTTGGTTATTTTTTTTAAATTGTAGCATGCAAGTATGTCAACAACCATAAATTCATTATAAAATCAGGTTGTAAGACCAAAGAGGACCATGTGAATCAGATTGGAGAGGCTGTGGTATGTAATTTTGTATATTTTGAATCTAGACTAGCGACCCTGGAATGAGAAGCCACATGTATTTCTTTTTATTTGTGTGTTTTTGGATCTATGGGTACGTTTGTTTCGTGAAAACTATGTCTTGCCACATTTTTTTTAGAGTTAAGAGAGCGCGAGTCATCCACATCGAAGGATGCATGATATAACAAAGATTGAACCGAGTCAAGGGTGCTCAGGACAACAGTAATCCAAGTGCAGGAAGGAGAGGACCAACCCAACCTCGACTTAGGTGGGACGCATTCGGCTGGTTGGGCCTCGCACAAGTCAGGCTCATCCGTGGAGAAACAAAGGGGTCAACCCCTCAACCAAGGTCAAGGCACCAATCTGATCAGTTGGGACCTGCAAATTCAGCCACCGAGAGATTTTTGCGTTGGGAGAATATGGGTGGAATATGACATATACGCAACGCAACACTAGACAAAAGTGAAAACACCAATGTTTGGATTGGAGATTAGAGTAGAGTTGGGTTTCAACTTGAGGGAGTATTTATTATTTTAGGTTGTGAAAGAAAATTCATGGGCCCATAACCCACAAGATCAAGGGAATCAAATCATCTGGAGGAAAAAATTGATAGATCCATAATCGATCTGTCATGAGAATGTTGCTTTGGAAGGGACTAATAAGGCCAATCCTTGCCTATCATGACAAAATGCAGTCATGTCGTCAAATTTGGAATTGATATGTGAGAAAATATCCATTTTAGATATAACCAGTTGGGTAAATTCCAAATCAAATTTAAAAAGAAAAAAATTAAAGCATTGATAAATAGTTTAAATAGTTATGCAAACTAATAACAATGCGTGTTTGGAAAGATAAACTATGTGGAGTCCACTACTAAGGTAATATATTTATAACTTATCAAAGGTATTGAAAACTTGTTTACCTATCAAATGTATTGAAAAGCAATTTGTTTACCATGTTGAACTCTGATTTTTTTTCTTTGTATTTTATATTTTGTTGTACTTTACACTTACATGATACTTATAGTACTCAATATCAATAGAATTCTTTCCTCTTGTTTCATTCATATTAGATTTTAATGAACAAAGTCTTCATAACTATCTTATCTTAATTTTTTAATAAAAGTTATTAAAATCAAATCAATTATACAAATGTATTCCATAAATTATAAAATTAAATCAATTATTACATAGATAGTCATGTCTATTTTGAAATGGGGTTTTCAAAATTAAAATTTAATTATCAATAAGTAATGGATGGTAGGTAATATAATTAATTTGACTCTGAAAAATAAATATTAATTTTTAAATTTATTAAAATATAATGTTTCACTTTGAAAAATAAATAAATGAAACATTTGATTGGACCATAGCTTCAAGGCCTTATTATAAGTTTTTTTCACAAGATAATTCCATATGTGTTGACGATGGTCAACATTAATTTCAACACTAATTACACTGACAAACCATTGCGTATTAAAAATTAAGCTCTCCTTAATACCATTTGTTATATCTGATTGACAATTAAAGCCCTTATAGGTGGGACTGCTCTTATATGAAAATTTTGGCCACAAGGACATGCTTCTAAAATCAGGTTTATCTCCATGGCATTAATGATTCATTGGATGATCACCAGTTATTTTCTCTTATTCAATTAATTGGATGAATCGTTCATAGGCTTGAAAAATAAACAGATATCATATGCTACGAAAATTTAAAAAAGGGTTCAAATGAAAAGTGTTGGTGTGTAACACTTGTTTTCAAGGGGTCACTTTTATATGGCTTGTATTGTTTGTTGGGCACTAACCATATCTTTGAGCTCACATTTGTTGTCCACGAATGGTTAAAATATATACACATTTTTCACAGAAAACTCTCGTGCAGCCTTGGTCAGAGCATATTATATAATGTATAAGTTTAATATTTGATAGTATTGTTACAAAGTGCTTTAGTTTCGATTATGCCATAAATATTATATGTTAAGGTTTGTGTTTACATGTGGTATGTTTATGGAGAGATTAAAATTGCGTTACAACTTGTTGACATGGCGTAATGGCCTTGGCATGTAATATAATTTATGGGTTATGCTATGGTAATGTTATTTGGTTATGGATTTTGGTTTGTAGATGTATTAACATATGGAAGTGGACACACAAAATTAATAGTGCTAGAAGTTTATTTACTAAGTGTTTTTGGTATTGATTTTAAGGGTGTTGTTAGGTTTATCGGCTTGATCTTAACCATCAAAATTTTTGTTTGTTTGTTTGTTTTGGAAATTATGTGACGAGACTTTAGTAGTGCGACATTATTTACATTTATTCCAACTTGGATTATAGGCCTTTGCATGGCCGATTATTATGTTTGTTTTGCAGTTTAATTGGAGTTATTTTGAGGGTTTGATTGGCTAGTTCATCATGGACTTGACTTGAATCCTATCTATTTCTAAGGTGTTGCATGATAGTCCTCCACATCTGAACCTCCTTTCTAGAGAATATATAGTTTGCATGAGTGAATATATTATTGGAAATATTGCTCAGTTAATGATTCTATCCATCCCATTCACCTCCATTTACTCTACCACCTCCGGTTGAGAATTTTAATTCTTGAAAACTCCCAAAACCAGACTATGTTTCTATTTCTGCAATTTGATAATTCTCCTATCCTTGTAAGTGAAATTTGGTGGTTGACAAGGGTTTGTTGTGCTTGGAGCTTGGTAGCATGGTATACAAAATGTATGTGCAAATTTGATTTCTTGTTGTGGCTCCTCTACTCACCAGGTATATACAAAACATTAGTCGCTTATTAGTCCTTGCCGCCTGCGGCATGGCAGAGACTATAGTAATAATTTTTAGGCTTTGCATTAGTCCCTACACAAAAACCAAGTCAATTAATTCAATTTATTATAAAGGTTTCCATTTATATTTAAGAAGCACTTTTCCATTTGCCAGTGAGCTTCATGTAATTATTGTTTTAACCAATAGGCAACTTGGAGGTCTTATTTGGCCTCATATCGAGGCAAGACCTATGGAAAATCCTATGGAAACTTAGCGTAAATGTGAATTGATACCTTTCACATTTTAAGAGAGCGAGAGGTGAACTAATGCTGACATTAGTTTAAATCATTAAATGCTTGGATACAATACATGAACTAGACCTTCACTTGAATTTCGCTCCTCCTGAAGGCTCCTGAAAAAATTCCACCTACATTATCATGCAACGCCACCTACATTGCCATGCAACGCTTTACAGGAAGCACACTTTACAGGAACATGTAGCAAGTAGCGAAACCTCTAAACAATTCCAACTTCCTTTTACAAAAGTTGTAGTTCCAGCTTGATTTCTATAGGTATTCCGATGAGAAGTTGCAGGAGAGCCCATTCTAGGTATTTCTGTCTTTTCTTCTGTTGCTTATACTGGTAGATATGGATCTTATACTGCTATTTTTTCTGCCTCTGGGCACCCCCACTGCAAGTGTCTTAGGCCCATGGACTATTACTCTTTCCAATCTAGAAATGCTGGTACAATAATTATAGGAAAGAAATGTCTAGTTACAACATTCCGCATAGAGCTAAAGCTTCTGCAATTGTTTGTGCACTAAATGAAAGGGTTATTCGAGGAGCTCCACCAATCTTCTCCCCTGGGGAATGGAATAGTGGAAGGCATCGATGTATTTGACGGCCTTGAGAGACTCCAGTTTCCATCCTGGCAGTGGAGAATTTTCGTCGTCGGTGTTGGGAGGTAGGAGGCCCCTGATGATGAGTTGCGGAAAATTAAAGACTCTTCTTCAAAATTTCCATTCCTCACCAGATTACCTGTACATTAATAGATTTTTTTATTCATTCAATTGCTATGTGTTCAGGTTTGTGTTATAAACTCTAAGCGGATTTTGAAATATTCTTGGAATATTAGGAATGTAATGAAGATATAAATATAACAAATTTTAGATTCCAAAATTTATAATCAAAATAAGAAAAATAATTGTCGATACGAAAACTGTTGAATTTGTCAAGTTTCACAACAAGATTTCTTGATCTCAAGGTTGATAGCACTGGTGATTGTTGTCTACATAATGTTACATGCTATCTTTCTAAAGTGTTGTAACTCTTTCTTTTATTCCACATTATTACTTCTGATCTCCTTTTTCTAGCACTAGAAAAATAAACAAATTTCTATACTTTTGCAATGCAACAAAGCTATAAAGGATAATTTCAGTCCAAAACTCTCCACATTTAAAAATGTAAGTAGTCATGAAGTGCCATTGAAATCCTAACATATTTGTATTACTATCTGAATTCATTTTCCAGCACTGTAGCAGAGCTTAAATGTTACTACTTACTTGTTAGGTCTGTAAATCATCGTTTAGTCTTCAAGCTTATTTTCTGGACAATGTTGCAGTCCATGCATCTCATGCCCATATTTTGAACATTTGCACAGCACTTGTGTAGAAAATCTAATTCTTCGGCTCAATTCTGGCACCATATCCATATCCATATTCAGTGGCTTCATTCCAAGCTGCTGAGGGTGGCAAATCAGGTGAGAGAATGCATATAAAACCTCCTGCAAAGAGTGGACCATCATCACCTGTATTAACCAAGGACTTAAACAATTTTTGGCATCCGCACTTCATAACAGTGTGGAAATTCCAAGTTCAAAATTATGAATATTTTTCAAAAATATGCAGACTATCCAAAACACAATGAGTGTATGGAATCCTCAGGACCAAACAAAACCATCACACATAATTCATAACAAAAACCATATATGAAATTAGAAAAAAAAGAATAGCCACCAAGTTTCGTGTAGCTGACACTGAGCTAAATTAAATGATGAAATGGAAGTTTCTTTCAAATTCTAAATTCTTAAAATAGAGTTATATATTTGATGCCAGGACACTGGGTCAAACAGTTCCTAGTAGATAAAAATTCGTGTGCTTCCTTCAAGCATGAAAACTCTCATAAATTTTTACATTAAGAAAACAATTTGCAGTAGCTTAAAATATACAAACTCAAGCATCTGGCCGGATATTACAATAATTGGCCTTTCGACTCTTGGCCCTTTACAAAAAGCTCTCAATCCATTCCTTACTCTCTCTGTATTTCTCACTTCCTCACCATTGTCTTTCCTCACCCTCACAAGCTACATATTTATACATAAATATAATTTATTCCATTCCATAATTTCCTCCACACAAATCTCAACTTAAAATATAAATTATATTTATCTTTTTTTGGACTCAACTAAGTCTCGTTTATGGAGTTCCTCATCCCTAGATTATCTACCTAATTCAACTCCACTCATATCCTTAATTATTTAAGGAATATTTACAATAATCCTCACATTTATATTTTCTCTCCTAATTTATCAAATTTGAGCAAATTAATTAATAAAATAATTAAAAATCATAACCCCCCTAATTACATAATTGAATAATGAAAATTTAGCTTTGATGCTCCTGCATCAGACTCCCCATGTAGAGAAGTTTCCATAGACTCCTGTCTATGAGGACTGTCGCTTTTCTGTAATAATGCGACAACCACAAGTCCTAATGACTTGCTCCCTCTAGGATTCCAACCTCTGTTCTGCTGCTGGTCCTTCAAAGTATCAACTCGATTTGGTAACTCATCACTCACTTTGTCGATCGGATTCCATCGGCTCCAACACTTTATTTCGCCAATTCCTTGGAGTAATTCCCCCTTGTCGAATTCTTTTGTCTCCAACTGAGCTGAACACTCAACTTTTTGCAATGAAAAATAATCAAGAACTCCTTATTGATTACAACTATAGTCATTGATTTATTTTATAACAAAAACTTTCTCGTTCAGTGTTGTACCTGCATTCACCAACAAACTGTTATTTTTAAAAAGATAAGACCTTTTGGTCTCTTTTGATGCTTCAAGCACCAATCTTCCATCTTCGACTTTCTGGACTTCAGTAGATCCTGTTTTGAACTGCTGGCTGCTTTCATCTTCATCCTGCTAATTCAATATTTTTGTCTCCTTTATGTCTCTACGGACATAATTTTCTTGCTGCTTCTGATCTTTCATCTCAACTCCAAATAATTTCTGCTCAATTTCTCCAAGTTCGAAATCATATCTGTTAATTTCGTTTTTTGTATCTACAATTACATCATTATTTGAAAAATTATAACATTAATTCAACTCCATAAATGTTAAAAACATTTCATCTCTATCCTGCTTAGTAACTGCAATTTCTTCTGGATCAGGTTCTACAAGTTTTACTTCTTCATCAGGTTCCTTAAGCCATTGTTCCAAGAACTCGATTTCCATATGAAATCTTTCCAGCACTTTATCACAACCGTCATTCCTAGCTTCATCCTTATTCTGGAAATATTCCTGAGTTGTCCTGGTTTCAACATCATCACATTGTAAAATTCTGTCAGCAAATTCACTAAACAAATACATTTCTTTACCTCCTTGGAATATCTCTTCGGCGTTTTTACTATGCTCCTGCTCCATAACAGCGTCAACTTGTTGTCTTACCTCAAACAAGAATTCATTTATGATTTATTCTTGCTATAACAAATCATTACCTTCATCCTCTGAAAGGAATTCTCCATCACACTCAACCTCAAGAATTTCATTCTTCTCTGTGACAGTTTCACCAGACTGTTCACCATCTTTCGCACATCCTGCAAACATACATAAACTGTGAGATTTAAATACAAGTCTTCATAGCCTCATCTGCTTCTCTCGCCAACACATCTTCAGATTCTTACGAACTATCCCAATAGTTCATGAGATGTCCCTCATTGATCTCTTCACCCAAAATTTCACCCTGTTCTGGGCCACAAACGGAAACATCCATTTTTAACTCAGCCTCTCTGAGTTCTTCACAACTCAACATCTGCTCGAGCTTCCTCAACTCTTCTGCCAACTGTATGTTTACCTGTTGTTCCCTCTTTGCATGTAGTCTCTGCCACTTTACTTTCTTCCTCATGGTCCAACCATGTGTCTGGTATTTCACATTTTCTTGCAACAATTACATTAACAATTCAAGGTGAACTGTTATCTCATCCTTCTCCCGCTCATAATCTTCATCCATGAACTGCTCACATATGCCATTTACCTTGGCATTTTCCTTCTTCCTTCTTTGGTTGAGGTCTTCCTCAGAACCTCTGAAATGACTAGCGACGGTCATCTTCTCCTCCTTTGTGAATTTCATCTATTCACGTGTGGGTTTCTTTCAATCCTCTTTTCAGCAAGTCCTCACACTGGCCATTCAATAATGCAATTTCTCCTCCTGTGCTTGGCTTCTCTTTCTTGGAATCAATCTCTAGAAACTCACTTGCTTCTCTCTGCTGCAAAATAACAACTGCAGTAATTCATGGGTTACAATGACCAACTCTTTGGGTGTCGGCTCCACCAATCATGCACCCAATTTCATTCAGACCCTTGAATTTAGCTTATGACTCTCTAACTTCAGACTTACCCCAATTATTCATCTTGGATGAGAATACTCAATCTTAACTCAAACTATCCAAATGTTCATTTGACTCTAATATCTGTTTTGACTTCAAGGCTTGTCCCAATAATCATAATAATGGGTACTTTGACTTAATTCAAGTGATACGATCCTCCAACAAACATACACCCCTAATAAATTTTAGGATGTAAAATCTTCACTCTCTTTCATATTTATGAAAAATCATCAGTTTTCCATTATCATTTCACATGATACTGAAGTATTTAGTCGAAATGCAATCCATGTTTTCCAAGATTTATTTATGGTGAAAATAAATAAACCATTCACTTTCAATAGTCAAAAATACCTTTCTGAATTATCATACCTTATGCTCCCTTCAAGGTTATTAACAAACCTTCTCTTCGCAATCTTAATTCTCTAGTTTACACTTTTCTGTGCCATCTTGTCACTATTAACATTTGCATGCCCTTCATACCATAAGCTCGTCATTTTAATGCAAACAATTTTCCTGCACTTTTATGCACCATACATCATCAATTCACATCTCTTCACCCGTGTACAATTAACATGTTTTCAACCTCTTCGATGAATAATGTACAACTCGTACATCACATCCATTATGAATAACACCTCCTTAGATGCCGCCACATGATAGTAAAAACAAAGATTTTACAACATCAAGCAATTATGTTTTCAATCACAAATCAAAATAATTATCCTTTTTCCAACTACAAGCTTTGGTCCAAAATGACTTAACCAAAACTGTGAAGAATCCACATTATGCATAATAAACCCTCTCACATAAAAATGCATGTTGCTCTTTATATCACCCAGGATTAACACATTTTCATTCATTTATACCTCTGCATTTGCAACATTTTCACTCTTTCATAACATTTACAAAAGATCATCTTCTCGAGTATGGCAAGGAATTTTAATCGTCTAAATTTTAAAATACCTTTACTCAATGAATATTGATTCATTCAATGAGCACTTACCTTGAATCTTCTTGTGGTTGATCCAAACCCTATCTCATATTCCTATCTCTTGTAGTAGCACTGCCCTTCTCACTACAAAGAGTTCACAAATGAAATTTCCTCATACATAATCTGACATAGAACTTGAATTCACTCTAGAAAAGCAGCACTTGTCCCTGCACAAGTTACAAATACTTGTACATGTATTTTACTTTATCATCATTCAGTTGATTGCAAATGTCCATAGTAGTATTAGATAACCATCTCTGCACATTGTGTGTTTGCAAGTAAGAAGAAGCTTATGGAATCCAAATCACACAATCATAGTGGTAGTGAAAAAGTCAATCTAAAGACACCGTTTCAATTTCCTGTAAAGCATCAGTTGCATGCATTCTCTTGCCAACCAGAAACTTCCTCCCAGATGAGCCCCATAAAAGGAAATTTACACCACACAATAGTTAGCAGCATGAATCAAAACGCCAGTTTTATATCCAGTATATCAAATTGTGCTCTAATGCTAGTATGCTTATCCTTCCTAAGCTTTCTGACAAGAATATTACCTCCATGCCTGTCAGTATTCAAAATTCATATGTCGAGAATACCAATTCTATGCACAGCTCCTACAGGAAAGCAAGAAGTAACATGTTCACTTGCATCGTAATCATGGGCTCAAATCTTTGGAGAGATCCAATATTTGAAAAGTGCTCTTACTTACAAGGCAACACATTTTTGTTCACATCGATAATTGAATGAGTAGCTTTCACAAATGAGGTTGGGGTACCCGCGCAAAGTGCCACAATTGAGCAGGTAAGCAACTACCTCTCTAAAACCTGTCTCTCTTACCCTAAATTACTCCACCTTGGTCCTTGAACTCTGGACCCTTGTTTATTATGACCACCCTATCCATCCAACTCACAATTCCATAGCTCTGCAAGCTCTGCCGCAGACAGAAATCCGTGTAATGATTAATCGACATCCTCTTATGCACTGGTTGGTTGAATCCACAACGTCACCCCTCCATGGAAATTACGCAACAAAGATGGGTTTAATTTTTTGAAATCGATATTATGATTGAAACCTTCACCACAATTCCTCAATGCAGACTTATTCATTGAACCACGATCCAATCAATTCAATACAGGATTACACGCATCAATCGACCCCATTGTAAATATCTATGCAGTCTAAACACAGTCTTAGCTAGCCCAAAATGAATTGTCTGCTTATGAATTTAATTCAACATAACCAAACCTTGTGTTGCAGATCTGGAGGTAGTTTATCACAGGCTTCTCTGCTTCACAGTCATCCACTGGACATTGGAAACCAATGCATCTGACTAACACGTCCTTGCAGGTGTTAATACTACGTTAAGTTTTGATCCTCCTTCTCCTGTGGCTGTATTAATTTCTTTCCGCTTCATTAATCGGATCTGCTACGTCTTTCATCTGTCCCTCATGCTTCTAATTCCATCCTTTGTTTATGATTCAAGCAATTCGAATTGCTACTACACATGTGCCATGCACTGTTTCTATCATATGCCATCCGCTTGATGCTGCCCTCAACATAGTGTGTTATGGTTATGGCCTTGACAATTATGCCACCCTTCCACTGTGAACTCGTTCAACTGTTCCTATAGTCGCGACACCCAGGTCTGCACGTTGACGTAGAGAGCTATCTCCAGCGTCCTTCTAGACTGAATTTAAAGTCTGATTGAGACTTGTCCCTGTAGATTGCACAAATAAATTCATTTTATCACAGTCACAATAAACATTTACATAGTCTCAGCTTTGGAGACTTATGCCACACCATGACCATCGACTCAGTTCTAACACTCAGTTGCATCATGCATCCATGATCCCATGCAATGGATTTCTTTTATATTACGCATATTTAATGCTTAACATGACACATACAAGTCACAACCAAGAAAAACTTCTCTTGCATCCATCTCTGATACCAAATTATGCTAGGATACTGGGTCAAACAGTTCCTAGCAGATAAAAATTCATGTGCTTCCTTCAAGCATGAAAACTCTCATAAATTTTTTCATTAAGAAAACAATTTGCAGCAACTTAAAATATACAAACTCAAACATCTGGCCAGATATTACAATAATTGGCCTTTCGACTCTCGGCCCTTTACAAAAAGCTCTCAATCCATTACTTACTCTCTCTGTGTTTCTCACTTCCTCACCATTCTCTTTCCTCACCCTTACAAGCTACATATTTATACATAAATATAATTTATTCCATTCCATAATTCCTCCACACAAATCTCAACTTAAAATCTAAATTAGATTTATCTTTTTTTGGACTCAACTAAGTCTCGTTTATGGAATTCCTCATCCCTAGATTATCTACCTAATTCAACTCCACTCATATCCTTAATTATTTAAGGAATATTTACAATAATCCTCACATTTATATTTTATCTCCTAATTTATTAAAAATGAGCAAATTAATTAATAAAATAATTAAAAATCATCACCCCCCTAATTACATAAATTAATAATGAAAATTTAGCTTTGATGCTCCTGCATCAATATTTAGATAAAACGATACATAAACCCATTTACTCATAAGGGACTCTCAGGTGATTCGAACGTAGAAAACCCTCAACAATTGGGGAAAAAACCCTCATAGTAGTTTTTAGTAAAACTCTAACCCTTTTTTACATCAAAATGAATACGACGTTAAACACCTTTAGGCCAAACTGAAGATAGAAAAATCCAAACTCTATCTCTACACGAGAAGCAAACCTTGTTTGGCCTCCACAATGGGAATAACATAGCTGTCAACCAAGCAAAAGAAATGAGTAAACCTCAAGCAAAAATTACCTGAGAAAGGCAAGTTCAACAATAATACCTGTAGTACCTACAATCAAAGGAGAAGGGTTAACTTTCCAACAAACAAACCCCATCTTTGAAAACTAAGAAAGAACAAAAGATTAACTTGGTATGATATTTTTGCACCTTAACAAGTTGTGTGTGAGCAGAGACTCCACGAAACCCTGCCATATGAATAACCATACATCGTTAGAAGGAACCAGTCCAGTTGGGCATGAAAACAAAGCCTCATAACTTATATATTAAATTAGTGTACCTGTGGGAAATGTTGGAGAACCCTACCGCCATAGGGTTGCAGTAGCGGAAGCGATGGAAGCTTTAGTGAATAAAGATGGTGCTACGCCTGGTAGAAGTTAAAGTAAATGATTTGGGCACGGAAAATATCCCTGAAACTCAACTGGACTCTCACAGTAGTCTCAGAGCAAATCCATAGATATGTTCCAGGCCAGAGTCGAGCAAACATCGGAGGAGAATGTCGGTAAGACAAAACACCGGAGGAGAATGTCGGGAAGACACATTAAACTCTTTCGAGAGAGTTCCATCGTCAATTTATGGACGGATATGATCAACTGTGTACAGTCTCCCAAGTCCCTAGATGGTAGTACCCTCGGGAGTCGAGTGACAATTGGTGCTCATCTCCATGGTTAATTAATATGCCATAGGAATTATATATGAACAACTGTCAACTCAACACAACAAAATTTCAATGTACTTTTATTTAGTTGGAGTTTCATGAATCAAGCCATCGAGTATATGAGTATATGATTACTATTGAGGTAGATGAAAATGAAGAAGAACTCTAAAAGAAGAAGAAATAAATGGCTATGGGTATATGAGTATATGACATACTTTTATTTAGTTGGAATCTTATTATGATTATTGTAATAGTATTTCAATGATAAATATGGATATAATTATTTTATAAAATATATATTTTTAAATCTAAAATGTTAATAAATTGTGGTTTTTTTCTTTTATATGTCGCCTATGAAGGTTTTTTAAGGAATTGGTGGAATCGACCAAGGCACTTTGAAATAACTGGAGCAGTGTAGAGCTTACGAGCAGAAACGGGTAGTTAATCCTCTGTTCTCCTGTTAGATCCCACCCCTACATCTTTCAGACCAATGGGGGACTATTTAGATACCGGTTCAGGTGACAAAGATGACTCTACATGAAAAATCCTAATCATAAGATTAGTGCATGGCCCTAAGCTAGTTCTGCATCACCCATGAAGCCAATTCTCAAAATTAAACATTATTGCATAAAGCCAGTTCACTACTGGAACTCTGGCTCAAGGCAGGGACTAGCTGCCTTGCAGCCATACTTGTTTTCTTTATGGAATGCACTTGTTATTTTCTCGTTTTACACTACACCCTTCCTGTTGTCTCCATGTGAATATATATGTGAATTTTCCCTCGGGGTTGGCAATTGAATTTACCCTCAAAACATATGGTGTTGAGTTCAGTTCCAGTCACAAATATCGTTTAATTTTTGGTAATGTTTCGTTGTGCATCATGACTAGAATCCTTCGAGGCCCTGGAGCCTTGGGATTATGTGGTTTTGCAACTATTTTAAAGGGCTTGGTCATATATATACAAGAGTCGCTAATTAGTGTTAATTAATTATAGTGTTAATTTTTGTTTCTAGGTTTTGATTATCTCTTATATAATAATTTTTTTCCCAAGCTCATTATTCTCTCAATGGCTAATTTTTTTTCCAAGCTCATTATTCTCTCAATGTCCCAATTATATTTAAAACTTCACCCTTATTTACATTCAAAAATAAATAATTCAATTTTCGATAGCTTTTAATTAAATTCTAATATGTTTGAAAACCTACTTATCATGTTGCATGAGGGAGATTTCGAGGCTTTAGGGCTTCAGATAAGAAACCCATGTGAAGGCCATGAATAGGGAACCCTGCTCAATTCACGATGAATTTCACTAAAAAATGTATCTCCATAAATATATCTACGTATCAACACATTTTTCATTGTAATTTGTATTGGTTTGGACACCTACGATTTATGTTGTCTTCTAGCCATATGGTCAATCTGTTAAAATAAATAAATAGTGTATTATCTTCAGCTCTAACAATATTTTGTATTAAACATGGCTCACGGGGTCTCAATTATAAAATATGATGAATATATTCAACCCTCTAACTAATTTATCCATATTCTTCATTATTATTTGTTTTTATATGTTATCATATCGTGAAAATTATTGAATATGTTTAGGCTTTGTGGGGGATCCATTTTGTGAGCAAGGATATCATGCCATTCTATTCGATTTTTTTCCACCATCGAGGTTGATTATATGAATATGTAATTACATTCCTTATCCATTGCTTCAGTTCCTGTTTCCTCTGTTTTTCTTAAAAAATTCAATCGTCTTCACAGGTCAACGAATGATGTCATGTTATTTGTCACCTGTGTGTATTGAAAAGTAAATTAAATCTATAGTAATACGTTTCTTTACTCGAAAAATAGGAAGAGGAAAGAGCAAAGGAGAGAATAGGTAGAGTCAACACCTTCTCACAGATAGGGGAGTTACTTTTGGTTTTTACAACACACTACTTTGGGCACATGCCAAGTTTTTGTACATATTTATTCATAGGTTTATAGCATGTTACTTTTCAGTTTATCTATTGGACACCATGTTTATATTTTGACAAATACAACACATATATTTGTATATTTTTCATGCACATATTAATTTTGTGGTGCCACTTTGTATATTAATGATAAATGGAGATACAAGGAGATTGGAGATTCACAGTTTTATTTATGAGATCATGATATTTGAAAACATGGGTTTGTTTTATTGGTTGACTCCATGTGACTCAGGGCTATGTCACAATCTTGTGATGTTTTATAATGATTATTATTTATGTTATAATTGAAGTCAATTATTTTAGTTTTATCTATGTTTTAAAAGAGTCAAAGAGGCCTAATAGAATGGAAATGAGGGTCCCACATATTAGTGTCTAACTCAACTTAAAAATTCCTAAAATAGCCTTTAGAAATCCCTCCTCTTAACCCTAATCACATTGATTAGGAATGCAACTAATATGATTTGTTAAGTTTGGAAATTTTCAAAGCCACTTGAGTCCTCTTTAAAAAGAGGAGAGATCTAAGAAGGTAGGAGAGAGAAATTTGTGAAGAGAGTTATATCTTTGTGGAGAGACCAATTAAGGTGATTTCCCTCAATTGTTCAAGGATTTTTAAAGGTATCTTGTGTTCTTTGTGATAATTTACTACTTGTTAGAAAGGTTTGATTTCTATTTTTATCAGTTCTAACAGTGATATTTTTAGAGAAAGCAAGCTTCCCACTCATGCAAATTGCTTGACAGATCATTATGTTGCCATTTTCATTGGATTTCCTTGACTGTTGTATATGAGTCTATAAATTATTTTAGTTTGAGTCTTATAATTGGTCAATGGTCTTCGCAGAGACCTGTTGTTTTTTTTTTCTAAGTTAAGGTAATCTATTAACAAAGGAAATAATGTACAGCAGGCCGAAGCCTAACCTTTGCCCAGTATTGCAGAAATCTTTACAAAAACCCAGAGATAAAGACTACCCTTATAGAGGCAAAACCAACCTTGAACAGTTTTCTAGATGTTTCCCTCGCAGGGGTGCCATAGAGTGATGTTTTTGGAAATTACAGCTATCAAAAACTGAGATATGAACTGATACTACAAAAAACTCAAAAACAAGCCCAAGAGTAGGGTCGAAACTAAACAGGAAAACCAAACTAAGAAGGAGCGACTACTCATCAGGTGGCTTTTCCACAACTTTGCACCAGAGAGCATCTGGGTCATCGTCATTCTTGTACAGGTCCGCGATGGAAGTGATCACCCGCCTGGAGGGTGGTGGAACAACTTGTGTCTCGCTCGCTTGCCCAGGATCACTTTGCGCCATTTCCACATCCTGATTCCCACTTGCTTGACCCTGAATATCCTTGCTTGACGAGTGCACCAACCCTGCATGTGGGCCTAAGGTCTGGGCATCAGCTTTGCACAGACCCGCCGGGCTCAAACTAGGAGCATCCTCCTGAGGCTCTTCACGGAAGACAACTGTAATTGAGGCTATGAACCAAGGGCGATTGAGTGAGAAATTGAAAGAAAAGTGCACTGTTTGAGGCTATGCAGAGAGATTTGGAGGCTCCGAGGAGCCCAAGCATCGGCCAGAGCGGAGCATGCGACCTCTCTGATTTCTGACATGGCTACCCGAATGAGAAGACGAATCTGAGGAGGTGTTGGAGGTGGAGGGAGAGCGCCGAGGTTGGCATCTGGTGCTGCCCCTCTGGCACCCCATCCTTTGACGAAGGCGTGGCATAGTCTTAGTCGCGACAGAGGGCCCAAGAAGCAAAGGAAGAGCAGGACTGACAGAGGCCTGAGGTGAATGAAAGTTCAGAGAGATCGAAGCTAACATGCAGAGTCCAGAATGAGAGAAGTGGAGATTATCTCCAAAGTCCAGACAACAGCTCAGCCTGCTATGCTTTCCAATAGCCGTGCGCACATTTGGGAGCCCTACATCCGTGGTGCACCATTGATTTATTGGTAGGGGAGCGCTAACAGAACCAAAGCAGCTCACCATTATTTCAATCTAGACGACCTTGCATCGAGAAACACCCTGCAATAAACCCCCATTAATAAGAGCCGAAGGCCGATTCATTTCATCACACGCGAGATCGCATCGAGGAGTGGAGTCTGGATTGCAAACAACGCCGGGAGTAAATGCAGTTGAGCAGTTTGCAGCGAGAGTTAAATGCCGAATGCCAACTGCATTTTGGGTGGGCAGGTGTCTCCATGCCATGTCGCAGCCCAGTCCCATCAACTTATACTCTGTCCTCCTCACCCGCATCTGGTAAGCAGAGACCTGTTGTTAAGATATATCTATTAATTTACTAGAATCATTTTGTTTTTCTATACAAGATCTATATTTATATGCTTCTTGTATTTTCTTAAATTTATTTACTGCTTTTCACAACTTATGCTCTATAGGGTTTCAAGGTTTTTGCTTAGAATCCTGACTGGCTTGCTGCTAATTTAAATATGTTTTTTCATTTTCTTTAAATCACTGTTGATTTCTTATCATGTTGTGAATATAAATTTTCATATTTATATATATCAATTTTTTAGTTATTTTATTTAATGTTTTTTTTCTATATAAATATATTAAAAATGACATTAAAATATTTTCCTTTTACCTTGTACACTCTGAGTAAACTATCTCATTATCTTGTTGTGATAAAAATATTCAAGGAGTTGACTAGTTTAGTTTTCCCAACTTAAAAAAAAATTATATCAACATTTTTTGGCGACCATACTAGGGAGAAAAATTAATTTTTCTCCTTAGCTTGTCATTTTTTTAAGCATGTGCTCTCCTTTTCAAATTCTGGATAAGAATTTTTCTTCGCATATTTTTCCAAATTTCATTGGTTCTCCTAATGAATTATCTCATGATAACATAATTAAGTTCTTAAATTTTTTTCGTTCTACAAGAGTCTATGACTTTCATACTTCTTCTCATCTATTTAATCTCACTCTTTTTATAGAGCTAATAGACTGTTACCCTGATATGTTCGGGCCAATCTTCTTTGATAGATTCATCTATGACTTCTCCCTTACACTTGACCCTACCCAACCCTAGTTCTAGTGTAATTTATGAAATAATTCCCATCATCCTTCAAATTTTTAAAATCACATTCAAGCCAGAAGGAAATAAAAATTAGAAAGAGATAATAATATTGCTCCTTACGAGTTCTAGGATGCAAATTTTGAAGCCCCATTTTCTTATGGATTCCAATATGCATACTATAAATAAGTTTCTTCTGATCCCTTCCTGGTCAATTCAATATCTCTATATTATATCTTTCCATTTGATGACTCTCTCTTCAAATAAAATATCAAATGTCATACACACAATCATCCATGTGAACCTGTAACCAATATTGAACTCCTTTGTCCTAAATTTGATGTTATATGTGAGGATTTTGATCTTAAAGTGACGAATATTGATGATGAGGATAACTTTGTTGATCTACATGACCAATATTTTTCTCAACTTTCGATGAAGAGGTTCCCACTCTCGATCTTCAGATGACCTTTGATTCCTTGGAAATTAACGATGATGACCATGATTTTTTTTATGATTTTGATGAAGATAGACCCAACCTTAATCATAAAGAATTATGTTATGATATTATTGAAGATTCATTCTTTGATGAATCTCCCATATATGATAAAGACGTTGGTCCCAAGGCTAGTTTTGACCTTCTTTATCCTAGTTGCAGTGTATATATGATGTGTACGATGAATATGAGTCAAATTTTGATTCCCAAGGGTGTTTCCATGATATTAAATGCACTTAATCCTTGAATGAACCCATCCTTGATGAAGTCCTTGCTTTTGAAGAAAAGAGTCTTGAATACGAAAAACCTTGTCATGACATGAATGATGACTAGTCATTTCTAATCAAATTGGAAAATAAATCTCTCCTTTTGGTCTTGGGAAGGCCTCTCACATTCTTGAAATGGATGATGAGAACCTTTGTGATAAACTTGAAAAGAAATCAACCGTTTTAAACCCTATAGATGTCATGGTCATTGTTTTTATTGAATTTGAAAGCTATAAAATTTAAATGCTTAAATCGCTTCGTGATACAAAAAATGGCATTAATCATTCTCCCAAATTGAATTTCGTGAATCATGCGTTTGAATCCCCTTGTTTACCCATTATCGTATGCTATTACCAACACACAAGGGTTGGTTGGCACGTCATGCATGACGATGAACAATAGTTTTGGCTTTACGTTAAACCATTGTCACAGCCACACACTTTTGTTGGCTATAAGGGTAATCACCCTTACCTAACTTCCATCCAACGATTCATGAACTATGCATGTTTGATTCATGACGCATTCCTTTATGCACAATTTCATCCAGTATGAGTATTAGAGCTCATCACATTTTCTCATGTACATCAATAATAAATAAATAAAATAAAATGAAACTCCAAAAATTTCATTTGATTTTCCCCAATTTTAATTATGTTTCACTGTTCTAATCTTGTTTATACTTTCTTTGGTTTATTTTGTGCAATACTTTGCTTGTTCTTGACAAATCTTCTCTACAGATTTCATGCCCTTTTCAAAAATTATGATTATGTTTACTAGTGCTTAACTGATAAAACAATCAGGAAATCGTATTGGAAACATATCCTTCAACAAGTAATCATTATAAAGGGAAAATTCTTAGCTGATATTTTACATTGTACTTTCTAAAAGCACTGTATCTTAAAAAAAAGGGACATCCTTGTAACAAGATATTCTGAAAAATAACCAAGTTTCTTTCTTCTTTATCATTATGGTGATGAACCTTAAATTGTCAAACCTTATCATTACCTACATAAGTCATCATAAGTTTGGTCTCTCAAGTATAATTTCTTTCTTCCCATTCTTCCCTTGCTTTGGAAAACCTACAACTTTTGATTTTACATTAATTTACCTACTATATAACCAAAGATTCTGATTCCTGACTTGCTTTTTAGTCTCCCTGTGAAGTCACTAATGTTGGCAATGGTCAACACTAATTACAACCACAAACCATTGCGTATTAAAAATTGAGCTCTCCTTAATACCTTTTGTTATATCATATTGACAGTTAAAGACCTAATAAGAGGGATCCCTCTTATAAGAAAATTTTGGCCACAAGAATGCTACTTCTAAAATCAGGTTTATCTCCATGGCATGAATGATTCATTAGATGGTGATCAATTATTTTTTCTTATTCAATTAATTGGAAACTACAAGGAAAATACCCTCTAGCGGAGGTTATAATGGAGGTTTTTAGTATTATAAAATTGGCCAAAATTGTCAAAAAAACATTTGCTACAACATCCATTTTCCGTAACGGAGGTTTTGGCGGAGCTTCTAACGAAATTCAACACAATTAAAAAAATTGGGCGGCTGGAGGTTGTTATAGATGTTTTTGTCATCAGTGCACTAATCAAGTGTCCACACACCAGTGCATTGTACCATGAACACACCAGTATTGTCCTACCAAGCACCGGGATGGAAAACAAATTTCGGACGCCTCGGGCCGTTAAGGTGTAAAACTGCACCAGGCACCCTCTAGGTGATACAACACACCAGGCCGTCAAGTTATAAAAACGCACTCGCGCTTTAAAGGAAAACCGCATCGGTGCATGCAACACCTATCAGATTGACTGCGTGGTAGTCGTCGATAAAGTGCACCAAGCGTTCTAATTTGTATTGGTATATGTGCGGTGCCCATAGGTCGTAGAAACGCACTGGTGCGTAGTATCACAGAAATGTATCAGTGCACAGTATCCCACAAATGTACCGAGCATTCTAATTTGTATTGGTAATTGTGCGGTGCCAATAGGATGTAGAAACTCACCGGTGCACATTAGCATACAAAAGCACCGGTGCAAAGTAACTAACATGCACTGGGGTTCATTTTGTATTTTTTAGAAACATCGACCTGTGACAGTTCAATTATTGTGATCTTTTTAAATTCATTATTCCTCAAAAGTCGACACATATCTTATAACAATATCAATTAAATTTTTATTAGTGCATTTGAATTTGATGTTTGGATTAATTTGTTATATCATACCATCTGATTTTGCATCTCTTCATTATAATATTTAATCAGCCATATATTTAATAAGTGGTGTAACATTTAATAGCGGAAATTGAGAACATAATAGAATAAATCAAAACGTATTTTATTATATATACATGAATAAGACACCCTTTTTCATACAAAATGGGACAGTTATTGGTATCCCTCTATCTTTCAATTGGGACACTATGTCCATTACATTAAACAAAATGTCTGATTTCACAGACAAATATTTCAAAAAATACAACGCCTTGCTTTGATATCCAAACATATTGATCATCATTCTTTGCTTGAAACCCTGTCACTACTCGAGCTACTTCGATGACTTGGGTTATTTTGAGGAATTTTTTTTCACAGTGTTGATTGTTTTCTTCTTCTTCAACTTCCATCTACAAACATAAAAATAAACTGTCATGAGTGTATATACATTGGTGAGAATAATGAAAATTGCAATATTAAAAAATATACATCAATGTAAATAGAAAAGAAATGTAGCATAGCAAGAATTGAATCATGAACTATACACATTATTTCAAAACCAAATTTCATGCCATATTTCAACAATTCATTTGCTGGCGCGGTTCCATACTTTGTTTCTTGCAAGTTTTATACCCCATAAAAAATCATATATTTAATATAAAAGATTTTTTTGTTCTATTAATTATAGATGGAGCTAAGTAAAACAAGATTGATAGATGCTAACAAATTCCACAGTTGATTTCTGATATGCAAACATATATTGATAACCCATATTTAACCCAATGTCAATCAATTCGTCTGATGGTTCTTCTTTGTATGTTAGCACCTATTTGAAGACATTCAATGATGATTGTTGTAAAACAACTTAAAATATACAAAAATTAAATCTAGTTAATTTGTTATAAGGAAGTAACAATTACTCACAAACTTAGATTATGACGCTTTTCTTCCTTGTCATCCTGTTTTATGTGCTGAATGGGTTCCATTTTATTTTATTTTCTATAAGAAAATACTTGAAAATTAATATTTAATGCTAAATTGTTTATTTATTGTACCTAATTGAAAAATTCAATGATTACATATTACAATTGAAGCACGTTGTTGTTGAGATGGCTCCTCGTGCGATGTAATTATGTCCATTTCTTTGACCATCTCCTTATACACCTTTTTGGACATTCCTATTGACATATTTGTGATATCAGCTCGTTCATCCTTCAACATTTTCATAATATTCCTTAAAATGTAACATGACGATAAACTATTTAACTTTTATGCTGATATATGAAAATTAAATATAACAAAAGTGATATTTATAAATGATTTCTTTCTAGTAATATATGCATATAATTCTAGAAAAACATTTAAAGGAATATTATTCTTTCATTCATTCTTTTTTATTGTTGTACGTTTTTGCTATTAAAAGTCTGACATGTCTCATTGACCAATTCTCTCGAAACTCATCTTGTAGTTTAGATAAAATTTGGTTCTTGGAATCATTGAATTGATTTTTGTATTGTAAGTGGAAAGAACGTCTATACATTCGTTCCACTAGATACCTCCATGTTTTGTAAAAGTTCTCCCCCCCCCCCTTTCGTTAACCTCCAGCACCACTCCAGATGAGCTGTTGGGCCACTAAATTTTCATTATTATTACCATTTATTAACATATATTTCATCCATTCATACCATTCTTTTATCACATTATTTATCATAATTTATCATTTAATCCCATTTCATAATTATTATACTCTTATGGATAAGTAATATTTATTCTCCTTTATTTTTAACAAATTGAATATTATTATGAATTATTTTGTAAATGATGATTTACTAATGAATTTTTTATAACCCACAATTTTAGCCTCCAAGATCTCTTTCAGATTGCGATCTTTAGTTCATAATTAAATATTCCAACTCAGAAATTCGCTAGAATAACATGTGACAGTTTTGCGTTTGACATTTTGGGAAAACAAAGAAGAATATTGAAAATCCGAGACATGGGTTTTGTGAAGAATGGACCAAATTAGTTTTTTTATGACCAATTTTCCAAAATTCGGTCTTCATTGGGAGAAACAAAAGGTTCTTCGAAGGACATATTCACAAATTTTCTGTTGTGGCCATTTTCCAAATTTCCTCAATTGCAATAATGAGATTTGACTTGTTACAGTTGAATCATGGTGGAAAGATCTCTTAGATTTTGTAATCAGTTGGTTGGAAATTTCCATTTTGTATCTTGTATATTTAAAAAACACTAATCAGAGAGAGAAGAGGGGAGATCATCATCTTGACTTTGTAACTTTCAATCATCATAATATAGAAATATTGTGTTGCTGTTACATGCGTTATCTGATTTAGTTTCTGTTAATTTCTCTCTCTTCCTGCACCCTGCTAGGGAGGAAGGCTCCTCCTCTTTAGGAGGGATCACAGTGGTCAAGGTAGCTGTGTATATACCTATTTCTTATTTTGTTTATGTATCAGTGGAAGTGTTGTTGCTGTTGTTTTAGCTGTGAATAGATCTGCTTCAATTCCAATGTTTTATATGCTGTTACACATATGATATCAGAGATACCAGCTGGGTAATTGTTGTGTGGCGCACTGGGATAGATTAATTAAGGTGTGATTACAGTCTTGTAGATCATTTTATTTCCGCATGAGTGATTTCCTTCCAACATTTACTTCAACAACAATTTCCTTTATTTGGATTTGCTTCTGGTTGGGTGTATTGGCACAGACAATGCAACTGTCATTGAAATAAAATACATCCCTGGATTGATAATTTATGTGTACTATTTTAGTCATTTAATAGTGATTAATACAGTCCAAGATGAGCTAAGGAGCAATTCATTTTCATTTACATGTTCTATTTTTTTTCTTTTCTTAGAACAACATTCCTTTTCTTCGTTGTTGGTCCCTGTAGAACATTAAACATATGTGAATTAATAGATTGCTTGAAACATGTTATCTAATATTTTTAAGTATATTATTATGAAAATTAAAAAAAGAAACTCATATTGGATCGATAGTATTTTTCATTTACTTGATTCATCCTTCTGCAATTTTTCCATCAAGCTTTTACACTCTTCTAGTCTTAGATCATAAATAATCTTATCGAGCTTTGTCATTTTGTGGCTTTGCATGATACACAGTAAATAATACATATTAGTTGTAACTTACATATAGTTCAAAAATAATATTTTTTACAAAGAATTTGCCCTTTTTGCTTTTTTCGATGTGCTATCAGTATTTTTGTTGCTTGATCTCTTATTAGCCATTTATTTATCAATATGAAACCTCAACCATACCATTCATTAATATATTTTATAAACAAATCACAAAATTTTCAGGTAAAAAAAATAAAAATAAAGAAAACAGTGTCTTTCAAGAAGTACGTACCGATGTCTGTGCGATATGTTCTTATAAGCGCACCGCCAAAATAGTAGAAACATCGTACGGTGCTATCTGTCAACAAGGAGACTCGGTGTGTTATATGTTAACTTTTGCACCGATTAACACAAACAAATTAATAAAAATCGTCCAATGTTAGTTTTTGTAACATAAGATGTCGTGGAGGAAGCGGCGCGACATGTTCTTATAAACACATCGAGAAAACGGGGGACCATCGTACGATGCTCTCTGTCAACAAGGAGACCCAGTGCGTTATATGTTAACCGGTGCACCGATTAACACATTCATAAAATAAAAAAATATTTTATCACACAGTACGTGCATGGTGCCCTAAAATGAAATAGCGCACCAATGCGCTATTTTACATAGGGCGCACGGATTTTAAAAAATATATTTTTAATTTTTTTTATCAAATAGTATGTGTGCGGTGCACTATAATAAAATAGTGCACCATTGTGCTATTTTACACAGGGCGCACAGATTAAGAAAAAATATTTCTTTAAATTGTTTTTATCAAACAATACGTGTGCGATGCTATTTTACATAGGGTGCACTGATTGAAGAAAAATCTATTTTTTAAAAATTCACGTAGGGCCGACATGGATTGGGATCTGACTCTGCAAGTCGTCCCACCGGTTAGATGTCATAGGCATATATATATAGCAATACAAACCCTATAAATCTAAAATGAAAAGCCCTAATTTTGAAGTCACAAAAATAGGAAAAAGCAGGGGTGGAAATAAAAAAAATCAAGGGTTTAGCATAAGAATGGATGAAATTCCGCTCTAGATAAACCCTAGCGGATGCCCTAAGCTCCCTGTCCCTCTGTGGCCCCTGCCTCTGGCTGCTGCAGGCTCTGCCACCGCAGACCTGCCGATCTCTTCCACTACTCCCTCCATGGAGCAGGATGGAGACCCGAAGGATCCATCCTTCCAAGATTAGATCACAAGGACTTCCCATTCGCCGGGAATCTCTTTCTTCACTCGCCTTATTAACTCGTCCACCTCCCCTCATTCTAATCTAGAGCTACGTCCCATCTCCATTTAGAAAGAATCGGCCAAAGAAGCGCCTTCTACTCAGTAGAACAACATCGAGGCAGCCTCCATGGAAGTCTACCAAGGTTCCGAGAATGAGAATCAAAACACCACTCTCTCTGCAGGGATAGAGCTAGACACAACTTCAATAGCTCAAGAGGAAGCCAAAAAACCAAATGTCTGCAACCCCAAGGCCGCTAAGATCCCCGAAATAGTCATTCAAGAGCTAGACATCGCAGTCTACAGAGAATATATGCAATAACATGCGATCATCTATAAGTTCATGGGTATCTGGCTAACTGAGAGAGCTCTCAAGGGTTGGATCCATGCCAAATGGAATCCAAAAGGAGGCATCGAACTACAGCTTGGATCCAAAGGCTTTTTCACAGTAGTCTTCGTGCTTCTAGAAGACAGGGATAGGATCTTCAAAGGTGGTCCATATTTTTTTAAATTAACAGCGATATACATGAGATACTGGAAGGAAAAATTCACACTGGACAAAGAAGATTTCACGAGGGTTCCATATTGGATCAGACTATATTCTCTCCTAATGAACTATTGGGCTCCATCGGTCCTCAAGGCCATAGGGGATGAACTAGGAGAGTATATAAAGATGTTTGAAGGAAATTAAAATGTTCATTATATCTCCTAAGCCCACATCTGTGCCTACATCGATGTCTCTGGAGCCCTCCCATAGGCAATCAAATTGAATTTCAGAGATGATATATCGACCCAAATGGTGGACTATGAACATATTCCCTTCTGCTGTAAGAAATGTCATGAACATGGGCATCTCTTCAGAGACTACTCACAAAACAAATTCCCTCGAAAAGAGGATTAAACAAACAAGAAATATGAACAAGGATTCACCAAGGTTGGAAACAAACACAAGCAAGGCAAACGAACTAATACTGGAAGAGATCCCCCAAAGTTCGCCCAACAAAACAAGTATGATGTCTTTTCCATGCTTCAACAGGAAGAAGGCCAACATAGAAAAGACAATTAATAGACAAAAGAGCAGGAAAAAACCTCGAATACCCTCGAATATCAAGAAAAAAAAAATGGAGACTTCAACTTCTCTCTCATAGGAGGGTTGTCTGCCTCAAGATGACATAGACATGGATACCATTTAGGACATACCTTCGACCGAGGAAAGGGCGATTGAGAAATTACTGATGGGAATGGACCTGCAGAAAATAACAAAGATTGGATTGAAAAAGGAAAGAAGGTGTGCCAGAGGAATACATAAAAAGAATCGAGGAATCCTATATCCTACAACAAAGTCTACAGAAGCAGAGAGAACACCAAAATAAAGGGAAAACTCCAACAGGAGGAGTCAAAGCCAATCTCAAAGCCAACCATCAAATCACCAAAGGGCCGACTTGGAAAAGAGGCAGGAAGACCAACTATCAGTCCCTTCAGGAGATTGGAATCCATCTCATCAACGAAGGAGAGGTAAGGGCACTCTCTCTCTCTCCGAACACGTTATCATGATTTGCACTTCATGGAATATAAGAGGACTAAATAGTCCCAGTAAGAAAAGGATCTTGAAATCCATGATCACCTCAGAAAAGCCTGACATTTTACTTCTTCAAGAAACCAAAAGCAGCTTGAATGATATGGACTCCATCCAACATTCCTGCTTCAGAAATTACTACAGCCATCTAGCCATAGCGGCTTCAGGCACTGCTGGAGGATTGGCCACATTTTTGAAGGAATCCAAATTCCACCATGGGAATCTCTAGCTTCCAAGCACGCTCTTACTACGGTCCTCCAAATCACAGGCACTAAAGACAAGCTTTGTATCACTAATGTCTATGCCCCCCATTCTGTTTTGGAACGAGTTGCCTAGCTCAACTGCCTCAAGAATCACCTCAACTCAATCAGCCACTCCTTTAGTCTTATAATCGGTGATTTCAACAGGATTCTCAATCCGGGGGAAAAATGTCGAGGCCTCCGCAGATTGGATTCTGATTCTTTTGCCTTTCAAGCCATGATTGATGACATGGGCCTCATAGACACCCCCACTAAAAATGGCACCTACACTTGGAACAATAGAAGAGGGGGCGGGGTGGGGGGGGGGGGGGATTGCCAGATAGCCTCAAGGCTAGATCTCTTTCTTCTGTTTGAGGATCTCTTTCTTTCCTCCTTGGAAACAGTTGCTAACATTTCCCCTAAAGCTGGCTCAGATCACTGGCCTATCGTTCTAAATTTAAAGCTCTCCTAAAGACCTAAAAATTCTCCCTTCAGGTTTGAAGCTTTATGTATCACCCATCCAGAATTCCATGATAGAATGAAGGAGTGGTGGTCTATTCCCCTCCCTCTGCAAGGCAACAAGATGCTTAATTTCCAAGAAATATTAACTCTCATCAAACAAGAACTCAAAATCTGGAACAAGCAAACCTTTGGAGACATAACAACAAACAGGAAGATAATAGAGCTAAAAATGCAAGCTCTCCAACAAAACATCATCCAACATGGAATGACACAAGAAAAAAAGCAGGAGGAAACGGTGTATCAAAAAAATTGGGATGTTCGAGCAGCTCAGGAAGAAACGCTTTGGAGGAAAAAATCCAGAATCAGCTGGCTTAAAGATGGGGAAAAGAGCACTACCTTCTTTCACAGATCCATGATCCATCACCGCAAATACAACAGAATTCTCAGTCTCAAAAATCAGCAGGGGCTCGTTCTGAGCACCCATAATGAGATTGAAGATGAGCTCTATCAAAATTTTGGGAACATCCTCAAGGAGAATAACCATGATAATGAGGAAAATATCAGGAAAATCACCAACAAAATCCCCTCTACTTTAACCAGAGAGCATAACCAAATGTTGCTTAAAAACATAATAATGGGCGAAGTGGAGGCAACTGTCCAATCCATGCCCAATGGCAAGGCCCCGGACCCTGATGGTTTCACTATAGACTTCTACAAAGCCTACTGGCCTCTAATCAAATGTGGTGTCTATGACCTTATTAAATAATCACGCCTTAAAAGTTCCATCCCTCAATCCTTCAACGCCGCCTTTCTCACCCTCATCCCCAAGTCGGACAAGGTAGAATCTCCGTATTAGTTTTGGCCTATAGCCCTCTGCAATGTTATCTAAAAGTTAATTTCTAAATTCCTAGCTATTCGCATCAAAATTCTCCTTCCGCTCCTCATCTCGCCCTATCAAACAGGCTACGTCGAAGGAAGGAAAATTCTGGACAACATCATCCTCTCTCAAGAAATCATCCATTCCCTCAAGGGTTAAGGAAAACTGTGTATGCTCGTTCAACTAGATATGTCCAAAGCCTTCGACAAAATCAACTAGAATTATATCAGGCATATGCTGGCAGCCTTTGGTTTTAGTAAACACAACATAAAGTGGATCATGGCTTTGGTCTCTGGGGCATTTTTCTCCATTCTCCTTAATGGCTCCCCCTCCCCCATCATCAACCCCTCCAGGGGTATCATACAGGGGGATCCTCTCTCCCCCTTCCTTTTTGTGATTATGGATTAATGTCTCAGATGCTCCATCTCTGTTGCCTCCTCAGCTGGCCGCATCTCTGGCCTCAACCTTTATCCCCCAAACCCTCCTAATACTCACCAGGAATTTGTGGATGACACGCTCCTAATGGGCACTCCCTCTGCCAAAGAAGCCCATGCTTTCCGAGAAATTCTTGATGATTTTTCCATGGCCTCTAGCTCATCTATTAACAAACCTAAGTCCAAACTCTTTTTTCTTAACACCTCTAATGCCATCCAAAGAAACATTGCCGATATTCTTGGTTTCCAGCTTAGCAGCTTCCCTTCGAAATATCTGGGTGTACCACTTAAAGAAAAACCTATGGCAAAGAAAAACTGGGAACCCTTAATCTCTAAGCTTCAAAAACATTTTTCCAACTAGACCTTCCACTTCCTCAACTTCGTTGGCAGATTGGTACTTGTGCGTTTTGTCCTATAAGCCATGCCTCTATACCAGATATCCACCATTGCTGCCCCCCAATTCATCTCCAAGCAAATTAGAGCCATCCAAAGAGATTTCCTCTGGAAAGGCAAATAAAATAAGGGAAAATGGGCTCTGGTCGCCTGGGACAAACTCTGCATGCCCAAAAAAGTTGGTGGTCTCAGCCTCAGGGATTTGGATTTCCTCAGAAAGTTCATGGGAGTGAAAACTTGGTGGTGTTGGATTACCATTCCCACCACCCCTTGGGAAAAGCTCTGGAAAGAAAATATGCCCCTATGTAGTCTCTTGAATCCCTGATCAGACTCTCTAGCAATCTCAAGGTATCGTCTATCTGGAACAAGGCTTGGGACAATAGATCCCTCATTAAAGATCATTGTTTCTGGGAGATTTTCAATGGAGAAAACACTCTATTCTGGGATGTCGGATGGGAGCAACGTCCCAAACTCAATACTGACACCTTTCTCCCCATCAGGATGAAAATGGATAGGCTCAATAAAAATGTTGTCAAAGACTTCTGGAAGACCATAGCCAACTCGGACTGGAGGGAGTGGATGGATATCTCAGAGATGGCTCAGATCAACCACCACCAGTCCACTGCAATTTTGGCAGAGGAGCTTAAAAAAATACAGATTCAAAGAGATGCGGAGCCTGACAAACTCTGGTGGGGTTCTAATGTTGCAGGGAGCTTCAATGTCAAAGAGGCATACAGTCTCCTTCTGGCACCAGATCTCATCACTCTTTACCGCAAGTGGAAAAGGCTATGGAATATAAATCATTGGCCAAAAATATCTCTTTTTCACTGGTTAGTAATGCATCAAAAAATTCTAACATGAGATAATCTGCAAAAGAAAGGATTCATAGGTCCATCTGTCTGTACGCTATGCAACTCTAACTCAGAAACGACCAATCACATCCTCAAAGAATGCCATTTTTCCTCTAATATCTGGAACTGGATCCCCCTTGTCTTCAAGGCTTCTGATTGTAATCCCTCCTCCATTCTCACCTCCCTTGATGGGTGGCACCCTTCCTTCTCCTCCTATCTCCTCATCAATTTGGCTTGGAACCTCCTCCATGGTATCATCTGTTGGGCTCTCTGGAAAGAACATAATTCCCGCATCTTCAAAAATAAGGCAAACAAGGAAGAACATCTTCTTCACCTAATCAAGCAAACCTTGTGTGAATCTGTCTCCATAGCTAAGCTCCTGGACCCCTCCTCCCCCTCGACCAGGGAGGAATACCACATTTTTTCCCTTCTCAATCTCTCTTCCCCCTTCCATCTCCCTCATCCAGCCACTTCCCTAGATTCCCCTCTGACGACGTTTTGGATTCCACCTGATCCCAACTTCATCAAGCTCAATTATGACGGTGCTTCCAAAAACAATCTAGGTACTGTAGGTTTCGGAGGGTTCTTTCGCAACCACTAGAGCACAATCCTCTGGATCTACTATGGGAACATTAGTCATACCACCAACAACATCACGGAGCTTCAAGCGTTGTCTCACGGCCTAGATATCACCAAATATCACAATTACTGGCCCCTTTTGGTAGAAGGTGATTCTACTATCGCTACCCAAGCTTGTCAAAAACTTCAGTAAGGACGAAGCATTCGGCATGTCTCCGAATGCTAGCGCCTCAGTAAAATCCTTCTGAAGATCAAATCAAGAATTAACGAGACCAGAGGCATCTCCTTCATGGCGGTCCAGAGAAACACCAACAAACTTGCTAATTTCCTTACAAATACAGGAGTGGGAGACTCCAACAGACTCTCTTCAATGAAATGCAATTCTATAAGGGAGCCATCTGTTAAATAAAAATATCTTCGTATCAACAATCAAGATCTGTAGTAGGCCATCTCGACCTCCTCCTCGGTTCTCCCTCCCAATCACCTCCGTCGTCATGACCACACCTCAGACTTACCCTCTCACGATTGATCTATACGGTGGCTCTCCATTGATCCGCTCACTCCAGTACGATCCCACCTTTGGTAATAAATTCTCGCATGATTCAACTTGCTTCTCCGTCACACTTTCTAGCCGCCCTCCTAGGCTTTCGCCCCTCGTGAACACCTTCTTATACTCCTTCCCCCTTGATCGCATATCACACACTACTGTTCTGATTGGTATCTCCGCTGCCACTTTGCCCATCCCCGCTCGGTTTCAGAGCATCGCCCACTCTCATCTCCTTGCCTCCTCATTCACTCTCCACCTCTGCCCCATCTCCGTGGCTCCTCGATGCCCTCATCCCCCTCCCCCCGCTTGTCAGGGTCTCTAGGCCTTCTAGGCCAACCCCTCCCGCCCGCCCGTTACCCAAGTTGAGACCTCCACTAGAAATGCGGCCCACACCTTTGTTGATACCACACCCCAGATCTTGCAGCAACAAATAGAAGACATGGAGTCAGAGGCCCATATCTGTTGCAGGGCTACACCTTCGGAGGTGGTCGACACCTCTCTCCACTGGATTCTGGATCTCGACCTTACGAGAGCCCGCAAGAATTTATATAGTCGCACCATCGACTTGCACTGGAAAACTAAGACGCTCCTGGCTATAGCACTGCAGGAGAAGTAGAATACCAGTAAGAAGATGGAACAAAAAATTGATTCTCTTTCTGACAATTTTGTAGCGTATGTGAAGGAAGTTCATCATATGCGGTTCATTGACCGCAACTCTCCCCACTAAGCCAAGCTAAAACGTAGTTCTAAGATGCGCCATCAACAGGGTCCCAAGATTGAAGAGGAGGCTCCCTCCAAGGATGACTGCCAGGAAGCTGGCCCCTCCTCACTTCATCGCCAAATCTTCGGCCCGAAGGAAGCCAACCCTGATAGACCAATTATTTACTTGAATGATGAAGCAGAAGTGCAGCACTCCCATGCACCTTAGCCTCTCGGTACTCTTCCTATTTTTCTCTGTCTCAATGTTTCTCTTAATGTATCCGAGGCCTAAAGGAATTTTTTCTGGATCTTCTCGATGCTTCAGTTTCTTTGTTTCTTTCAAGGTTTTTGATTTCTCCCCTCTTAAGTCTCCCCCTGTATACTCCTTCCCAGAGGGCGAGAATATTTTTGTACCAAAGGCTAGTCCTAATTTTTTGCCTCTTGAGGTTGCGATGTAATCTTTGTTTCCATATGAATGTGAATAGACCCACTTAATTTACAAAAAAAAAGAATGGATTTTTTTTTTTTTTGAAAATGAATAGTAAAATTTAAATTTTTTACTTACCATGTATTAAATCAAACTGAAACTGTAAAAAAAAACAATTATTACAGTAAAATTTAATCACTAGATGGTTTCAAATTCTATACTAGACGGTTTGAATCACGAGATGGTTTGAAATTCTATACTACACAGTTTGAATCACTAGATGTTTGAAATTCTGATTCTTTGAATAGTTATGTTCGAAAGTATTTCATTGCTCCACAGTGCTCTCGTGCTCTCTTGCTCCAGGTATATCTCTTGTGCAAATATCTCCCTGAATTATTTTGCAAAAATAATGAAATAATGAAACTTTTTTACTATTTAAAGAATTATTTATGAAATTAGATTTCCGAAAATAATTTTCCGCCCATTTTTCAATTTACCGTCTTTTTTTTCACTTAATAAAAATAAAGTTGCATTTTATTTATTTACGGCTATTCGGTGTGTTTGTTATCTAACCGCACCGGTGCACAGTAACTAAGACACACCGATGCGGTTAACTGTACATTAGCACCGATAAAAATAAGTCCATTTTTAAGGCACCGAAATTACTTTTAGGTATGTACACCAAAATTTATTGTTGGTTTTGCTCAAATGTAGGGAGAAAATATCATAATTATATGGAATGGAAAATTCTTCAAAATCCAGCTCGTTCCATAATATTTCTCAAAGTCCATCGTGGAGTTCTCCCTATCCATCTTGAGACATAATCTTTACTTCATATTTTATTTATATTTTCATTATCTAATTGAATTTATTTATTTATCCATGTCAATCAGCTGACTAAAATTAATGTATACAAATTTGCACATTCATGCAGATTCAGAATCAAGTTCAGATGCACAAAATATTCAAACAGCTCCAAAACGTCGGAAGCTCTTATCAGGAGCAGCATACTGCAAGGCGTATTTGGTAGATGAAAATGGAAAACCGCTTCACCTTGCCAATTGTAACATTTTATCTTCTAGCCATAATCCTGGGACAATGACGATAATAATAATTGTTTGGTATATTAATGTAATTATTTCAACATCAAACCAATTAATCATGCATTCTCGACGTGCTTACTAATTGATATCATATATTTTGTACTAATCATGTTCAAATATATTTTTTGAAATTATTAGGATTATAATGATGACAAGCGACCTACCTACCATCTTTCGTTTCACCCCACGACAATGTCAAATCGAGAGAAGGCTGAATCAAGAGAAAAAATAAAAGAGGAACGATACCAAGAATGGTTGAACCAACCACCTATTCAATTCCCACTATGTCAAGATTCACCAATTAGGAATGACTACAAAAATAGTAGTTCTTCACAAGATAGCAATGGAGGAAATCAAATAGAGGTTGGTATGGATGATTACTTAAGGGATACGACTGCCATGGAGACATTGTTGTTAGATGCATTCCAGAATGATGATCAACTAGGGGATGATGCTCATATCACTGATACCTTTTTCGAAAGCCCTAAATTTGCTTCCACCACCTCTCTCTTTGGACTTGGTGGTTAGTAAAATTCTACCTAGTTGGGGAGAATGGTGTTACTATACAACTTGAAATAAAATTTTGGCTTGTAAAATGAATGTTTCTCAGAAATTTTGAGGTAATTGACCATCAAGTCCTCCCTTATATTTTGAGAAATATAATCACACAATGAACATTACAAATGGTCAATTTTATGAATGCCAATAATCATATTGGCATTAATGTACATTTAATATTTTCCATGATCACAAACTACAGGTTAGTCAAAGATACAGTTCTTCCAAGTGATAATGTCTTGCTCGGTATCTGCGAAGAGGCAAAGAAATTGTTGAAAATGTTGGGTGTTGAGTACCTATCATATCATGCATGTCCGAAATGTAGGCATGATAGGTATGATAAATAAATAAAAATGGTAAATCACCTGGTCCTCATTTTAAGATATTGAGGCACATGCCTATAATCCCAACGATTCAAAGGCTCTTTCGTTGCAAAGAATTAGCTATGTTGCAGGGATGGCATGCCTCACACAGAAGTGAGTTGGGAGTTTTGTGAATCGCAATAGATTCAATAGCCATGAAGCATATAGAGGATACATGGCCCGAAAAATTCAAGGATGAAGTACGAAGTCTATGACTCAAGATAGCCATGGATGGCATCAACCCATATTCCCTCCAGAACACCAACTATTCTGGTTGGCCTGTAGTAGTGAACAATAATGATATCCCCCCATGGTTGTCCATGAAGAATGAACATCTTATGTTGGCTCTCATAGTCACTAGTAGAAGACAAGTGAAGAATATGGAGGTCTACTTACAACCACTAGTAGATGAATTGAAGGAATTATGGGATGGGATAAATGTATATGATGTATTAAGACCCATTGCAGTAAAGAGAAGTTTTACGTTGTATGGAATATGTGATTTCACGACACATGATTATCCAGGCTTAGGATTTTGCTATGGTAAATTACATTTTTATTGATTTGTTTATATACGTAACAACATTCTTTCGCATATTAGTTTTTTAATTCGTTGTAATTGTTTTGATCTTCATGATATAATTTAACATGCCATGCATATATATTGTATACAATAATTTCGTAGGTTTTGTAACAAAAGGTATTTTGCATGTAAATGTTGTGGACCTTCTTTGAAAGCTATATTGTCCAACGATGTATGAAAGCCAGTGTATGAATGCTCCAGGGTATTCCTCCCAGAAGAACACCCTTACAGAATAGAAGCATATGCTTTCAATGGTAAACCATAGAGAACCCAAAGGCCTCAAATAACGACACCAACTAAATGGCTCATAGCATATGAGAGAGAGAAGGAGAAGGAGTTCATATAAATGTTCGATTCAAATGGGGAGCCTATGTTCGATGATCCAGAATTCTTTGACACCTATGTTGAGAAATTTCCCATTGGGATGAAAAGTAAATATATCTTTTATAACCTCCCATATTGGGAGCATCTTAAGATTACCCACTTATTAGATCCCATGCATATATTTAAAAATGTTTCATCTTATTTATGGAGGCACATATCATCAAAACAAAGTGACACATTGGCTGTTAGGAAAGATCTTATTACTTCAAAAACTAAAAAGAAACATTGGCCAAGACGATTAGAAAGTATAGGATCAGAGATAGGTGCTAGCCCCTTTAATTCATGGTATTTTAAAGAAGGTGATGTCCCATGTATTTTAAAAAAATATGATCTTTCTTTGGGAAAGGAAGTTATAATGGGTGTGAGGGTCCCATCTTCCTACTGGTCTTCACTACGACGTTGCTGCACCGTGGATGACCATTTTTCAGGGTTGAAATCACATGACCATTTGAATCTTCTAAGACTATGTATAATGCCAAAATAATGATTTTATTATTTGTTATATTAATAAATTTTATCCCATGTAGGGATAATAAAACATAACTAATTTTGTATATTATTGCATGTGTTTAAAACTTTGCAGTGTCATTATCCTTTGTTCGTGTGTGGGTGTGTGAAACATGAATTCCCACAAGACCTGGTATGTTCCATATCTAAATTATCTGCATTTGTGTGTTGGATCATGTCAAAGGATATTCATGTTGCTCGCATTCCATGGTGGCGTCAAGAGATAGTTGAAATTGTTTGTATGTTGGAGAAGGAAATTCTGACGAGTTTCATGGACTTGCAGGTTCATATTCTAATCCACCTAGTAGATGAGGTTGAATTACTTGGGGTGGTTTCTTGTCATTGGATGTTATTCTTAGGGAGGTACATGAAGAAATTGAAAGGTTTTGTTTGACAAAGGGCAAAACCCGAGGGGTCTATGGTAGAGGGGTACATATCGTATGAGTCTTTCTATTATGCTAGTGAGTACATCAAGCAGATCGAAAAAAAACCAGGTGCAATGATTTGGGACGATGAAAGGGATGAAGACAAAAGAGAAGGGGAGCTACCCTGAACGAATGGAAAAATGCGCTTGATAAAGAGTAAGCGACTTATAATTTTTCAAATTTACACAAAGTAAATATTCATGTTGAACTTCAATATAATGTATATTTTGATCTCATATGTACTATAAATCGGTTTTATTTCATCACCGAATGTAGAAATTGAAGCAATCAATAAATTCGTTCTTTACAATTCCGAAGTGACACAACCGTGGGTCACATTGTACGGACAAAAGAGGATGAAATGGGATAGTGACAAGAAAGAATTAAAATGATTGAATGGTAGAAGTGCGCCTTATCCCTATCATTTAAAAGAAAAAATGCCAAAAATATGCCCCAACAGTTGGGTTTCTCACCAAGTCAGAGAGAAATACGGTGCAACTGGTCGTTACCTGTGTGTTGAAAAGGACACGCAAAACATAGGGATTGGGTGCACCCACTCGGTAATAATCTATTTATGTACATTTTAAACTTAATAATGCACCTTTGAAATCTAATTACATCTATATTTCATAATTTAAAAGTTGGGTTATTATAAGACACATGCCACTATGATTTTTTAACTTTTTTATAGGTTCATTTGTTCCGATCTATGTGGGCATATGGACACCATTTTCACACAGAAAATGCTGATGATGGAAAGATGAAACAAGGCTATGGAGTGGAAGTCGAGTTCGATCAATCTAGTCGATCTAGCCACCATGATCAAAACCTAGTACGAGGGACGTTAGGTTACGTCGGAAAGATACAAGAGATCATTGAAGTGGATTTATGTTCTTTCCAATGTGTTATTTTTAGGTGCAAGTGGTGGGACACCTTTGATCGGAATAATGTAAAGGAAGATCACAATAGTAGGCTAATATGTATCAACTCTAGAAATATGTGGGATGAAGCTAAGGAGCCCTATGTTTTCCCTAAACAATGCAACCAGGTATTTTTTTACCCAGATGTGTTGGATAGGGATCAGTGGTTTGTATTAAGACATGAGCCTAGATCAAAACATATTTTTGAGAAAAATAGAGTTATCATGCCAACAAAGCTAGAAGATAATGATGGTGATCATGAGAACCGAGAGTGATATGGTACATGTATTATTTCATCAATTATACTTTTTAAGATGGGTTTTTATAAAGAAGAGGATTTAATTACCTTATAACTAATATTCTTTTTTTCGAAACATTATAATATGTATTTTTAATTAATTGGTAAATTTAATTGTGTTAATGTCAAAATCATTTCACTTGATAATTTGCAATTATGTTGATCTCGAAAACAATGGCGTACTGTGTTAGTCATCCATAATTTTCACTATCTGAAAATGACTAAGTATGGGTCCTAGATTTATAGAAACAAAGTTCATAAACATTGTGAGTTCTAGAAATCTCACTGCCTTCATCATCCTAAGATAAAACTTTCACTATTTTATCATCCTATATAGTCATGACTAACCCACTACTCCCGGAAGACCCATCATGGGCTCAAGCCATTTATTTTTAACCCTAACCTGTTACCCATTTTTTTCACCATGTATTGCCTTTTTTGGCCCAAAACCTCTATTTTGTTTACCTACAGAATTCCCCACTACTACCTAAACCTACCAATCAAATAACTTTGTTGTCTCTTCCATAATATTCTCAAACATTGATTGTCTTTGCAGACCCTTTGGATGGTCAAGTATGTTGGATCTTAGGTCTTCAATACACTAAGCTTATCATAGTTTCTATCTTGTACTTGGTGATCCCTAAGTCTAAGTCTCTGTCCAAATTCCAAGTCCAAGAAAGCCCCCATTAGGTCACCTAAGGTTTCACTAAGTCATAGGATGGATTTGGTGCCCAACAAATTATGCCTTCCTACATGAAGAGATTGTATTCAAAGAGGAATAAAATCAAGCAATTTGATCCAAAGTCATTCAAGAAAAGCCTCCTTGGCTTAGAGCACAAATACTGCAAGGGACAGCTGCCCTTGTTCACATTTCTACCGTGAATAGCCAAGGTGGCCACCAGCAATAAAGAGAGGGAAGCTAATAATATGTAATCACCACTAGGAGGTAGACACAAACAAGACAAAAGAAACATGCCTATAGGTAAAAGAGAATTAGGGTTTGTTTTGGTTGATTAACAAAACAGTGGTGACAAGTAAGAAACCATCTCAGATATTTCAAGGACAGAAGCCACCTCCTTAGGGTTTTTCCCAAAATAGCATTTCTTCACCTGCACTAAGAGAAGAAAATAAAAAGAGTATCAGTTTAAAAAGGGATCATTTTACCAAAGGGTAAAAAATAGAGTTTTTGAAATAAGATCAAAGGTTGGGCATAAGTTATTATCAAAACGACCTAAAAAGCAAGTGTGACCCTGGTTTTCATCTCAGCAATAGATCCCCAACAAAGGCGTCCATGTCAAAAATATTTTTTTGCAAAAGATGACAGAGGCATAAGTAAACATTTTTGCCAAAAATGTCAAAAGTGTGTTTCACAACAAATATTAGTCAAAAGGCACACTAAAAATATAGGGGACATTAACTTTACAAAAGTGGGTTTGATATTTTAAAAATTACTTTTCAAAACAAATATAAAAGGTCACTTGAACCTTTCCCATGCATCATTTTCCATTTCCAAAGAGAAGAATCCATTGGGAGATTTTTTTTCGGGGTTTTCAGGCCAAACTGTAAAAATTTTGGGCACTACGCATTGAGGCCAGCGCTACGCACTTGGCCTTTGGCGCTACGCACATGAGGGAGGCAGGCAATGTAAAAATACACTGCACTACGCGCTCAGAGCCCAGTGCTGCGCACAGGCCTAGCAAAGACCGGAAGCACCCGAGACACCGCCCAGTCTGCCCAGCGCTACGCACAGGCGCTACGCTCCGGCCAGATTTCTCCACCTTTTCTCAAAGAGCTCCAAAATCCAAAATTTTGTCTTCAAAACTTCTGCAAGCAGAGCCTAAGGTTGGTGAAACTTTTTTCTCTTCCCAAGCTTTCCTTTTTCTAAATATAAGGAAGTCATCCATAGTCAAAATTAGACCAAACCCTAGACTATATAAATATCAATTATTTATTCTTTGAGTTAGGGTTTGCAAGTGAAATTGGTTTTGAGTACAAAAAGAAGATTGGGTGACTATAGGCTAACCTCTAACCCCAAGTGCAAGCTCTAAAAAATCATTTTCACCTTAGCCTTCATTTTTGCAAAGATTTGACCTAAAAACCACTAAAAGCACCTAGTTTGCCCAAAAAACCTCAAGAAAATTCCAAAGGTCCTATTGTTGTTTTTGGACCAGTCATCATGTCAGAAGGAGATAGTCATACCAGTAGTGATGAGAGTCATACTCCCACCAAGCCAAAGCATCATGGAGGAAAAGCAAAAAGATTTGAGCCCCTAGACACCACTCCAATCACTTCATCTCCTATGATCCTTTCATGCTTCCAGGATGTAGGGTGCTACAAATTTTGTGAGAGGGTCAAGCAAGTCAACAGCCATTCAGAATTAACTAGATTGTTTGTCTATAGCTTACAAAACCATCAAATCAATCTGGCAGGTGTACAATTTGAGCTCTCATCTGAGATCATTTCCAGAGCAACAGGTATACCAAAAATTGGTGAGGTATGGTTCAAACAAAAGAAGCTGGAGTTGAGTTATTATGGGCCCTATTTGAAACCCAGCTATCAACAAAATTGTAAGGTTGTTTTCCCTTTTTCCCATTTGCTAGAGAGGTATGCTGTATTGATGATGCAGATTATCAATTATTTCACTTGTGAGGGGAGATACTCCCGGATCTACTCATATCATATAAGGTTGCTGATGCATTTTACCAGGGTCAAGATGATGAACCTACCTTACTACCTTTTCCGAAGCATTGATAAAATTGCCTCAGTTTTCAAGAAGAAAAGATATGACCACCAAATGCCAAGCCTCTTTCACCACTCCCTGATCAAAACTATTGTCCTATACCAGCTAGAGCAGCAAGGAATATCTTGGGAAACCTTCATCTCACATGATGTGTTTATAGACCCTCGGGCCTTCATCCAGCAGAACTTGCCTTCCACTTCACAACCATCTACCTCCACAAATCCATCATTTCCCCATGTGCCTTCTCCACAAATAATTTCGCCTCTTACCTCTTCCCCTAAATTTCCAAGTGAGGGGGCTGACAGTAGCCCTAGTGAAGAACAAGTAGAAGGCAACAGTCAGGAGGAAACTGAGACAGATAATGATGGACAAGAAGGGATCAGTGGAGAAGAAGATGATGAAAATGAAGAAAACAGTGAAGAGGAGGGAAGTAGCCATGAAGAAAGTAGTGATGGAAATGATGAAATTAGTGAAGTCGGCCACAAAGATGAGGGTAGTGAGCTTGATGAAGAGGAAAACAGAGATGAAAGTAGTGGGAAAGATGATGAAGAAGAGCAGTAAGATGATGAAGAAGAGCAGCAAACTGATGAAGAAGAGCAACAAAATGATGAGGAAGAGAAGCTAGATGATGAGGAAGAGTAGCATGATGAAGAGGACAACCATCAAAGTACACCAGACAGTCAAGGAAAGAGTCATGATAGTCATGACAGCAGTCATGACTGTCTTGACAAAAATCAGTCCATGGATGATAAAGAAAATCAGAGTGAGGCAAGTGCAGAAGATATCAAGCAAAATAAAGGTAAAAATGATGATAGCACTGCCTTTGAAACTCCCATTGTTACCCCTCTCACATGCACATATCACAGAGGGAGAAGAAATGTGTTTGTTGCCTCTAAAAGGAAAAGGGCCATCTCTTCTCAAACAACCAAAACATTGGACAAAGGAAAACAAAAAATGGAAAAATTTGAGTAGAAGGTACAATTAAGAAGGAGCAAAAGGATAAAAAAGACTTCTCAAGGGCCTCTTTTTGTTGATCTAGACAGTGATAATGAGGACCAAGGGATAAGTACTAAGTTTCTCCTCTTAGAAAAGGATGCCCAGCTTCAAGAATGGGAAAAGGACTTTGAGAGGGCACAAAGGGTCATATACTATTATAAAGAGGAGCATAAACATTTCAAAGAGGTGAAGAGGGGCCTTGCCTTACAGAAGAAAATGGTCAAACACTATGCAAGGAAGAGCATGCTTGCTAATGCCAAACTAAAGCAAGCCTTCATGGAGCTAGAAGAGCTAAAAAGGACCAAAGTGCATGACAGCCTCGGGATCTTGGCTGATGCTTCTCATCAAGTATCTAAAACCCCTTGAGGGGTCCACACACCAATTTTGAGGCAAATCCGGAAAATTTTTGTTTTTTCCAAATTTTTGACCCTTAGGAGCGCAGCACCCTAGGTGCTATGCACAACATTGGGGCATCCTCAACTCCTGGAGTTTTCATTTTTGGATTTTTCATATCACCAACAGTCTACCCACAAAATTTCAGGTCAATTGGAGCATTTTTCCCCCTCAAAAGGTCAAAAAACACCTCAAAATTGACCTTTTTGCCTCCTTTTTAGGCCTGGCGCTGCACACAAAGCAGTCATGGGAGATTTGATTTTTGAGCAGGTAAACTGCATCCATTCAGCACAAATCAAGTATTTTTGGAAATTAGGCTCATCACGATTTCCAACGAGCCATCACGGGGCCAAATCCTATGTCGGGAAGGGGTCCAAAACTCAGCTGCAACAGACCCTATTTTTTGCTGAAATGGCGCTACGCACAGAGACAACCTTTTACCAAAAAGTCAACAAAAGAAACTGATTAATGAAAATTTTGTTTTTTTAATGTTTTTTTGGGCAAATCACTCCTGATTTGATTTGGGAGTTATGTTTTGATGTTTTTCATTTATTATCTTATCTCTTATGTGTCTTGGGCCTTGCATGGTCATTAAGCACATTTATGACATTTATGGCTAAATTAGGGTTTCTGGAAGCCTCTTAGGGTTTCCACCTCCTCATTTGCTCCATAAATAGAGCATGAGGCTCTTATGTATTAGTTGGATTTTGATGACTTATGCTAAAGCAATACATAGTCTCTTGGAGTTTTTGATAACAATTTGATGTCTTGGAGCTCATGCATGCCCTGGTTTGCTTGTTGATGGGGAGAGAATGTTTGCAGGATCCACAAGCTTGGTTGATGGTGAAGTTTTCTTATGTTCATGTTTTCTAGTTTTCCATTATGTTTTCCATCTTTCTATTTTGCAGTAGGACAAAAAATTTAGATTAAGAAATGTTTTCTAATGGCACCTTAATTCTGTTTGTCCTTCACTGCCTCAATGTTTTCTTCTGTTGAGATATGTTAGGGAATCCATCTCTTGCTCCCTAAGAAGTTCTTAGCTTGTCCATTTCTTGAATGGTTTAGATCAGTTAATGTCAAGTATGATTCATGGCTAGCCCTTCATATTGTTGCCATTGAAATACTATGTTCTTGGAATCATCTCTTTAAAAGCATCTTTGCCTAGGTTTATCAAAGAAGTCTGTTTCAATCATGCTCTTTGCCTTTACTTAGCTAAATTTGTTTCAAGGAACCTTCATAGTTGTAACTTTAGATGTTGAGGGTTTTCTCTCCTTATATGGTTATAACTACTTGTGCATCTTAAATGTTTTTTCTGCTTTTAATGATGAAATCTATGAAAGTTAAATAAGTTTCTTGCCTTTATATGTTTCATCTAAATGTTTGTCTTGGTTGATTATCTGCTTTCAGTTTGAAATCAAATGGATTAGGTTTTTCTTATGCCTTTGATTCTCTTGCTAATGCTTATGAATCTTCTAACTCTCTCAGTTTACAAGTACATAAAGGATTCAATTTTTTCCCTTTATTAGCTTATTGTTATCAAGCTTAATGTTCACCTCATGACCCTTCATAACCTTAAAAGATCCACCAACCTAGTTCAAATTGCCCTGCAAATGCTCTTGAAACCATTGATGAACTTATCATGACCTTGTTAGACTCCATTTCCCAATGACTTAATAATCTCCCTTGTTTTCTATCTAAATCTATCTGAGCATCATACCCAACCAAAAACAATAAAAAATACCCTGCACTTAACATCTAGCCTAAAATCAACCCTAATCAACAAACAAGTTCACATCTTTGCATCTACTAGAGAGATCCCTCTTCGAATCCAGGAAGGCTAGGTCCTTGGATTTCAAAGCTTGGTTTGATGTTACCCCTATCCATTTGTATCTCAATCAATCTAGCAAATTACGGGGACCTAACATATTGTATACAGTTTATTTTTTTTATAATGTCAATTCCTAAAATAATACAACTACTTGATTTCTTTAAATGTGTGTGAATGATATCTTCAAAATGAATACTGTTATTTTTGGTATGTAATATTAAAATAAAATAATGATAATTCTAAAGTACATGTATTTATTTGCATTATTTTCTAAAATTTATTATGTTACAAAAAATCATATTATTCTAGATTTATTATTTTACAATTATTTATATTCATACAAATTTACAATTTCACAATTTTACAATTATGGTAATTTAACAATATTTACGATATACATTCATTTCACGTTAATACAATTAAAATTTTACAAATATTTTACATACAATTACAATTACAATTACAATTTTAGAATTTTAGATACAATTACAATTACAATTTTATAATTTTACATACAATTCCAATTAAAATTACGATTACAATCATTTCACATTAATACAATTAAAATTTTACAAGTATTTTAAATACAATTACAATTTTACAAATATTTTACATACAATTAAAATTAAAATTACAATTAGAAATAAAATCACAATTTTACAATTTTACATACAATTAAAATTAAAATTTTAATTACAATCACGACATAATATTTAATAAATATCATGATTTAATATTAAAAATAAACATCACGATCATGATAACCATCGTACAAACATCATATTCGACTAAAAAACATATTCAAATTCGCTAACTTCATCTAATCATCGTGATCATGATCATCTAAAAAAACACAAGCATTGTATAACATCATCTCAACACAAACATCAAATATACATCTCATGTCAAATAACTGCTATCACATACACATCTTTCTGCAAGTTTCACATTAAATGAACATATCTAACATGAGCTAACAATATACACATCATGATGAACACCAACATGTCAATTAAGTACATTTGCAACATGAACAGAAAATACATGGACCATATATATATATATATATATATATGTATATATATATAATGTAAAAAATATGCAACTATAATAAAAATGCATATAAATGTCAAATCTCTGGTGGTACATCAATAGTAGTACTAGTCAAGGCTTGCTTAGTCGATAGCCTCAACATGCTTAGATAGATGATGACTCATGGATGGTCCAACCTGCTCAGTGGATGGTGTGGCGACCTGATCAATCGATGGACCTGCACCCTCCTTGGGATCAAGTGCCTACTCAGGACTAGGACATGTCTGCTAAGATGGTGCAAACTACTCTGACGATGCATTCTTATGATCATGACTGGATGTTGCAGGCTGCTCATCATGATCATCTTTGGCATGAGGTGGAGTACTAGAACGATGATCACTCCCCTCATGATCATGATCATCAGATGATGCACTGCTCTGTTTTACTACATCTCCACCACGCCTACACCTCCTCGCTTGTGCCAGTACTCTGGTAGCTCCAACGATATGTCGCATGAGGGTCAATGTATCACAGGGCATGACTCTCCAGATATGTGTTAGCCTATCATTAGCCTGTATCTCTCTGATCGTAACCAGGCTGACTCCCTCCTCAGCTAGGAGTCAACAAAGTTGGTCACTCAAATCCATCCTAAATTGGGTGTCCGGACTACGCCTCACACCCGCCGGTATCTGCGCCTGATCAGGACCAGGTCTATCACCCTAATCCTTCACCTCTGCCATCTCCTCATCAACATGATCTACACCTAGATCATTCGGTGGCGGTGGAATATCATCGCCAATGAATGACCCAATATCTACAAAATATATATAAGTACACAACCATAATTATAAAATTTCATTAAACAAATTAATAAAACAAGTTAAAGAACATGTTAGAATAAATTTGCTAATTCTAATTAATTAATTAAGACAATAAATGAAACTAAATTAATTTAAAGAAAACACTAATATTACCTATCGCATCCAGTGGATAATCCTGTGTGAAGAGGATGTTGGCACACCCTCGACAATCCAAACCATTGTATGGACATGGCACCAGAATGAAGGAGTGATCATCAACATTGGATAGAAAATCTAGTGCATCATGAGATATCCTGGCAAAATATTCTGACTCGCCCCTCTTGGGCATCATCTAAACCCACATCTCCATCCGTACGTGCATAATCGACCTACGAGGATGTCGAACAAAAGTAGGCCTCCTCTCTGGAAACCTCTCAAAAAATAAAATAAAAATAACTCTGAAGAAAAAGGGAAGGTAAACCTCCCACATGCCTGAGAGCAACATCTATCTAATGTTGTACAAAACTGCCACAAACAAATCGCATACCAGCTCACAAATCGTGGCTCTTGTAATAAAGAATCAACATAAAATAAAATTGGGAAACTAATTCGATGCCCATCACTTGTATGGTGTGCAATGGTCGTCAGCAATAATGAGAGGCACTTCACCTCCTCTGCACTAAACGAAGCAATACATAACTGACCACTGGACACTTGAAAATCTGCAGAGAAAGTATATCGTCACTAATGTATCCCTGGGAGTACACCAATTGACTCCCTGCTGCATAGCCGATGGGGACATCTAGGAACTGGGGAAAATCCTTCCCTCTCCTAGATAGGCCAGTAATAAAATTTATGTCCTCCTCAGTGGGCGCGTACCACTGGCCAGGACCGACCCAGAAAGCCTGTTGGTGGGCATCCCACCTGAAGATAAGTTGTCCCAATAACCTATTATCGCCATTCAAGGATGTAGCCTCCTCGTAGAAATTGAGAAGGCCTACCTCCCTTAGGAGCAACTGGGTGGCTGCCATAATAGGGCAAGGGTACATAAGTCTCTCCCTCTCTCGTGCCTCCCACAGGATAACCACGTTATACTGGTCCTCCATATGTTCTTGATGTTCCCTTTATTCTCCCTATTGACGTCGCTGAATGATTCACATATTAAATACAATTTTTTTATTAAATGAGAAATGCGCCCCGAGGTAGATAGTTTGGTTAGTGCACCGCCCTCCTTACATCAGTACATGGTTAACGATGTGGTACTATAAACGATCACACCATTAACTATGTACTAATATCAGGAGGGCGGTGCACTCACCAAACTATCCGCTCTGGGGCGCATAGTTTGGTCAACACACCGACCTCCTAACACTGGTACATAATCAATGGTACGGTCATGTAAATGACCGCACTGCCTTCTTAGGTCTAAAAAAAAGCATGGTGCACGTTTTCGGTACCGCACTAGAACCCGATGCAGTTTTCGTTAGCACCGTTCGCGGTACGGCCTGTAAATTTACATGCATCACCGCAAATGGTGCGAGCCAAATGGCTCGAGTGCACCACAAATATATATATATATATATATATATATATATATATATATGCTAAAACGTTTAGTTATTGAGAAACAAGTAAAATACCTAGACATTTGGGTGTCGAGGAGGAATATTTGCTGAAGAACTTGAAAAACCAAATTTACCACCGTTTTCCAAAATTTAAACTCCACGAGGTGGGAAATGTACAAAAACTATGCATGCAATGGGAGCATCGATGGCAGGGCGCTTCACACAAGAGAAATTTGCCCTGGTGCTTGAGAGATCTGGAGCACTGAAGAAGTGAAAATGCAGATTTTTCGGCCAATAATTTTTTTATTTTACCCTATTTAGGTGCATGGGTTTTTGAGATAGACCGAGCAGTTTCAGCATAGCGCATGAAGCTTGTTTTTGTTTGAGCACAGGTTTTTAAGACACACCATGCCTTTTTCTGAGTAGTGCAATGGTGCACTACAGTAATGAGATGCATCAGGAGGGTTTTTACGGAGAGCATGGTGTCTCGGTGTGCCAATTTTTAGTACGCACCGGTGAGTTTTGAGTTAAACGCACCGGTGTGGTTTATGATGAGAAACACACCGGACAAAAATATCTGCAAAAACCTCCACCCACCAACCTCCTCTAGAGACCTCCGCTACAAAAAGATATCTGGGCTATTTTTATAAGGGGTTCCTCAAAACCATCTACTAGAGGGTTTTTTCCTTCTAGTGGGATGAATCACTCATAGGATTGGCAGATAGACATATATTATATGCTACCAAAAATTGAAAAAATGGTTCAAATGTAAAGTTCTTGTGAGTATCACTTGTTGTCAAGGGGTCACTTCTATATGGATTGTATTTTTTGTTGGGAACTAAACATATCTTGGCAGTGGAATTTAATTTCCACGAATGGTTAAAACATATACACATTTACCAAGGAAAGGTCTCATGTTGCCTTGGTTGGAGCATACTATAATATGTATAATTTTAATAATTGATGGTATTGTTCGAAAGCAGTTTAGTTTCGATATTGTCAAAAATATTATATGTTAAGGTTTGTGATTACATGTGATATTGTTTATGGCTTCATTAAAATTATGTTAGAAATTGTGGACATGGTTTAATGTGTTTTGCATGTAATATAGTTTATGAGTTATGATATAGTAATGCTATTCGGTTATGGATTTTGGTTTGGAGATGTATTTCCATATGGAAATGGACACACAAAATTAATAGTACTAGATGTTTTTTTACTAAGATTTGTTGGTATTAATTTTAAGGGCATTGTTGGGTTTATCAGTCGGATCCTCAATGATAGAAAATTTATTTTTGTTTGCCTTTGAAATTATGTGATGAAACCTGAGTAATGCAACATTATTTAAATTTCATCCAATGTGAATTCTAGGCCTTTGCATGGACAATTATTGTGTTTGGTTGGTAGTTGACTTGGCATTATTTTGAGGGTCTGATTGGCTAGTTCACCATGGACTTGACCTGACTCCTATCAATTGTTAAGTTTTTTCATGGAATTCCTCCACATAAAAACCTCCCCACTCGAGTATCTACAATTGGCATGCATGAATATAACATTGGAAACATTGCCCGGTTAATGAGCTTATCTGTAATATTTGCCTCCATTTATTCCACCAACTTGGGCTGAGCATTTCAATTCTTGATAACTCCCAAAAACATGATGTGTTTCTATTTCTTCCATTTTGCGATTCTCCCATATTTGTAAGTGAATTCTAGTGGTTGACGAGGTTTTTTTGTGTTTGGAGCTTGGTAGCATGGTCTATAGAAAGTCTGTGAAAATTTCATTTGTTGTTGTGGCTCCTCTACCCACCTAGTATGTACAAAACATTAGTATGTTAGGCCCCATAATACTAGTGTAGCCCATTATTATTGTTAGTGTATCCCCTTTATTATTATTATTGTGCCCATGTAGTCCCCATATTTTATTATTATGCCCCATAGAAGCCCACTATTTTTATCGTTGTGCCTTTACATTATTATTGTTATGTCGGCTAGGATTATATTATGACCCCTTAGACTCCTATATATAGAAATGAGGTTTTGTCATTTGAATCATCCAAGAATTTTTTATTTATGTAATGTAAAGGAGGTTTCCCCCTCGAAGAGGATGATTTCTAAGTTGTTGATATGTCTTTTCTTCTATTTTGTGAGTCAGTTTCATAACATTTGGTATCAGAGCTTTGGATTCTAGTGTTTCCTTGTCGCAAACAAGTCATCGTGGAATTTTCGATATAGATTTTTTCTTCAAAGCTTAAGAAGATGAAACACACCCATTTAAGCTGAAATTATGATGAACCTCGTGTCTGAATTTCAGACCTTGGTTCACAATATTTTTGGAGATATGATCTGTGGAATTTAGGGTTTTTGCAGGCTCCAAAATTTCATCTCAAATAGGTGACCAATGAAAAATCATCATAATTTTTTTTCAGGAATCAAATTTGAATTATGTAAAATGTGGAAAAAATTACTCGGATTTTAGTTTCTTGTATATCAATTTCATAGCCGAAGGATGAAACACTGACACGTGGCACACTGTACAAGTTCTCTCTACTGAACCAATCCATAATTAGGTCATTGTGGGAGATTGGGCATAAATTTGCCTTGAATAATCAAAATAAGGTATGACCTGTGCTATTGGAAATAAGGCTTAGAAAGCTACTACAAGACTGAATTTTAGATCTTGGATATCTAAAATTACGAAGTTACAACCGTTTCAAGATCAAACTCCTAAAAGCAAAAAAAATGTGTGTATTTTTTTAAAAACATTTGCATAACTTTTGTTTGAAAAATCAGTTTGAAGTGATTCCAAGGGCATATTGAAGCACATATATCAGTATTGACTTTTAAAATTCCTCCAAAAAATTATTCTACACCCATTAAGCCCTTACAAAACTCTACTATGACGCATGAAGAGGAATAATTGCATCATGATATATCAAAATTACGAGACCAAGTGCAACAATTTTCGCTCTCACATAGAACAACCAAAAGTGAACTAAAAGGTGACATAGATGGTTTAAAATAAGACACTGAAGCTAATATGGATGGGTTGAAGGATGGCATGAAAGGCATGGAAGTTAATATCGATGGTATAGAAGGTAACATGGAATATTTGAAGAAAGGCATGGAAGTTTTGAAGGAAGGTTTGGCAAAGTTGCTACAAGAAAAGCTTCCTAATGGTGAGAAGGTAGTAGAGGAAACTCATGATGAGAAAAAAATAAATGTTAGGCATGATTTCATAGACTCTAATATTAGATTTAAGACCCACCATATTCCAAAGATAGATATGAAGAAGTTTGATGGCAAGGATCCAATAACATGGATACTCCAAATGGAGCAATACTTTGAGCTCTATAATGTGAAAACCACACAAAAGGTACGTATTACAACTTTATATTTAGAAAAAAATCAGTTTGTATGGTATCAAAGGCTTTGTTCTCGTAAACCAATGGTCACTTGGTTGATTTTTAAGAAGGAAATGATAGCACATTATGAGGATACAAAGAGCAACAACTTCTTTAGACAATTGATAAATCTCAAACAAAAGGGTTCAATGATGGAGCACATTGAGGACTTCCAAAAATTGAATATAAGGGTAAATAATATTCCAAAGGAACATAGGATTGATGTCTTTATAGGGACTCTAAAGGATAACATCCAACATGAGGTTTGCCTTTGGGAACCCGATACATTGGAGAAGGCATTCAGGTTGGCAAGAAAAATTGAAATCAAAATTATGGAGACAAGGAAGCCTACCACTCACAACTATAAAGATGGAAGTGCTGCTACTGTTATCCTCCACAGTGTCCCAAGGCTAAGAAAGGAGACCGAAGGAGGTAACCTCAGACCACTTTCGACTTGGTAGCTAGCCCTACCAAATCAGAGAGGGCTCTCTCTATAATCTCACAGCCAACAAAGTGACTAGAGGGAAAATTTAATATTAGGCTAGATATTTAGCTAACTTAGGGTTTGACGTTTAGGGTTTGTTTGATCATGCTCAAACATCTAGGGAACTAGGTCACAATTTCAAATGATTTTGTTGCAGGGATACAATGGGGAAAGGTAGGTATCTTTTAATAACACATTTGAGTTGTCATTGTGGTATAGGGTTGAAGTAGAGAGGGATAAAAATGAGCATAGATTATGAGTTCATTTATTAGAAGAAATAAGACATAAGCATGAAAATATCATAAAAATAGAGCATAGAAACTATGAAGTTTGTTTAATACCTCATGAGATAATGACACGAAAGAATGGATTAATGAAAAACAAATATTCAATATAATGATATAACAGAGGAAAAACATTGTCACTAAATCATACCACAAGAATCCCAAGATAATAGCTGCAATTGTCTTTGTATTTCTGCAAAAATATAATGTACACTAGCTGCAAACCTTTGATTAACTGATGTCCAACCTTGAATATGACTTCAAACAAGCTACATATAGGTCACAAACTACATTATCCCCTCTCATAGGTAAAATCCATCATGATAGGAAATGATCACACCAATATCTCTGACCAAATCTAAAACTAGGGAGGTTAAGAACTAACTCCCTATTTAGCCTTTGACTGAAGTTTACAAGCATTAATGACCATGAATTTACATAGATTTGAAATTTACCAACAACATTACATTCAATTACATCATGTCAAATCATAAAAGGATAAATTACATCATGAGAAAATGATTTTTACTGAGAAAATTTGAAATTTTACCTTCTAACAAAAGCATAGCGCGCTCTCTCAGAAGCGTAGCGTGAGAGACAGAAGCGCAGCGTGCTCTTTGATGACATTTTTGAGGGGTTTTCCTTGATCTTTGAGATGACCTGAAAGATGATGAAATAGCCTAGGGTGTTTACTAGGACCCTGAAACTTTAAAACTGCAAAACGCCACCTCTATTGCATCTAAAAAATCATTCTCCCACAACTAAAGCGCAACGAGGGTGCTAAAAAGGAGGCAAAAACATGAATTTTGACCTGTTTATTTACTTTTTCTTCAAAATGGTAGCCTGACAATGCACACCAAGTATATTACTAAGATGTAATAGTCAAGGGCTATCCATCCATGAAAATTTTTCCTCATTTGGAGGCTCTAAGAAGAAGCGTAGTGAGCTCACGCATCATGAAATTGTCAAATTTCCAAAAATTCCAAAATTTAACCAAAATTTCCCAAAATTTTCTACAAAAATAGGGCTCAAAGGTAGAGCAATATATCTCTAACCATAAAAAAAATTTCAAAACTGAGAGAGGTTTTTTTTCTTTGCTATGTTATGAACAAAAACATCGTCCCATTTTTAAACATACTTTCCCATTTGTTTAGAATCCAAGTTTGAAGTTGGTCGCCAAAAAATTGCAGAAGCATAGCATACTCTCAGCAGAATCGCAATGTGGTCTTTGAGAGGGAATTTGGAGGCCTTCCCAGAAGATTATTGGGCTACAAGTGGTATGGTGGGAAATATTAAGAGGCCTGCTACACAATGGAGTCATCAAGCATTGAAAACCCTTGCTCGAAACCCCTGAAAAATTGACTTGAAGACAACATGTCCAAAAGTTGAACAAATGACTTGTAGCAACTGTATTTTGGGAATTTATCTCAAATCATAACATCTGTGCATAAACTGAAGGAGGTTTTTTTTCCTTGGTATATTATTGACAAAAAAATGTTTCACATTTTTCAAATTCATATTACTTACTTCAGAAACTAATTTTGAAGTATAATTGTCCTTGTGTGCAATGTAAAACTCAACAAATTATCACAAAACTCTAAAAAATAATGCCAATCACCTCCTTATTTCGTTTTCTGAAATGTCACCTCTGAAATTGTGACATGATCCCTTTTTAAATTAGTGACAAAAGGTTAGTGAGCTCACAATGGTAATACACATGTTGAATTTTCTCACAAAACCCTAGGCAAACCATACCTTCAAAGGATTTCTTGATGAAAGATGAGGTCATGATTTCTTGGATCTGAGCTAGCTAAAATCTAGAAACTTGCCCTACTTTCTTGTACTTTTTATTCTCATTGTCCATGGTTCCAGTCTACATGATAAAACCCTATCTAGGTAGAAGGGAAGGGTAGGGTATGATTGGAAAAATAGGGGAAAATAGACTGTTGTATTGAGGGAAGGGAATGGGGGGGTTGGAGACTGAGATAATTCTTGGGAAATTTTTTGGATAATGAGTGTTATGGAGTGTAGGGAGGTGGAATTTCTTGAAATGAATGAGGGGAAGGTGTGAAAAAGTGTAAAACACAGTCCTAGCTTAGGAATTTTCCAAGAGTGCAGCGTAAGCTAGGGTTTAGGGGAAATGAGGGAAATGAAGGGAAGGAGTATGGGAAATGTTTAGGGGAGGTATGTGAGGTATGGGGAAGGGTGATAGAGTAGAAAATAGAGGTTTTTAACCACTGTGATGAAGCAAAAACTCAAAGAAACCAAAAGCGCAGCGAAACCCTACTAGAGGGATTTCGATGAATATTTTAAGGAGAATGATGCATAAGACAGATAAAAAATGTCTACTTACTTGCCAAATAGATGTTGGAAACGTTGAAATGCTGAAAAGAACCCCTTTGATGCCTGCTTGGCCTCCAATTTCAAAAACACGACATAAGAGGCAGAAGCACAACATAAGAGGCAAAAGCGTAGCGTGGGAGGTAATCAAGTGGTTTTGAGGATGCGTTTTGATGCCCTGGTGGCTAAGATGAATCTCGATGGTAGAGAGGTTCTAAATGAAGGTTAAATGAGAAATTATAATGCTTTGGATGGTCTTCTTATAGTCTGGAAGTCGACTTTTTTCTTTGGGTCATGAAGTGACATCACTTGTCTTTTTGAAAAAGTGAATGATAAGATAGTGTAAAAAAAATTTATGAAAATATACCTCTTCATAAGGAGTAAAATGTACCTTAGAAATCATTTAGAATATCTTTTCCCTAATTACTAACTCCCATGATGTTGACCTAGGTGATGACATGACTCTTTTTGACATTTATGACCTTGAATATGGAGGGAGAAGTAATAAAACCCTAGGCACTAACCAACAATAAAATTTTATTTGAAAATTCATTTGAAACCATAATAATTTGACATAGGACCCTATCAACTAACATTGAAAGAGTACGTTTGATCACTAGTGACTCATAGACACTAACAGCTACTCCTAGACTTCCACAATCTACAAGGTTGACACCTCGACAATTGGAAGAAAAAAGAGCAAAAGGGCTTTGCTATAGTTGTGTTAGAAAATACACTAAGGTCATAAGTGTGTTGAGAGGAAGTTTTTTTACATATATTGTGAAGAGGAGTAATAAAAGGAAGAAGAAATTTCAAAATAAGAGGATATACACCAGGAACCAACCATAGAAGAAGAAGAAAGGAATCTGACCATATCTTGTAATACATTGGTAGGAATTACCACTCCTCAAAATCTTAATATAGAAGGACATATCAAGAAGAAAAATATAATAGTGCTTAATGATTTGGGTAGTACCCATAATTTTATTCATTGTAAGGTAGCCAAGGAATTGAATTGCTTCCTATACCCATCACTAGAGTGTCAAGTGATGGTTGCAAATGGAGGAACTATAAATTGCTATGGAAAGTGCCATAATATCAAGATAACCATGGGGGAATATGTATTGAATAGTCCAATTATCTCCATTCCAATGGGTGGCACTGATCTTGTACTAGGAGTACAATGATTACAATCTTTGGGGACGGTGGCTTTGAATTTTCAAGAACTTTTCTTGATTTTTTTTCGAAAGGAAAGGAAGTTCAATTACAGGGTATTGCGGGGAAGCCGAGAAATATAATAAACTCTAATGTCATGTAAAATATTCTGAAGAAATAAAAATGAGGCATAATTGCACAATTATGCTCACTATAGGTTCAAACATCAAAATCATCTATATCTCCAGATCTCCAAAAAGTCTTGGACCATAATTCCAAGGTGTTTGAGACTCCCAATGGACTCCCACTTGTTCGTGATCATGATCATGCTATTCATTTGATTCCAGGAAGTAGTCCTCCAAACACAAGGCCTTACAAATATCCTTATGCTCAAAAGAGTGAGATGGAATGTATGGTTGTAGAAATGCTAAGGCTGGTATAATTGAACCTAGTCAAATTTATTTCTCTGTTCTAGTAGTATTGGTGCATAAGAAGGATGGATCATGGAGTATGTGTCCAAATTATAGGGAGATCAACAAGCTCACTATTAAAGATAAATTTCCCATCCTTTTCATTAATAAATTATTGGATGAATTACATGGATAAATTTACTTCACCAAGCTCGATCTTTGTTCTAGATATCATCAAATTAGAATTAAGACTTAAGACATTTTGAAAACAACATTCAGAACTCATGAGGGTCATTACAAATTTTTGGTCATGCCTATTGAAATTACTAATGCACCTTCCACATTCCAAGGTTTGATGAATTCCATTTTCAAACCCTTCCTTAGAAAATTTGTGTTACTATTTTTTGATGATATACTAATCTACACCAAGTCTTGGAAGGATCATTTTCAAAATTTTGGCAGGGTGCTCAAACTATTGGAGGAGAAACAATTATATGCAAAAATCTCCAAATGTTTCTTTGGAGTATAGGAGGTGGAATATTTGGGTCATATTGTATCTCATGAGGGTGTTAAGGTAGACCCTAACAAAATTAAATCCATTAAGGAATGGAAAATCCCCACAACCATAAAGCATATTCGAGGATTTATGGGGTTAGCTGGGTACTATCGCAAGTTTGTTAATAATTATGGGAGGATATCAGCACCTCTAACAACATTACTGAAAAAAGATGAATTTTATTAGACTCCAGAAGCAACTAAGGCCTTTAAACATCTTAAAGAGGCAATGTGCCAAGCATCGGCTTAGCTACGCCAGACTTCACAATTTTTTTTATGGTGGAATGTGATACCTCAGGAAATGGAATTGGTGCGGTTTTAATACAAGAAGGATTACCCATTGCTTTTGAAAGTCTTCGAATCAAAGGAAAGTATTTACAGAAACCTATTTATGAGAAGGAAATGTTAGCAATACTACATGCACTAAAGCAATGGAAACATTACCTAATGGGAAGACACTTCAAGATAAAAACAGAACATGATAGTCGTAAATAATTTTTGGAACAAATATTATCTTCAGAAGAGCAACAAAAATGGGTCACAAAGATGTTGGGTTATGACTTTGAAATCATCTAGAAAAAAGGGAAGCAAAATGTTGTTGCAGTGCACTCTCAAGAAAGGATGAGGATGTGGAAGGATTTTTTTGTTTCATTCCTATTATCCAACCTGATTGGATAACCAAAGCAAGGGATGAATGGAAGAATGATGAAGAGGTGTGGACACTCATTCAAAATTTGCAGCAAGATCCCTATACATCTGAAACATTTAGCTGGAAAAATGATTCATTATGGTACAAATATCGTTTATATATTTGTAAGAATTCCCAACTAGAATAAAATATTATTTTGGAACTACACACCTATCCCTTAGGAGGGAAATCAAGATTTTTAAAAACTTACCACGGGGTCAAGAAGGATTTTTTTTGGGGTGGCCTTAAATCTGATATTCAAAATTTTGTGGTGGAATGTTTAGGTCTCCAACAAAATAAAGTTGAGACAATTAAGACCCTAGGTCTGTTACAACCTTTATCCATTCCAAGTCAATGTTGGGAGGAGGTTTCAATGGATTTTATCACAGGTTTACCCAAGTCCGAAGGAAATAATATTATCATGGTGTTAGTTGATAGACTTACCAAGTATGCACACTTTTGTGCATTATATAATCCATTTAAAGCCAGTACAATTGCTACTGCATTTATGGAAACAATTCAAAAGCAACATGGAAACACAAAGATTATTGTAAGCAACGTACATCCAATTTTTACACAAAATTTTTGGACGGAATTATTTTCTTGTTTTGGTACTCAATTAGCTCATATCTCATCATATCATCCTCAATCTGATGGGAAAACTGAGATAGTGAACAAATGATTGGAAGGATATCTTCGGTGCTTTGTATCTGATAAACAAACATAATGGGTAAAGTGGTTACCTCTGGCTGAATGGTGGTATAACACTTCCTTCCATACTGCAGTAGAAATGGCCCCATTTATGGCACTTTATGGATATCATCCATCATCCATCAAATCATCTTTAAGAGAAAATTCTAAGTTTCAAGCAGTGGAAGATCACATAGAGCATCAACAACAAGTTCTAAAACTCTTAAAGGATAACCTCACTTTGGCGCATAATCAAATTAAACAATAGGTATATTAACATTGCAACGAAAGAAGTTTCGATTTAGGCGACTGGGTATTTTCACGTGTTAGGTCCCTATATCACTAGTATAGTCCCTTATTATTGTTAGTGTAAACCCCTTATTGTTATTATTGTACCCTTGTAACCCTCATTCTGTTATTATTGTGCCCTTAAATTATTATTGTTAGGTCGGCTAGGATTACATTGTGGCCCACTAGGATTAGCTGTATTTATGCACTCCTATATATAGAAAGGAGGTTTTGTAAATTGTATCATCCAAGAATTGTTCATTTATGTAATGTATTGGAGGTTGCCCCCTCGAAGTGGCTCATTTCTAAGGCGTTCATATCTCTTTTCTTCTATTTTTGGAGCTGGTTACACAACATTTGGTATCAGAGGTTTGGATTCTAGGGTTTCGCTGCTCCAAACAGGTCATCGTGGAATTTTCGCTATAACTTTGTTTCTACGAAGTTTCAGAAGCTGAAATTTTTAGGGTACGAAGCCGAAATCCTGAGGAAGCTTGTCTAACAATTTCAGAGCTTGGTTCGCAATATTTTTGGAGATATCATCTGTGGAAGTTAGGTCTTTTTTCAAGCTCCTAAACAGGTCATCGTGGCATTTTCGCTATAAATTTTTTTCTATGAAGGTTCAGAATATGAAATTCATATGGTGCGAAGCTGAAATCCTGAGGAAAGTTGTCAAAAAATTTCAGAGCTTGGTTCGCAATATTTTTGGAGATATGATCTGTGGAAGGTAGTGCTTTTTCAGGCTCCTGAATTGCATCTCAAAGAGGTGATCGTGGGAAAAGTTCAATAACTCTCTCTCTGGGCATCGGATTGGAGTTCCGTAAAAAGTGGTCGTAAGTACATAGACTGCAGTTTACTGGCTATCAATTTTAGAGACGAAGGATGAAACAGTGACACGTGGCAAGTCGTACAAGTTCGCTCTACTGAACTAGTCCATAATTAGGTCATTGTGGGAGATTGGACACAACTTTGTCTTGGACAATCCAAATCAGGTCATACCTGTGGAATTTGAAAGAAGCTTTAGAGGGCTACTACAGGGCTGAATTTCAGATATTTAGGATTTTCAATTACAAATATAATTCAATTTCAATATCTAGCTCCTCAAAGCAAGTAAAAGGTGTGTATTTGTTTTTTCCAAATTGCATAAATCTTGTTTGAAAAATTAGTTTGAAGTGATTCCAAGGGCCTATTGAGCATATATTTTAGTATTGGGTTTTGATATGCCTCATAAAAATAATTCCATACCCATTAATCTCTCAAAAAGCGATACTATGACGCATGAAGAGGAAGAGTTGCAGTATGAGATATCAAAATTACGGTACCAAGTGCAACAAGTTTCGATCTTACGAAGAGCAATTGAAGATGAAATAGATGGTTTAAAAGCAGAAATGGAGGCTAAGTTGGATGTTTTAAAGGATCAAATAATAGCAAATATGGATGATAAATTAGTGGAAGATCACATGGAGCATCAACAACAAGTTCTCCAACTCTCAAAGGATAACCCAACTTTGGTGCAGAATTTAATGAAACAACAAGAAGATCAACATGACATCAAAAGAAATTATGAAGCAGTCACAAAAACAAGAACTCGACAAGTACGATCAATTTCAGAGTATCTTAGCAAGTGGAAGAACTTTCCTATAAAATATTCCACATGGGAGGACGAGAATTTTATACAGAAGCATCAAGAAATAATCAAGCGTTGAGGACAACACTTGTTTGAAGGAGAGGGGAATGTTAGGTCCCTATATCACTAGTATAGTCCCTTATTATTGTTAGTGTAAACCCCTTATTGTTATTATTGTACCCTTGTAACCCTCATTCTGTTATTATTGTGCCCTTAAATTATTATTGTTAGGTCGGCTAGGATTACATTATGGCCCACTAGGATTACATTATGCCCCCATGCACTCCTATATATAGAAAGGAGGTTTTGTGAATTGTATCATCCAAGAATTGTTCATTTATGTAATGTATTTGAGGTTGCCCCCTCGAAGTGGCTTATTTCTAAGGCGTTCATATCTCTTTTCTTCTATTTTTGGAGCTGGTTACACAACATCACGACTACAGCCATACAAACAAATGTCCCTCAACTAAGCTAAGAAGGATAATAAATTATCACAAAATTATTATGGTCCTTACAAGGTGTTACAAAATATTGGTACTATGCAATACAAATTGGAGCTTCCCGCATCTTCTCAAGTGCACCCAGTTTTCCATGTTTCATGCTTAAAGAAAGTTAGAGGTGAAAAGCTCCCAGTTCAAAAAATATTGCCAGAACTTGACGAGGAAGGAAAAATCATATTGGAACCTGAAGCAGTCATGGAAACAAGAACTCGATAGCTACGAAATCGATCAATTTTAGAATATCTCATCAAGTGGAAGAACTTACCCATTGAATATTCGACATGGGAGGATGATAATTTTATATAGAATCATCAAGAACTACTCAAGCGTTCAAGAAAAAAAATGTTTGAAGGAGAGGGGCATGTTAGATCCCCATAATACTAGTGTAGCCGCTTATTATTGTTATTTTAGCCCCCTTATTATTATAGTTGTGACCATGTAGTCCCCATGTTATTATTAGTGTGCCCCATAGAAGCCCACTATTGTTATTGTTGTGCCCTTTCATTATTATTGTTATGTCGGTTAGGATTATATTATGACCCATTGGACTCCTATATATATAAAGGAGGTTTTGTCATTTGAATCATCCAATAAATTTTCATTTATGTAATGCAAAGGAGGTTTCCCACTCGAAGAGGTTTATTTCTAAGTCGTTGATCTATATTTTCTTCTATTTTGTGAGCTAGTTTCATAACATGGTCATTTTTTTTTTGTAGACTGCATTGGTTTTGTTTCCCATTTTACCCTACTCCCTTCCTCATTTTTTTTTTGTAGACTGCATTGGTTTTGTTTCCCATTTTACCCTACTCCCTTCCTATCGTATACATGAAAATATATGTGTATTTTATTTCTCAGTTAGAAATTGAAGTTACCCTCAAATCATATGATGTCGATTTGGGTTAGAGTCATAAATCTCATGTAATTTTGGTAATGTATCCCCGTGCATCATGACCAGAACCCTTCGAGGCTATGGAGCCTTGGGCTTATGTGGTTTGACGATTATTTGAAATGGCTTGGTCATATCTTTACCAAAGCCGCTAATTATTCACCCATAGTTGATTAATTATAGTGTTAATTATTGTTTCTAGGTGTTGATTATCTCTTATATAATAATTAATTTTTCAAGCTTGTTGTGTTGTCAATGTTTTTTTAATCTCTATTATATTTAAAACTTCACCCTTACTTATATTCACAACAAAATAATATGGTTTTGTATAGCTTTTATTCAAAGTCTCATATGTTTCCAAATTTTCTTATCATGTTGCATGAGGGAGCTTTCGAGGTCTTATGGCTTCAACCAAGAAACCCATGTGAAGACCATGCACAAGGAATCATGCTAAACTCATGGCTAATTTCACTCACAAATGTATTTTCATAAAAATATCTATATATTGGCACCTTTTTTCATTGTAATTTGTTTTCGTTTAGACTGGTAGAGATAATGTTGTCTTCTCACCACCTAGTCTATCTTTTAAAAATAAATAAATCACGTATTAACTTCCACTATGAAAATATTTTGTTCTAACCCTGGCCCACAGAGTCTCCATTATAAAATATGATCAATATATTCAACCCTCTCACTTAGTTATCCATATTCTTCGTTATTATTGTTATTGTCTATTATCATATCATGAACATTATTGAATATGTTCAAACTTCGTGGGGGCTCCCTTTTGTGGGTAAGGGTATCGTGTCATTATGTTTTGATTTTCATCTTCCATTAGGGTTGATTATATGCATATATAATTTCTTTCCTTTTCCTTGCTTCAATTTATATTTCCTTAGTTTTTCTTAAAAGATTCAATGTCTTGTTCACAAGTTAATGAATGATTTCATGTTATTTGTCACCTATGTGTAATGAAAAAAAAAAAATCTACAAAAATGTGTTTCTTTAATCGAAAGAGGTGAGAGAAAAGGGTAAAACAAGTAGAGTCAACTCCTTCTTATAGGCGTGAGAATTAATTTCGGTTTTTACAAAACACTTCTTTGGGCACATGCCAACTTTTTGTTGTTTTTTATTCACAAGTTTATATCATGTTACTTTCCAGTTTATCTTGGATACTTTGTTTATATTTTGACAAACACAACATATGTATTTGTATGTTTTTTATGCACATTTATTTTGTGGTGCCACTATGTATATTAATGATAAATAGAGATATGAGGAGTCTGGAGATACACGGTTTTATTTATGAGATCATGATATGTGAAAACATGGGTTTTTTTTATTGGTTGACTACATATGATTCATGGTTATAGTACAATCTTGCTATGTTTTATAATGATCAATATTTAGGAGATAATTGAAGTTAATGATTTTAGTTTGATTTATGTTTTAAAATAAACAAAGAGGCCTAATCGAATGGAAATGAGGGTCCCACCTATTAGTGTCCAATTCTCAACTTAAAAAATCCTAAACTAGCCTTTATTAATCTTTCCTCTTAGCCCTAATCATACTAATTAGGAATGCAAATAATTTGATTTGTTAAGTTTGGAATGAGTCAAAACCACTCGAGGTCTCTTTAAAAAGATGAGAGATCTATGAAGGCAGGAGAGAGAAATTTGTGAAGAGGAGAGGTTTTTATCTCTACGGAGAGACCAATTAAGGTGACTTCTCTCAATTGTTCAAGGATCTATGAAGGTATCTTGTGTTCTTTATGATCATTTACTCATTGTTTGGAAGGTGTGATTTCTATTTTGATGGGTGCTAATAGTGATCTTTCTACAGGAAGCTAACTCCCCATTCACCCAAATATAATATAATTTATTGAATTCATATCATTAATTAAGTGCTAATTTCTTTTCTCATTATAATGTAATGGAAAAGATGGAATAGAAAATGAAATCAAGAGCTATTAGATATTCCTCGTTTAAGTTTGAGATAATATCTACAATCTCGTGGTCTTAGTTGAAAATATTTTATTTTCATGTTATGGAAACCAAAAACTATAAAAACAAACATTGAAACACTCATATATTAACTTAAAAAATCTATTAAAAAAGGAATCAGTGAGCCATGAAATATAATGTTATCTATTAGCCTTGTGAAATAAATTAGTGATAAGAGAACATAGTGCGAAACAAAGGTCTAGTCAAGTGGATGACTTTATTTCATAGTGAAATGCATAATCTGCTTCTTCACATCTTCATCTCTCGACATTATTAGTAATTTCCTCTCTATGTGCCATTAATACAAACCTACAATATGGAGGTTTAGCCATTATTATAAACCTATAATATAGAGATTTTAATTTTTTGAATAGGGTAAAGATGTCATAATATGGAGGTGAATCCATAAATCAAAATAGTATTGGACATGTAATCTAGCCAATCACTATTAATAATAGGAAGAAATCAATATTGTTATATGCGAATCCCATCTCATTAAAATATCTATATTCTCTCTCAAAACTTAACAATCAAAAGAAAATATAAAAAATTATTCAATTGATTATCTAATATAAAAAATTATTCAATTGATTATCTAACACATAAAAAGAAACCACTTTATTAAGATTTGAAGTTTACATTCTCTTTACCACGTGAGCATATCTCCACACATTTTCTTTATTTATAGTAATATTGAATCCTCCATCTATATATGTGTGTGTGGGGATCGTTATTTATCACGTTGTAATGCATTTGTGGCAGACAGGTCTCTTTTTTTTGGGCATAGGCATCGGATCGATAGAATACTTTTCACAAAAAAAATTATCGTTATTTATCGTGTTTGAGGCAGGATTTGGAGTTTTAATTTTTACAGAATGGAAGCATCACGGTTTTGTGAAGAAGATTCGGATCATATATTTAATAATCTGCCGCCTGTAGATTCGGATACTAATTATACTAATAATAATCCATGCACACCATTACAACAGTTGGACGCAGATCTAGATGCAGCCGAGTGGTCTTCATGGGATGCTGCTCCCTTAATAATGTGTCGTTGCCAGCAGACTTGCAGACAATAGAAGAGTATCTAATGGATGAAGATCTGGAGCATATATTGTCTTCCGATGCTAGTGAGTGGTACCGCCGACCCACTCACCGTTGACCTTAGAACTATTTGAACCAATGATCTATTACAAAGAGTGTCTTAGCAATGCACTCATTACTAAATGTTTATTCTCCACAAATTTCAATTTATAAAGTCTATATAACTTGGTAAATTTGATCACAATTTTTAAAATTTTAAACATACATATAATATTTGAAATAAAAAAACTCTGAAATATGGTATCTTTTTTTCAATATAAAGAAATGCATGGTATTTAGAAAAGAATATTAAAAATAAAAAGAGTTTCAAACACAATATTTTCATATCCCTCTTAAATAATATATATAAAATAATTGAAATTAAAAATTTCTTATAGTTAAAATATTTTAGGTGCATGTTATTAATCATGAGAGAGATGTTTAAGTTTTTCTATATTCAACATGAGTTGACATGTGATATATGTGTATTTATAACCAACGTATGTCCATTTGCACTCAAAATTTATATGTGCCAAGAGGAATCAAATCTCTTGACGTGAGAAACAATTTATACTATTCAAGTTTAATATTCAATGATCAACGTCTACCTTCAAATGCAAAATAGAAAAGTATTTAAACATCTAAATATGTGCATATTTAAATACAATGTAAGATGATCATTACGATAAGAAAATCCCATTTTGGTAAGTATAATGAATATGCAATATAAAATCTTAGGTGTAGTCTAACTTATAGCCCAAATGGCCTTTTTCACTACTTTTCTTTTTTTCTTTCTTTCTTCTTCTTCTTCTTCTTCTTCTTTCTTTTTTCTTTTCTTTTCTTTCCTTTTTTTTTTTTCTTCTGGTTAATCTTAATCAAAATCGACAAAGATTTTTAAAAACTTGAGTTTAAATTGTTTAATTCGCATAATTTGAGTGCCCATGGGGTTTTTTAGAGTGCTAAATCCATTTATGCATTCAAAAATATTTTTTAAACAACAAAAAATCTGGAAATTGTATTTTGATAAATTCAGATGAAAAAAGATATTTCCTCTATCAATTAGACTAAGCCAAAAATCACACATGATGTTTACTTTACTTTGTGATCTTCTGTGCATTTTTTAAAATAATGGTTGCAAGTATGCAATGTTTTTCGTTATTTTAAAAATTTATAAAGCATTTTAAAAAATTATATTTTATAAATTTAAAATGGATTTGATATATATTACTGTATAATTTGTTGAATTCATATCATTCTTTAAGTGTTAACTTATTTTCTCATTATAATGTAATGGAAAAGATGGAATAGAAATTGAAATCAATAACTATTGCATTGTCTTTGTTTAATTTTAGGATAATAACTACAATCCCATGGTCTTAATTGACAATATTTTATTTTCATGTTATGGAAACCAAAAACACTTGGAATAATGTAATATTCCCAATTTTTGCAGCTAATGGGAATATTGCATTTTAATTTCAGTTTGCTTAGCTCATGAATAAAAGTATAAAGGAGGAACTCTAAAACTCCTAATCAGCAAAATAAATTAATGCCCAATGTGAACATGAACAAATCTGGGCCATTTCAATAAAATACATTTAGGTGTTAAAAGGAATGAAGAAGGTTGACTAGGTCAACAGGACCAAATCACAGCAGTGTCTAGATGCATTGAACCTCCTTATTGTTCAGCGAAGTTTTAGATGGAGACTCTTCATGTGAAAAGGGTTAACTCATTGGAGGTGTTTTAGGGTTTTCTAAGCCCTAATGTTATAAAATAAAGAGGAAGGCCACAAGAAAATGTTTTTGAAGATAATTCGATTTTGGGATTGCTTGGGCAACTCAAAATCTCTAGTTGTTTAGCTAGAGAGAAGAATTTCTTGTTTAGGAATTCCTCCTCCTTCATTGAGGAGCTCTTGAAGGAGTACGTTCTGAAATGCCTCACATATAGGCTTGATGCCAAGCATCCTCCATCAAGACAACGTTATTTCTGTAGCAGAATAATACTGTGTTGCTAGGTGTTGCAGTGAGGGGTTTCCAACACCACTTCCAAATCTAGTTTTGCAGAAAAGGGAGTATTCCTTTCTCTGGAAGATTAGTGAGGAAGCATTGAGCTTCAGTTCCAAATCTTGGCATCAGGCCAAAGGACCTTCCAACATCAACTACGCAGTATACTTCAGAAACTGCATTATTTTCCAGTGCATTGCTGCAGCAACGTTTCTACCCTAGTTTGGTGCTCATTTCCTTCAGGAAGGGCCATTCCTTCTTCCGGAAAGTTTGTACTTCAGCCTCTTTTGTAATTTTGTATATTTCAGCTCATCTATTCATATTTTCAATGATTTTGCATTTTTCAGATCCATATTCTGCAGATCTAATAATTGTATGTGTTCTTTCATGAAATCCCCTTGTCGAGTGATCTATTTAATGTATAAAAGGAAATGAATCTCCATTTTTCTTCATGCTCAGTTATAATAAAATTCAGATCTGATGTTTCAGACATATTTTTTCTAATGTCTCCAGAAATTACGCTTTGCATGCTTCAGCCATTTTTTGCATACTCAAAGTCATGGGAAATCAGCATTTTTAAGCATATCCAGGGATGGAGGAATTGTTTAACATAGCTAGAATGATTTTTTTGAGCTGAAATTCTAAGAATAGGTCCCTCACGACCTAATATAAAATAACCTCCCGCAATTTCCCTTAATTGTATGCAAATTTCTGAATAAATCTATTTTAGGGTCAAAATCACTGCTTTTCCCCACTTTTTGGATCCTAAATTCATATCTGAGTTGCTGCTATACTTGAAATCAATTTCTGAGTGTCTATCAGCACATTTTATGCACTAATAGCTCTCTTCACTTTCAGTAGAGCGTTTTACTTTGCTGCAGCCCCTCATTGGGCCTTCTCTTGAAGATAACTAGGTGTGGGGGATCTGTTTAAGCCACCTAGTATTATTTGTTTCAACTCAAATCTTGGATTTAGTGTGTTTATTGTCTAATCTAAAGGATCCAAGAGTTATTTTCCTGTTCTAAAGCATAGTTTTCTGAATATGCGTTTTTAAGTGCATGATTCATGAGTTGTTCCTAAATAGGAATATTACAAATAATTATTACTTTAGTATATAAGTATGATTGGGTTGTTGGTTGTTGGAGTTTTGTTGAGATATTTTCTCAACAATATTCTCCTTGTTTGGAATCTGTTGGATCCCATGAGCACTATTTATGTGGCCTGCATTTAGTTTTGTGTGGGTAATATACGAATTGTTTTGAGTGAATCTATCCAGGATGTTTGCTCTTCCAATTTATTTTTTGGTATTAGATCCTGCATAGGCTTGAATCCTTCCAAGGAGAGCCCAAAGAGATGGAAGATATATGAGGTTTTGTTCTTTGTACATATATATTGTATAGTGTGGAATTTGTATGGTGTCACCAGGAGATGAGTCTACAGAGGATATTGTGAAACTGTAGCTGTCGTTTGAATTTTCTAATTGAAGCGATTGTGGGTGTCAAAATTTCAACCATTGCGCCTCCATGAACATGTGGTGAGTTGTTCATCATTTTTGTATTTCTGAACAAAATAGTGTGATCAAGTATCTGTATATTTTAGTAAAATATTAGCATTTTATTTTAATCGACCTCATCTTTGTTGCATCTCTATGAGGAAGCATAAGTTAGAGCCATGTTTGTAGTGTTAGAGGCATCGTGGATGGATGGTGATTCATTGCTTCACGTCTAACACATGACCATAGGCTTGAAACCCTATAATCCTAGAAACGTCTTTGAGTAGTTTCCTGTCATAAATATCCAGATTAGCATCATATATGGAAGACGTGCTAATTGCAACCCGACTCTCGACGTTCCCAACCTTGCACACATGTTGACAGTGTTGGAACCGCCAACATTGAGGGGATCTCCCCGATATGAAGTCCCAATTAGACTTCACACCGTTAGATCTAGGAGTCCCATCCGAACTAAAGGTCTGATTTCCATTTCTTAAATATATGCCTTGGTTCTGACTATCAGCAAGAGAGAGGGGTGAATATGTACTTTCAAAAAATAAGGGGGTTGTGCCTCGTGAATGTCTAATTGCAAGTATGCCAAATTTCTTCTACTACGAGGGAGAGAGAAAAGTGAGACTCTAAAAAAGAGGTAATAGTACCACCCATGAAGATACACATATGAATCAAAGGATCTATCTAACATCTAATAGAATCTTCCACAAGGGATATGGTAGTCATTACACCAACAATTGAGAAAGATATTCCTAATATCCTACGGAAGATTCCAAAAGGATCGGACAATAATAACAACCATTACAACATATTCTCAATAATATAAGTACTAAAATAAACGAAATATTTCAACTATCTTAGCACATGTGAAAGAAAACATGAAATACAAACATCCGCAAAATAGTCTTACAAACATTCATAGTCCATGCATGAAGAACGTGTTGGCCTCATAAGGCTTTTGTTATTAAGTAAAATTTCCAAGACAGGTATGTAAAATGAACATCACTAGTTCTAATAGTAGAACGTTGGAGCCACTCCTTGCTCCACAAAAGAACTACCTTATCTCTCTAATGTTTTGATGGTGGAGCTAAGGTGAAATTTCCTTTTACCATACAATGAGGGAGTATATATAACCAAGGGGTGTCTCTTTGACTACCCTCATGACTGTTTGACTTCCTATGACTTCTCGACTTACATGACTCTTTACATTCCATGTGTGTCCTTTGGAATTCCACTTTAAAATACATTTTGAATACAATATACATGGTCCACAATAGTTATGTGGCATATGACCACTCATGAGATGACATGACATTACATTGCTAACATGGAATGTTAGATGACATGACAATGTCAAGCCACTGTTGCTACTAAAAGTTTAGTGTCTTCGTGAAAGAGTTTTCCTTTTCACCTCTGCATGCCTTGGTGATAAGGAGCATTCAATGACCTCAAGTCTTGGATAATGGTCACAAACTATTGTCCTTTAGCTTTCTCTTGATTAATCATATTGTAAGTTAAACTGTATGTGTGTCTTTGAGCATGCTTCCCTCCTTCTCCTTCTTCATCATATCTCCATGACATGATAGAGTACTTGTTATCGAAATTCACTCATGACAAGAAAATTTCAATCTGAAACCCCTAGCCTAAGATGATGCATTATGATCCATGAACTGAGCTAAGAACAAGTGATAATCTAGACAGGGAGGCTCAATGACTACACAGTTGCACACTTCAGGCAGGAAAAGGGAATCCTTGAGCCTTGATAATGTGCAGTGCATAGTTAAAGCTAGGTTGAGGGACAAGACTGTGCAGTTTTTAGAGCTAGAGGGAGAGACTGCAAGGATGGGAACTCGGAGAGCTTACGGTGCAGTTTTTGGAGTTAAGGAAGGTCAGGCTACAGCTCATTTCAAGGGATCAGGGGATGAGCTTGAGGCTTGTGGTTGTGAAGTGAACAATTCAAGTTGGGCTAGAGGTCATGACTATGCAATTCTGAAGGTCAGAACCAAGGATTGGTCACAGAAACTGCGCAATGTAGCTATCCTGGGAGGAAATAACTTCACACTGCACATGTCCAAGCAGAAAGGTCACAACTAGAGGAATTCAACTGCACAGTGTGCATCTCAGGGAAGGTCGAGTGAAGCTAAGTTTCTTGGTCTGGAAGTTTTCCAAAAAATGACTAAGTGCGAGACAGGGGAGATCAGTGTGAACAATTATGAAATTTGACTGTGATCACACACTTAGCATATTTGACGACTCAAACAACATAGATCATCCATTATATACAAAAAAATAATTTCCCTCCGTGTGACAAATTTACAATCAGTTATGACAAGTGCAACACAAAAGATACACTTTACGATGACTGTGATGACACTTGTGCAAGAATTCTCAAAAATTTTGGAAATGAGTGCAACGGGAACTTACAAGGTTAAAAAAACTCATTTGCACAAAGGTGACCTCTTGGAATCACTAGAATAAACTCATACATACAATGTGGAAGCCAACATGATAAAATACGACACTTTTCCTATCTTGCAAAAGGGATCACATCATTCTAATAAAACCAATAAAATGAACTTCAAAGTTTACGACAATAATGAACAAGACCCAGGAAGGCTCCGAAATTTTGTATCGGCCAAACTTTTGGAGGTGATTGTAGCAACTACAACACTTGGAGACACAGTGGTATAATTCTAGCTTCTCTATCTCATTTAAATTCTTTCGTGCAAGGCCTTGGTTCTTTGGGGAGTATTGATTCATCGTGCATATCACTTTGGTTTTCTGCATGGATTTTCACATGGTTTTGGGCATGATGGTTTTATGCTCCTGGTATTTTGTAGATCCAGTTAAGGGAATCGTGGTTATGTTCTAATCCAGGGTTAATGGATTTGGGTTTATGAATGCTTCGACATGTATATATATATGTGTTGTAGCACCAAAAGAAATATAATGAAAAATCAAGCTGGTAGTCCCAGTTTGGGATCAAGGGGAAAATATCTATGTATATATGTTTTCTATTTTATGCTCCCACTATTGTTTATTTTCTATTTTTTAGAATTTGACTGCAGATAATTTCTATACATGGTCAAAACCTACACTTACCCCATGAGTGCCCCGTGAATAAACGAAGACCCCGTCATGCCATTTCAATTTAACTCAACAAACATTCAACAATATCAAAATGTTTCAAGTGGGAAATGGTAGTGAAGCTCACGAGTTTAAGATTTTAGAGTATCATTTTTCACCTCTGGTGTTGCTCCGCTGCAAATAGGCCTGGAAAACACCCTGATGGAGTCACTACAGGAACACAAACATTGTTTTGCTACCAGCGAGCCTGAACAGTACCTAGATAGAGCTTCTTGATTTACCTCTTTGCATAGGAAGCCTTTCTCTTCTTTCACATTTTTTTTTTAAAGAGGAATGTGCATTGGAAGGAGAGGTTTTTCCTTCAAAGAAGCATATAGATACCTATGATTTAGTTTTTATCATTTAGATTTTCCCCTTGTCCCTTTCTACTGATTGGATAAGCATGAAAACACCAAAACATAAAATACCGAATATAGGAACATGAGTTCAAGGTTTCCCAGATAGACATGAGTTCAAGGTTTTCCAAAAACACTCCTTACGGATGGATTCTATTTTTCGCCTGAACTTAATTTTCCAAAATACATAACCAACACAAGGAAGACATACCAATGGCTAACAAAATGTTGAAGTGTCACAGGACTCCTTAGACTTCAACCACACAAAATCTCAAAAACCAACACATGTACAAGGACAACACGTATTCACACAATGAGACAAGAAGCAAATAAAACAACAAGAACAAGAATAAATGAAACAAAATAAAACTATTTACATAATTTAGGGCGCAACCCCTGATGTTCATTGAAAATAATGCTTCAGATCTTGGCCATTGACAGGGAGAGAGTTAGTCTTCCTGTCAAGTGATTGAAGGTGATAGGTGTGTTGGCCAAGCTTCTCATGTACAATGAATGGTCCAATCCATAAGGATTGAAACTTGGTTTGTTTTCCTTTGTCTTCGTGGGCTTTTTCCCAATTCAAGACTAATTCACCCACAATAAAGTTGTTCTTCCCTGCAGACGTCTTGTTGAACCACCTCTTGATACGATTTTGGTGAAGTAAAAAATTTTCTTTGGACTTCAATCTTTATTCTTGGACCTTATGAAGGGTATCCATCCTATGTTGCACTAACAGACATGGCTTGCCTTGGTATTCTTGGGAGAGTTAGAGAGAAGGAAATTAGATATTAGCTGAGAGGAAGGGTTATTTTCAGCATACCAGGAAGTCAGGGGAGGTGTTCAAGGAAGGCTTAGGTGTGACTCGGTCAGATAACAGAGCATTTACCAAAGTAGAGTGCCAGTTCCTCTACAAAGAGAATATGGCATTCTTAATGATGCGGATCAGATTCTTATTCGTGGATTCAACAAGAACATTCCCCTTTTTGAAAATGGCAACAAGAAACAGTGAAGGAGGCCTCCTGAAACATCTTTCCTGATCCTAGTTGGAAAGTGATCACCTAAACTAGGTGGGGACCACACATGTGATTTTTGTCGAAAAGTCTATTTTTAGACATATAGATCATGGACCAGGAGCTGCAGTATGCTATTCTTGGAGGATTGATCATGTTGGTTAAAATAGATGGACCTCTATTTTTAGCATTTAGGTCGAAGTCTATTTTTAGACTGGCAGGCTAAAAATAGAACAGTCAAATATTATTTACCCTTAATAATATTTGGACTCTAAACTTCAATTTACTCTCTTGGAGCACTTCAGTTTGACCCCCGGATGTGGGGCATGCAGCTGCCAGAAGGATTTACACTTTTCCTATGGGTTAGTTGAGCTAATGCATGGTTGACTTCAGTTAGAGCTCAAGTGGCGGAGTTCGGTGGAGTTGATGCGACAGTTAATGGAGGTGGTGTTCTCGTTAACTAGTTGAACTAGTTGTATTTAGTTTAACTAGCTAATACACTAGAGATGAGTTGTGTGAATTAAATATTATTTAATTCACAAATTATTAACTCATTATTCAACTAAAGAACACATCAGTTTAACTCAGTGCATGGACAGTTCAGTGGCGACAAGTGAAAGAGGTAGATGAAAGGGTTGAGTTAGCTATCAATTGCGACATTAGTTGTGCATGAGATTTGCACTACACTTGGAGGAAATTACCAATGAAAATTGCGCAGTTGGAGCCAGTGAGATTCGAACTTGGATCTCTATTTAGACCAGCCTTGACTGCGCAATAGAGGCAGGGAAATTAGTGGGTGTGTTTTGAACCTGTGACTTGTTCAAAACCAAGCTAGCTTTTGTGTAGCTTTGGGAGATAGTACTGAGTACTTGTGAGGAGTTTGTACTATGTATTTTCTGCATGTTCTCTCCATATAATATACAGAATAGCTGAGGGGTTTTCAGCTATAAGCTTTCCCCATACATACTGTGTTAATGTGTGTGATGATTTGATGTGCTATCGCTTCTATTCTTTCCGCATGTGACAATTAATTGTAGAAGAGATTATGTGTCATGCATGCAATTCGAAATTGATGTGTGATCAGGTTAATATCCATTGAATAAGTGATTTATTCAGAAAATTTCTACATGGTATCGGAGCAATATTAATTGTCGAGATCTATTACGGTGATTGCAAACTTATTTCCTCGGACAGAGCCTGCATACAGGCCAGATAGCCTCCTGATTCATGTTTCTTTGGAAAGTGAAAGGTTTGGTAAAAGCCCACATGGGATCAAATCTACGGTTGGAAATGATTTGTTCTGGTGTAGATGGAAGCGATTGAGTTACCGGCTAGTGGTGAAATTCCAATTTGCGATTTGTGTTCTTGGTGCCGCGGCGAAAATGTCTTTCAACGGGTTGCGACTAGAATATGCCTTGGAAGGCAGTTCGAATTATGTTGCATGGAAGGACCGCATGGAGGCTGTATTAGATGATAATGGGTTGTTGGAATTCGTGGAGAAATAGATTCCAAAGCCTACTTCTAATGATGCTGTTGTTGTGGAAGCCTGGCGAAAGAAACAAGCAAAATGTCGAAGGATCCCGTTGGAGGGCGTAAAGGATCACATTGTATCCAGCCTGCATGGAAAGGCTTCTCCATATTTAATGTGGAAAGCTTTGACGGATCTGTACCAAAGAAAGAGCGACCAAAGGAAGCTGGCGCTCAAAGATAGACTCAGGAACATCAAGATGGAGAAAGGCGACAGTATCGCCCAATACCTCACGAAGTTCACTCAGTGCAGCTATGAGCTGGGAAGTGTGGGGGTGACTGTCGAGGATGAGGACTTGGTTGACCTGGCTCTCCTTGGTCTTTTGAAGGCTTGGCATTCCTATCAGGATAGTGTCAATGGTCGGGAGAAGTTTCCTGGGTGGGAGCGACTATGGTCGGATCTCATGCAAGAGGAGATCAGGAGGACGACCAGGGACGGATCTTCCTTAAGATGCTTGATGAAAATTGCGCTTTGGTGCAAAGAAAGAAAGAGGGGAAAGACGAGGAGGAAAGATCTCAATGGGGACCTCCAGATGGTAAAGAGCATGACATGTCCAAAGTGAAGTGTTTTCATTGTCACGATCATGGACATTATGCCACAAATTGTCCACAGAAGAAGATGAACAAGCAGGCTGCTGGAGCTGCAGCTGGTGAGGCTCTTGCCTCGCAATTTGAGTTGGACTTCTCATTGATCGCATGCATGTTGTCTAGTGCATTGGGATCGGGGTGGTATATTGATGAAGTGGCGCTTCCTTTCACATGACGGGAGATGTGAAATCTTTTCAATGACTTGGTGGAGAAAAGGTCTCCGGATGCATGTTGAATTGGGCGACGGTGGGCCGATGCAATGCGGCTAGGCATTGGTACCATAACCTTTCGGACGGAGTCGAATTAAACTCATTCTTTTACAAGATGTATTGCATGTACCGGGTCTAACAAAGAATACGGTCTCGGTCGCAATGTTAGAGGATCAAGGGTATGAAGTTGTCTTTAGAGAGGAGAAGAATTTTGCTCCAGCACAGGCACAACGGGACAAGTCGAACAGTTGGGATTCGAAGCGAAGATGTATCCCAAAATTAGTAGATGGGATGTCTACGGAGCTTCCTCTTTGTTGGGGAAGCGAGAGAAAGATGTCCCCCTTTAGTCTTGAGAGGGAGCAAGTTTTGCATGCAGGTGATAGTGAACCTCGGGATGTGGAGCAGCCACAAGAGGATCATGGAGTGGAAGAAACCACTCATGCAGAGAAATTTCGTGCCAGATGGGCAGAGGGAGTGCATGTAGCTATACCACCAGGTGAGAGGTGGGGCGACATGCATGATTGATCCCAAGAGGAGATTTCTCGGCAGGATTCATGAGATGGTGTGGATCTCATGAGTTGAACCTGGCTACAAGGTGCCCACAGCGCAGCAGTAGCAAGATCAGTTGGAGTGATGCAGGCAGATCAAAGTGACAGTGTCGGATACTAGAGCGCGGATCAGAGTTGACAGCAAGTGCAAGAGTGCATGGGTGCAAAGAGTCAACAGCGCAATCGTTCCTGATGACATGTGCAGTTGGCCAAGCAAAATTCGAAGACTTTTATGATAGATGCTAGATACATCAAGACTGATTGAGTTGTTTGGAGCCTATTCAGTTTCAGAGAAGTTGCAGAGCACATGCATGGAGTTGCATGGCGCTTGTGGAGGTTGCAGGGCGAATGCATGGAGTTGCATGTCGCATGCAATGACAGTCCTTTCTTGTTGACAGGGAGTGTTGAAAATGGCAACAAGAAACAGTGAAGGAGGCCTCCTGAAACATCTTTCCTGATCCTAGTTGGAAAGTGATCACCTAAACTAGGTGGGGACCACACATGTGATTTTTGTCGAAAAGTCTATTTTTAGACTATGTCTATTTTTAGACATATGGATCATGGACCGGGAACTGCAGTATGCTATTCTTGGAGGATTGGTCATGTTGGTAAAAATAGATGGACCTCTATTTTTAGCATTTAGGTCGAAGTCTATTTTTAGACTGGCGGGCTAAAAATAGAACAGTCGAATATTATTTACCCTTAATAGTATTTGGACTCTAAACTTCAGTTTACTCTCTTGGAGCACTTCAGTTTGACCCCCGGAGGTGGGGCATGCAGCTGCCAGAAATATTTACACTTTTCCTATGGGTTAGTTGAGCTAATGCATGGTTGACTTCAGTTAGAGCTCAAGTGGCGGAGTTCGGTGGAGTTGATGCGACAGTTAATGGAGATGGTGTTCTGGTTAACTAGTTGAACTAGTTGTATTTAGTTTAACTGGATAATACACTAGAGATGAGTTGTGTGAATTAAATATTATTTAATTCACTAATTATTAACTCATTATTCAACTAAAGAACACATCAGTTTAACTCAGTGCATGGACAGTTCGGTGGCGACAAGTGAAAGAGGTAGATGAAAGGGTTGAGTTAGCTATCAGTTGCGACATTAGTTGTGCATGAGATTTGCACCACACTTGGAGGAAATTACCAATGAAAATTGCGCAGTTGGAGCCAGTGAGATTCAAACTTGGATCTCTATTTAGACCAGCCTTGATTGCGCAATAGAGGCGGGGAAATTAGTGGGTGTGTTTTGAACCTGTGACTTATTCAAAACCAAGCTAGTTTTTGTGTAGCTTTGGGAGATAGTACTGAGTACTTGTGAGGAGTTTGTACTATGTATTTGCTGCATGTTCTCTCCATATAATATACAGAATAGCTGAGGGGTTTTCAGCTATAAGCTTTCCCCATACATACTGTGTTAATGTGTGTGATGATTTGATGTGCTATCGCTTCTATTCTTTTCGCATGTGACAATTAATTGTAGAAGAGATTATGTGTTATGCATGCAATTCGAAATTGATGTGTGATCAGGTTAATCTCCATTGAATAAGTGATTTATTCAGCAAATTTCTACACCCCTGAGGGTAGTATTTAGCAGAATACTTCAATATAATTCCATTTTAGAATTCAAATTCATAGCATTTTAACGATTAGAAATACATTATATTGTCTAAAACAAGTGAAGTAGGAACAAAAAACCTAGAAATGACGTTCTAGCACAGAAAGTTGATGGCTTCCTGGTCATTCACTTGTTTGAGTGGAACTGCTTCTATCCACCACGTGAAGTAATTTGGGAAGTGAGAATGTAGCTGATATGGATCTATGGGGGAGAACCCCAAGATTTAAAAAAATTAAATGCCAGAAGAAAAGAGGAGAACACACAGTAAATAAAATCCCAAAGAATTTTTTTTTATTAAGAGAGAGAATATTTGTAAAGACTACATTATGGTGGAGAATTTGTCCTTTTACAAAATGTGACTTGTTACTTATATTTTTTTTTAGTTACAATGCCACAGGTAAATTCCATAGGTGGGTAAATACCATGGGTAGATGTCACTTACAATATCATGTGTGGATAAATACCATGGGTGATGAATACCATGTGTGGATGCCACTTACAATACCAGGGTAAATTCCATGTGTGTATGAATACCATGGGTGGATAAATACAATGGGTGGATGAATACCATGGATAGATTCCACTTACAATACCATAGACAGATAAATACCATGGGTGGATTCCACATTCAGAACATTCCTCCCTCCTTAAGAAGAAATGGTCCCAATTGCATGAATTTCCCTGCTAAGAATCCTTGTTGAATATAAAGAGCCACTGAAGAGAAGGGTTTTTTGTGGTTAACCGATAATCATGATGAACGAATATTCAAGGATAGAGATACCCTGTAATGCTTGTTACCAACTATGATACTAACAATGTGCAGCCTAGCAAATGGATTTCAATGAAGTGTGGGTTTTTGTATGACTCAAAACCATGAAAAACAAAGATCTGAGGATAGAGATACCCTGTAATGCTTGTGACCAATTGTGATATTGATAGTGTGCAGCCTAGAAAATGGACCTCGATGACAAAGATTTTGTGCGGTTGACCCATAACGGTGAAGTCAACTGTTGATGAAGTACAAGATACATACATAGCTTGGGGTGAGCAGGCATGTCTCCAAATAACCCAAGCCGAATGTTGCTATGTTGAAACTAATGAATGTGAAGCAGTTGCCTACTAAAGTGGGGTGGGAGGGTATGTCTCCAAAGGGAACCAACTCCAAATGCTGCTCCAGATATAAAAACTAATTCAAAATTGGCATAATCGGTCAATATAACTTAGAAAAATTATTATAACCTGCTTCCGGAAATAGAATGGCCACTCTGCATCTTCCCATGTGTTTGAAATATCTATCTAGAAACATTGGAAACGTATATTTGTGCTGCAATTGTCTCACCGTCAAAAAATTTCTGAAAAAATAGTTGATTTTAAATCAACGATATCTCCCTCATCTAAACTCTGATTCGACCAATTTTTTTTTTTTTTAAATTGGGTGTTTTTTCAAGAGGAGCTGAGATTTGTAATAATGTTTCTGAAATTCTACATAAAATATGCAAAAATGATAGGAGTTTTGTTGTCCAAAAATTGTCGTCAGAAAAATTTCTGCAACACAACTAATTTTAAATCAAAGATATCTCCTTCATCTCGACTTCGATTTTCACAAGGATTCAAGATATGTTATTTTTTTTTTTAAATTTATACCAAAAGTTTCAGATCCAATTTTCAAACTCACTGCCTAAAAAATTCCCACAAAAAAATGAAAAAATAAATAAATCTTCCTTCTTTGCCCAAGAAAGTGTTTTGTGGAGATCATACATGCATGACGTTTGTTGATGATTGCTGCAAAAATTTGAAAGTGAAATATGCATCAAAATCTCATTCTCATGGAGTCATAATCTGAATCTGATATCATTGATCCAGATCTTGGGGGGAGACCACCAAGGTCTAAAAAATTAAAATTCCAAAATAAAAGAGGAGAACACATAGTTAAAAAAACCTGAAAGAATTTTTTTATTATTAAAAGACATAATATATGTAAAATCTACATTGTGGTGGACAATCTATCCTTTTACAAAAAACGACTTGTTACTTATAGTCTTTTTTAGTTACAATACCACAGTTAAATTCCATGGGATGGGTAAATATCATGGGTGAATGAATACCATAGGTAGATATCACTTACAATCCCATAGGTGGATAAATACCATGAGTGATGAATTCCATGGGTGGATGCCGCTTACAATACCATGGGTAAATTCCATGTGTGGATGAATACCATGGGTGGATAAATACCATGGGTGAATGAACACCATGGATATATGCCACTTACAATACTATGGGTGGATAAATATCATGGTTGGATGAATACCATGGGTGGATGTCACTTTCCATTCGAATCAATAGCGATTTTTATTTGATGAATGTGGAAATATTTATCCAATAACATCCAAGCCCCACTATTGAAATGGTTCTTCCACTGCGATAGGCTACATTAGCGCGATTGAATTCTTGTTTCTGTCAACACACCTTTGAAATATTGGACATTTGCAAACATAAGCATGAGCATCCTTAAATAGTGTGGGCCAATAAAAACTAGCCCCCATGATTTTATGTGCTGTTGTGTTTCCCACAAAGTGTCCCGCAACTGGTCCATCGTGGATATCACGTAATACCTTCTTTGAATCATGTGTATCCATACACTTGAGCAATGCTCCGTTATGGTGCTTTCTGAAAAGAATCCCATACACCAATTGGTAAGATAATTATTTAAGCCTCAGTTCCCTTTTCTGCCACGCAAAAAAATGGGAGGGCATGATGTAGTGCTCAAGGTATTAGCGCATGTTCACATACCAAGGATTTATGCGAGTAGTGGGGGTGGCTCGCTTGATGATGTACATTTTGATTTTTTGTTCCCACCCTGAAGGATCTTCTTCTTCTTTTGCATCCACCTCTTCTGGTGTAGTCGAAAAAGACCATAGCCCTTGATTTTGTGAATTGGTTTGATTTCTAGATCATATTCCTGCAAACCAATCATCCAGTTCACTCTCCTTTCACCCATCTCTTGTTGAACAAGCAATGGTTTGACTTTTGGGTGAGGAACAAAGATAATACAATTATTATTCAATAAATAGGGCCAAAATTGCTTCACCGCCTTATATACTACATAAGCATGTTTATCCACAGTGGGGTAGTTTAGCTCAGGTCCTTTTAGACTCATGCTCATGAAATAAATAGCCCGCTCATTAGAGAAATTTTGAGGTATAAAATGGGCCTCCTAAGAAAAATTTACAACCAAAATAAAATTTATAAGAACCGATAAAATTCAAGATGATGACGTCAACCATGAGGGATGATTCACCATTTTTGGGGCAAAAAATTAAAAATATTATAAAATAATAAAATAATAAAACTACTTTTTCAACTTATCTCCTTAAGGTTTTACTCGAATTTCAAGAGGGAGTACTCATTAGATGCAAAATTTAATTCCTAATCCAAGGAGTACCCATGTTTCATACTTTCAATGAACCCTGCTACATGGAAAAAAAGAAATACATGAAAAAATGTGATTACAATCATGTTTTTCATGTATTTCTCACTTTTCGTGTATCAGGGTCGATTGAAAGTATGCAACATGGATACTCCTTGGATGAGGAATCACATTCTACATCCAATGAGTGTTTGTGCTCGAAATTTCAGTAAACCCATAGGGAGATAAGTTTAAAATACAAGTTGAAAAAGTAGCTTTTTTTTTTTTTACCTCTAAACTTTGATGATGTAATCTAATATTACTTTATTATTTCCATTGTTATTTTATAATTTCCTTAGGAGGCCTATTTTAGAACTCAAAATTCCCCTAATTCATTGTTCTAGTCATCCTTCTACGTGACTATAACGGCAAGAGATGTGTCAAAAGAAAATGTGTAGAGAAAAAAATCCTTGTTAAAATTTGGGTTGTATAACGCGAGTGCTTCTCCAATAGCTTGTTTGATATGGGAAAACACATCCTTTTCCCTCTTATCCCATTTTTATATAACATACTTCTTCACTATCTCCTGTATCAATTTTACAATCAGAGCATAATAGGAGATGAACTTAGTGAGGAAACTGATCTTCTGCAAGAAGGACTGCATAGTTTTCTTATTTACTAGGAAGGGAATCTACATGATTGTTCTAACCCTATTTAGGTCTACCTTAATCCAACTTTTAGTGATAATGTGGCCCAAGAGATTACCCTCGGTCACTTCGAAGATGCTTTTCTTGGGATTGATTGATATCCTGTACTTGTGACCTTGATTGAAAATTTACTTTAAATGACAAAAGTGATCTAACCTCTGTTTGGAAAATAGAGTTATGTTTTTGAGATAGACCACTATGCACTACCCAATAAATCTGCATAATGTGATGTCCATATCTTGTTTAAACATTACACCAGCGTTAATTAGCCCAAATGGAATTCACTTAAATGCAAACATACCCCACTTCATTCGAAAGGTGGTTTTGAGTCTGTGAGGCTCTAATACCATAACCTAGTTGTAGCCTAAATATCCGTCAACCAAAGAAAAAATTTAAAACCCCAATAATCTTTGCAATATTTGTTCCATGGATGACATGGGGTAGTTATCATTGTCCGAGGCACGATTGATATTTTGAAAATCAACACATAGATAGATTTCCCTGGACTTATTTATGATTGGGACAAAATTTAACACCCAAGTGGAATGTCACACTTTGTATATGATTTGAGCATCCAAAAACTTTCTTAACTCTTTTTGAATGAGAGGCTCAACTATTGGATGTACTTTTCGTAGGTTCTACTAAAACGGGTTGGCCCCTCCTTTTATTGCTATTACATGTTGGATGATTTTTGTGTCATAAGTTTTAAACTCATCGTATGTCCATGTAAACATATCTTGATACTGCTTAAATAAACGGATAAAGGCTTGCCACTCTTGTGGTGTACAACAAGTACCAATATTGACATATTTTGGATCTTTATATACTCCCAAGTTAATTTTTTCATGTGAAAACATCAAACTGTGGGTTTTGGCATTAATAGGTCCCCAAAAGCAATTTTGCAAGTCATACATATTCTCTAAATATACCACACCCTTTGGGATGACGTTTCCTTTACTCAAGTTGGTTGCATCCTGCAGTGCCTTTTCGTGCTCGTCTTCATCATTCGCTGCGTCTTTGAAGCACAATATATGTAGGTCATCATTATAAATGCATAAATTAGTGATGTTATCGGGGACAAATGGTTTATAAATAATTTCTATAGAGAAGTTGGACCTTAAAGGTGAAAACCTAGTAGTAGCATTTTCTAATGGATCAGTAGTTGTGTTACGCATTCTTGGAATGGAATTAATATTAAAGGCTTGGAAATATGAAATTAAACATCATACCTCTTGTTGATAACTCTATAGATGAGTTGAAACACAATGTATGGTGTCACGCACCTGTCCCACCAAAATTTCTGAATCACATAATTCTTTTAAGTACGTGTTGATGGCTCGATATTCTCTGCCTCATAATTATAAGGGAGAACACCTGGTCAGGAACTTAAAGAAGCTCATTTTTCATTGAAATGGTGGTTCTGACTAGTTATACTAGCTCCAGTTACCTTCTCCCTATCTCTACTGGCTTAAAATTTGACTTTCACTTAGAAATATAGAAGATACATCAAATCGGTTTTTCTTGTTGATCAGGCAAGACAATGATCCTTAAGTTGATCCAAGGCTCGACCAATACACAACTAAATTTTTCCTCTTGATAAAAGGTCTTCTAGAATGCAATATGAAAATTAATCCTAAAATTCAATCAAAAGGAAATAAATCCTAAGCCTATCTCGATTAGGAAGATGTAGATCTAACACAACCGAGAGAAAAGTAATTAAATGATTGGAATTTTAAGCATGTGTGTCTTAAGATGAATATCCAACTAATGAAATTGTTCAATTAACTAATATTATGATTACCATACATGTTGTTTAGAGATCTATTGAAAATGAATAATAAACCAAAAACATTACGAAGTATATCACATAATGCCAATGGAAATTAAATCAGAATGAGATGACATATTTCTGAGTAAATAGTTACACGAAAATCTGATTTAGGAATAAGAGAAAAAGAGGAAATTAACAACATATCTATTAAGCTAATGAACTAGATATCTAATTCAAAAAGATATTCATCTTCACATTAAACGAAAATTCTCAACATCAAAGACATTTTACAGAAATCTATCATTAAAAAAGATGAATTTTTCATTAAAAATAATATTATTTAAAATACAAACTGATTAAAACCAGGTATCTTGCTCTGTTCTTTGAATTGATCTCCAACAATATTTATCAAATCATGAACTTTTCTACTAAAGAAAAGCACTGCAATACTGTACACTTTGCCTCTCATACACAATTTAGAATGGAAAAATACAAATCTCAATAATTCTGAAATGTGAGATTGATCCTCTCTACTTACAGCCTGAAACCCCTATTACATTAGTTCTTTTAAGAATTACAAAATTGCAGAAAAGAGAAGCCCATTGCACATTCCACAAACCACTATTTATACTTACAAAATTATTCCAAATAGGAGATTTGTTGATGAACAATTATGCTCCAATAATTCTCATTGGTACAAATTCTTTTTCTTCTATTGCTGGATAAATTCCATTGATTGAAATATGTTCTTCATCTCTTCAACTGTTCTCCTGCCAAACCAATCAAAATTTAATTAAAATAAAAAATAGCAAATATGGAAAATAAAACATCTTCCAATTAAAACTTAATTAAATAAAAAAAACTATGAGTTTTTCATTAGTCCTTGTAAATATCCTATTGGTCAAAGAGAACATAGTCGAATGGATCTGCACTCAACAGAGGCTATGAGCAAATGAAAATGCAAAAATTAAACTCAGAAAATTAATTTTGTTTACAAATTCGGAGCTTGATTTTATGCTAAATTTTAGACTCATTAAATGACTGAATTTGGTAGTTCAAACACTTCATAAATCTTCTCCATGATTTTATCTATCTAACGAATTTTCATGGGCCTCCTTTGGCCAAGTAAAACTCAACTTATGAGCTCCCAACGTTGAACTGTAAAAAATGCCAAAATTCTCGAAAATTCGCTGCGTGGGCTAAAATTAGGATTTGTTTTTTGTTGATCTAACACACAAGGAACTAAACATTGAATCTCTTTGTTTAAGATAACTTCAAAACAAGATGATTACCAATTGAGCTACATCCAAGGGCTAAAATTAGGAAATTTTAATTAAAATCTAATCATAAATTAAATTACAATTATGGCTTAATTAATATTAATTTTATTATAACTATAAAATTAAATTATATTAATTATAAACTAATTATAAAAATAAAATTTAATTAAAAATTAAAATTAATTAAGATTATAATATATTATAATTATAATTAAACTATAATAATAATATTATAATTTAAAAAAACTTTATATAATTAAACTAATCCCAATTAAAATCTTTACACGACGTTGGATTCATAAGTGAATCAAAATAAGAGGAGGAGGAGGGACTTTAATACAACTTGAGTGGGCCTAATGGTTAAGATCATGTGTTTCCACCTAATAGGTCACAGGTTCAAAACCAGAGTGGGGTAGAGTATGTATGCCTTCGTAGACTTAGCAGTCAAATCATTGTGTGGAGGTGGGTCCCTTATCCCACAAACAAGGGGGCCTCATACACCAATTTGGTGTCTCGCTTGGCTGTGACCCTAAAATTGGATTATTGTTATCATTATTAATGAAGAGAAGGTGGAGGATGACATATGGAAGGCGAACGAGGAGAATTTTGATATCAGGGATTTTAAGATGTGCCAAAATTAAATAAGTCGATGTATGATATTTTGATATCGGAACATTTTGAAATATTAGAATAATTTTATATCAGAGTTTTTTTTATTGGAAGTTTTATTGAATATTGGGACTTTTCAAATATTGGAGATATTTATATCGTGATTTTTTCATCGGGACATTTTATTGAAGAGAGGAGGTGAGGTCAAGTGGGGCCACTTGAAGTGGGATTCCTCCATTAAACTATAGGCACTTTGGTAATTAAAAATCCGACAAAATGAACTACAACCACTTTGGAATTTTTAGATTTCGGGTTTCATAATTTCTTTTTAAAATTAGGAATTGGAATAAATTACCGAGATCCTGAAAGTACATTATTTTAATTGTTCTACAATTTTTCTGAGTGATTTTGTAGGACCGTTATTGAAAATTGAATTAATTTAGTAAGAAATGACTAGGAATTAATATTTACAATCAATTAATAATTTATGTACAAAAATTAAAATAATATACATTTTGTATATTTTTTAACCAAGGCAATAAAAATTATCGAACTTTGGAGGAGCACCATTTGTAAACTGTGTAACCAAATGAGATGAAACAAGTACCGATGGAAATATAGAGAAAAGTTGAACTCAATGAAGCAATCAAAATAGAAATCCAGAGAAAATTTAAATTTGGCAAAATTGTAGGACACTTAACCAAAAGAAAATATTAAAAGGAGATTTTAGCCAAAACAATTATCGAAAGGGTCCTCATTATTTGAAATAAATATGTCAAAAATGAGGGTGTTGATTTTTCACCTCTTAACAATTGGTGACACATGGGGAAGAACTAGTTATCTTTGGTTAAAGATGATGAACTTCACATTATCTAAAAGGTTAAAAATAATGCCATCCATTGAATTATTATCAATAACAAATTTCCATGGGTCCCACATAAATAGATTAAGCAATATGAGTTTGCAAAGATAAGTACTCAAATGCAGACTTGAGTAAAAAACATCAATTCAAAATGTGGGAACAATTTATTTTAAAATTACCTAGTTTGAGAAATAGAAGAAGGTATAGATAGAATTTTTTTTATAAAGCATATATCCATTGTTATAAATGGTCTCGTACATCGCTTCGCTGCCAGCGAGCCTTAACAGTACCCCGAAAAAGTTGTCTTTTATACCATACAAGCCTAGCCCCACGACCAGCGAGCGTCCATAGCCCCAATGAGTTTACTTATCTTTCCAATGCTTCCTCTTTTAATCACCCTTTTGATAAGTGCATTTGCGAGTTTTTATTTTATGATATATATGAGCGAAAGAGGTGAGATGGTAAAAGAGACTTATGTTAATGGATATAATACTTCTATAATTTTGACTCCAAATATTTCCCTGTGACTATTAATCAAAGGCTTTTATAAAATGGAGGGGAGGGAGGGATCCATTTAGTTACACTAAGGTCTGATATTTCCTTGAAAAGGTGAACCATATCACTTACAAAGGATGTGTTTTCCTCCATGGAAGATTATTTAAGGCAAGAGGGCTTCATAATTCCATAAATATATACCTTTAATGATAAATGAAATTCACTGAAATAGACACAGTAAAGATTTCCCATGTATGTCAACCATTGTTGGGTGAGGAAAAGGCCTTCCACATAAATCATGGAGGAGTCACCACAATAAAATTAAAAAAAAACCAATAAAAAGAAATTAAATTTAAACTAAGGTGAAAAAGAAATAAAAAATCTCAAAAAATGTCACATTGGAAAGGAAAAATAGAAAGAAAATATTGAAAGATGAGCAAAAATTAAGAGACAAACCCAACAAGACTAATTATAAAATGTCTCAAAAAAAAATGAAAGAAGATAATCATGTGAGTGTTCAGTTAATGTTGAGAATCTAGTAAACAACAGAAGCTCAGGTTTTCCATCATTTAAATTAACAGAATCATCATTTTCTCCTATGTTTAAAGCTCATAAAAGTTGGGGTTTATATACATCTTTGGTGACTAGTTCAGTAAGAGGAATAGAGATCTTAATCTTGGCAATTTCACTCTCTATACTGAAAGGTGTTTGAGTTTTTGAAATGTTTAAATCGGCCTTTTTAGTCACTATTTTCACAGCAAATTTGGCTTGCTGGTTTTTATTATGAACAACAGTTGAAACAGTTCTATTAGGAGGATTAGCTGAGTTACTAGTGCTACTTTGGTCACCACTATGTTTGGGATTAGAGTGGTTGTTTTTATTTTTGTTTTTATCAGAACTTTCAACCACTGTGTTATTGTTTTCTGTTGTCTTTTTAGAAATGTTTTCAGGATTATTCCTAGTAGAAATTTCAAAGGTTTTTCTTTTGGGTGTGTCTTGATTTTTCTTGCTTCTATGGTCATATTTTCTGTGCACTTCCATGATGGAATTTTCAAAGCCTTTTTTATAGTCTTCACATTCTAGGCTCTCTTCTTCATAAGGTGTAAATATGCCTTGTTCCTCCAGAGTGAGGAAAACATTATCCGCATTGTTTACTCCCATTAAATTTATGTGGCTTTCCTATGTTTCGTCAATCACTCCCTCGTCTTCATCAACATATTTTTCTTGGAAAGATGGTCTGATTTGCTGGTTAGGGCCTCTTTATCTAATTTGAGGGGGATTCCTTCTAAAGTTTTGGTTTTGGTTCTTATTTTGATTTCTGTTTTGAGGAGCTATTTGGTTTTCTCTAATATAAGCTCTCTCATTCATGTTTATTCTCTCCATCATCCTCTCCATTGTCCTGACTAGGCTATCAATCTTAGCATCAGATGTGGAGGGTCCAGCTTCTTCTTTGTATGTAACATTTTTCTCTGTTTTCAATCTAGCCCTTCTAGAATTTAGGTTAGCTTCTACACTTATTGCTCCTCTTTACATGTCCTCTAAGGTTAGGGGATCTATTTCTCTTAATTGATAACACATTTCTGGATCAAATCCTTCCGGAAACTTCACTAAAGCTAGGCCCTGTGGGGGTTTCATGTGGGGAGGGAGTGCATTGTAAATACTATTGAATCTAGTGCAATAATCTTGGACACTCTCTCCAGCATTTCTTTTAAGGTCATTATATTCTGATAATATTTGAAGAGGATTTCTCTTGACTTCCAAATTTTTTAAGAATAGCTGATGAAAAGTAGGGAGGTCATTTATACTGTTAGGGGCTAAGCCTTTGAACCATTTTCTTTCTTCTCCCCCTAGGCTTTGAGCAAAAATTTTGAGTTAACAGTTTCATCATCTATTTCTTGTCTGTCAAATTAGTCATTCATTTTTTCCACATGTTGTTGAGCAGTAGTAGAACCACTAGCATCATATAAAGGAATCTTGGACTAATATTCCTGTGGTAGAACAAATAAAGGTAAAGAAAGGACTAAGGGAGCATACCATGTTGCCATGATATGAGGTTGTGTAAACAATGGAGGGTTAACAAGTAGAGGGTTTACAACAGGAGGTACAGGGTTAAATGGAGGAAGGTGAAAAGTGGGAGATGAAGTTAGTACAACAGAATTTTTTTGTAGGGTGGATTGTTCTAAAACTATCTGAGTAATCCAACTCAGAGGTCTAGTCCTATATAAGCTTTGTTTTAGGGGTGGGTCAGAGGGGATATTCTGCAAGTCTTTGAGGTTTTCAGGTAGGGAACTTGCTTTGTGGATTAGTCTTCTAACGGCTGAATCTTTAGATCTAGGAGACTTCCTAAGAATGCTTTCAAGATTTTCAACTATAGTAGGAGCGTTTGGGTCAGGATAGGATCTAGTATGAAATATTCTAGAAGCCAGAACTCTAGACCCAACAAATCAGAAGGGTTTAAGAGGTATAATAGTCTTGAGACACAAACCAAACTAGGAAAGAAATACTTAATCCATAAAGTATTCTTAATAACTGGGTAGTGTTGATTTTTTGATGATAGAATAAGTTTCCCAGTGGATTCTATGGAAAACCAGTGGAGTTAGAAGGCCTACTAAAAACCAGTGGAGTCACCAAGTGGAGCATTTCTAATTGTTTTATGGTTGATTTTTGTCCACCATCAGTAATCAGAAACCATTCTTGGCTAACACTTGATTCATCTAAGTTTAAAAGTGAGGTTTTCTGAGTTTGAGGTTGTTTATTTCTTAGTATCCCCAGTATGGTCGCCACTATGTTGTCTCCCTGTGATTTTCAAGATTTGAAAGAACAAACACTGCAGGGGCCACATCAGAACCACTTTGGAATCCTAGGACCTAGCCTTCCTGGATTCAGAGAGGGATCTCTCTATATAAGTGTTTTAAAAGGATATATATTTATGCTTTTGTTAATGATATTAGGCTAGTTATGAAGTTCTAAGGACTTATTTGTTTTGGTTGAATTAATTGATAGATTGAATCATTGAATCATTTCTAAAACAACAAGCTAGATGGAACTAGAGGGAAATTAAGAATCCTCCAATCAGACCTTGCAGAAGAAAACATAAAGATAAAGAATGCAGATAGAAATAGGGTGCCAAGACAGCATATCCTACTTTAAAATTTATATTCTTTCATCAGAGAAATATGTACAGAATGGAAAACATAAGAAAAACAATGACAAATGAGAAAAACTTCACCATTGACATAGCTCAAGAATCCTATTAACGTGCTTGTATTACTAATGATAAAAATAGTTACATTACTCAATGTACAATGGCTCTCTGCAACTCAAAGCTTTCTCTGATCCAGCCCAGCAACCCTCAACTAGCTCAGCAACAGAAATCAGTCAAATAACCACCAACTAACCAACACTAAAAGTGAATCTCATATGTAGTATTTATCTACAAAATGAGGAGGTGGTGCTAAGCTAGGGTTTGGAATGTAATTTATTACATAGTTAATGTTTTTTTACCTTTGAGACCATGCAAGGCCCAAGGCAAAAATATCTTAAGGTGTTTCTCTAAAATAATAACTCTGAACTTAACTTCTGAGTTAATTTTTGTGAAATGTTTGAATTTAAGGATTTTTTTAATAACTTTACAATAACTTCTTGTAGAAATTTATATAACTGATACGTTATACATCCGAGATTCTCCTGATCACACACTATTTGACTTCATGCACAATACAAAATCTCTTCTACCATTGATCATTAATTGCGGAAATAAAAACAATCGCATGCGCGCATTAAAACCATAAACATTCACACATATGAACACAGTATTTATGGGAAAGCTTAAAGCTGAAAACCCCCAACTATCTATATATTATATGTCATAGAGATCATGTAACAATCATCATACAAAGCTCCTCACAAGCTCTCAGTATAATCTCCAATTGCTACACACTAATCAGGTCCGATCTAGCAAATCACATGCTCCAATCTCTGCCACCTGCTAGCCTGCCTCTACTGCGCAATCACTGCTGAAGAATGGCTCTGAATGAACTTGAATTGGTCCAGCCTTGCTCACGCAATCCTCATTGGCATCTCCAACCACTGTGTGTTGCAAATCATGCAACACTATAGTCACAACTGATAGTCACACTGCTCTTTCACCTACCTCTTCACTGTTCTCCACTGAAACTGTCCATGCACTGTAGTTAACTGATGTATTCTTTAGTTGATTAATGAGTTAATAATTAGTGAATTAATTAATAATTAATTCACATCACTCTCACTAGTGTATCAATTAGTTAGACTAGATACAACTAGCTCAACTATGTTTAACTCAGTTAAACTGAACACAACTCCACCAACTACCTCAATAACTCCACCAAAATCTGTCACATGAGTTCTAACTAAAGTATCCATGCAATAGCTCCAATTAACCCTCAGGAATAGCATAATTCCTTCTGTCAGCTCCTATGCCACATCTGTGCACTTAACTGAAGTGCTCCAAGAGAATAAGATAATGTTTATAGTCCAAATATTATTAAGAGCTAATAATATTCGACATATCTATTTTTAGACTGGTAATCTAAAAATAGATTCCTCCCAATATGTCTAAAAATAGAAGTCCATCTATTTTTCCAACTTGACCAACCATTCACAAATAGCATCCTGCAACTCATAGAATATGATCGACATGTCTAAAAATAGACATAGTCTAAAAATAGACTTGTGCCAAAAATAGCCTGCGGGCCCACTTAGTGAAGGCGACTTCTTTCAACTAAGCTCATCATCTTGTTGCAATCTCAACACTCCCTCTCAACAAGATAGGGATTATATGCCACCCTGATCCTACCCCTGTGGTATTCGAATTTGCTCCTGGTGAGTGCTTTCGTCAAGATATCAACATCCTGATCCTCCGTGGGAATGTATGAAAGTAACATGATCTTCCGCTGCAGACAATCTCTGATATAATGATACTGGATGTCAATGTGTTTATATCTATCATGAAATAATAGATTAACCGAGAGTTTGATGCAACTCTGATTATCACAATATATCACAGTAGGATCTAAGTGTGAATCGAACAACCCGACCAGGATCTTCTTCATCCATATAGCCTCGCATGTAGCCAAACTCGCTGCCATATACTCGGCCTCCGCTGAACTGAGTGCCACGGATCTCTGCTTCTTGCTGTACCAAGAAACTGTTGTCGACCCGATACTGAAAATCCCTCCAGATGTGCTCTTTCTATCCATTGGGCTCCCTGCCCAATCTGAATCCGTGAAGCCACACAGCTTCACCTCATCTGACTGTTTGTACCATAATTCATATCCCGATGTGCCTCTGAGATATCTCAGTACATGCTTGCCTGCCTTCCAAAAGAGCTTGGTAGGCTTAACCATAGCATGTGAAATCCGGTTAACAGCATAGTATATGTCAGGTCGTGTATTGACTAGATACATAAGCGACCCCACCAACTGTCGGTAAACAGTGGCATCCACTACCTCTGCCGATGTAGCATCCTCTTTCCTCCATCCACCAGGAAGAGGAGTGTCGATAGGCTTGTAGCCATGCATGTTGAACTTCTCCAGTATCTCCCAGGCATACTTGCCTTGAGACACAAACAATCCATCATTGCGCTGCCAAATTTCCAATCCCAGGAAATAATGAAGGAGGCCCAAGTCCTTCATCTCAAACTCTTTTTCAAGATCAGCATTGCATGAGAGTATCAAAAATTCATCACCCGTCAAAATCAAATCATCTACATAAAGTACAATGATCAGCAACTTACCCTCCACCACAATCTGGTATAGGTTCGGATCCGCCTCACTCTTAGAGAATCCAAGTCCAGTGAAATAACTGTCTATCTGTGTGTACCAAGCACGAGGTGCTTGTTTCAACCCATACAACGCTCTCTTGAGCCTGCACACATGCGACTCACTGCTGAAGATCTCGAAACCTTCGAGCTGCTTTATGTAAACCTCCTCCTCAATCACTCCATTGAGGAATGCAGTCTTCACATCCATCTGATGAATGTGTCACCCTGTGCTGAGAGAGAAAGAATCGTCTGTATGGAAGAATACCTTGCGACAGGTGTAAAGGTTTCCTCATAATCGATCCCCTCAATCTGTGAGAAGCCTCGGGCAAAAAATCTTGCCTTGTACTTCTCCACACTCCCGTCAGCTGCTTGCTTCACTTTGTAGATCCATCTCGAACCTACCACTGATTTCCCTTCCGTCCTTGGGACAATCTCCCATGCACTGTTTCTGACAATCGAATCATTCTCTTCCACCATGGCATCTACCCATGCGAGGTCCTCCACAGCTTCCTCGAAAGAGGATGGCTCTGTCACGATACACTTGCTCATAAGAGCCATGTATCCAGTATACCGGTCAGGTGACTGTCTCTGTCTGCGATGTGATGTAGGTGCTCCTACAATCTTCTCTGCATCCTGAATCAGTCGCGCTCAGCTTCTGTAGTGCGCTTCCGCCCTTTGATGGTTGGTGCTACATGAGTGGTATCTTCCACTCCATGAACCTCCTCTTGTGGCTGATCCACATCCTGAGGCTCATCCTTAGGAGCTAATAGCTCCTCATCTGCATGCAAGTGTGGCTCCCTCTCAAGCGAACACTTCATGGCTTTCTCCTCATGAAATTTGATATCCCGTCGCACAACAGTCTTGCGACTGTCTGGAAAATACACACAATAGTTATGGGGTGTATCAGTGTACCCCAAAAATATCCCAACCTCTGCAGTCGGCTCCAAATTCTTCCTGGCATCCTTCTTCACATCAATGTAAACAGGTGAACCAAAAATCCTCAAATGGGAAATATCAGGCCTCTTACCAGAAAACGCCTCCTCGGGTGTACTCATGCCAAGTATCCTGTGAGGACAACGGTTCTGCACATATACTGCAGTATTGCATGCCTCAACCCACAAGTGTATGGGTAGGCCCTGATCATGCAACATCGCCCGTGCAACACCCATGATCGTTCTGTTCTTCCGCTCAGCAACCCCATTCTGGCACATGGGACCATGAGCGTTATGAGCTCTCTTAATTCATACGGCGCAAAAGTCCTTGAATTCACCAGAGATGAATTCACCACCATTGTCGCTCCTAAGAGCCTTCACCTGCTTCCCCGATTCTTTCTCAACCAGTGCCTTGAACTCACAGAACTTTGAGTATGTCTCGCTCTTCTTCTTCATGAAAAAGATCCAGCACTTCCGAGAAGAATCATCAACAAATATCACATAGTACCTGTGCTTTGCTGTAAAAGCTACTGAGAAAGGTCCACACACGTCTGTGTGAATTCTCTCAAGGATCTTCGTGGCGCGACTATCCTTCTCATGAAAGGTGGCTTTCACAAATTTTCCCAAAGTACATCCCTTGCACTGATCTGACTGCGTAAGTGTACCTTTGGGAAGCCCAGTAGAAATCTACTACAAAATATTCAAAGCACCATGGTGAAGATGGCCCAATCTCCTGTGCCATAGCTCGCCCTCATCCCGACTCACCACTCCTACCTTGCCTGCCATTATTGCGCAACCATCTACCTGCAACTGATAAAGGTTCTTAACTTGAACCCCTATCCTCCGAGTTTCACCAATTGCCTTACTGCGCAGGAAAGCCTTTCCCTCGCTAAAGACAACATCATATCCCTTGTCTTATAACATAGCCACAGAGATAAGATTCTTCTTCAATCCTGGAACATGCATCACTTCCTTCAATACGAAGGGTTTACCAGACTCCCTTTCAAAGGAAATGGTACCGATATCGGTCGCACTGTATCTACCATCATCGCCCATCTCAATTTGCACTCCAAGATCTTTCTCATCCAGATCAGTAAACAAATCTTTGTCTCTGGTCATGTGAAAAGACACACCACTGTCAAGAAACCACACTGAACCCATCATACTTAAGACCAAGCATGCGATCAGTGAAAAATCCAGCTCAAACTGCGAGGCTAAGGCCTCTCCAGCTGTAGATCTAGCAGCCTGCTTATTTTTCTTCTTCTGTGGAAAATTAGTGGCGTAATTTCCGTGTTGGTGACAGTGAAAGCACTTCACCTTGGACATGTCCTGCTTCTTTCCTTTCGCACCGGATTGAGAAGAATTCTTCTTGATCTTCCCCTTCCTTGCTTTGGTAGCCAAAGAGCAATTTTCTTCATCTGAATTCTTTGATGAAGATTCGTCCTTGGTACTCCGCCTTATCTCCTCCTGCACAAGATCTGACCAAAGTCGCTCCCATCCTGGCAATTTCTCTCGACCATTGACAGAGTCCTGATAGGAATGCCAACTCTTCGGAAGCCCAAGGAGAGGCAAGCTCACCAATTCCTCATCATCTATAGTAACCCCCACACTTCCCAGCTCATCCCTGCACTGCAAAAACTACGTGAGGTACTTGGGTATACTGCCGCCTTTCTCCATTTTTATGTTCTTGAGTTTATCCTTGAGCACCAACTTCCTCTGGTCGCTCTTGCTTTGGAATAAATCTATAATATATTTCCAAATCAAGAATGGAGAAGATTTACCATGAAGGCTGGACACTATGTGATCCTTCACACCCTCCAACAGAATCCTTCGACATTTTGCTGTCTTCTTTTTCCATGCATCAAGTGCGACAACATCGCTAGAAGCAGGTTTTGGAATTTCTACATCTATGAACTCCTTCAACCCATTGTCATCCAGAACCGCCTCCATCCTATCCTTCCATGAAATATAATTCGAGCTGCCCTCAAGGGCATACTCCAATCTTAATCCATTGAAAGACATCTCAAATTCGACACCAAGAAAACACTGTTGCAAATTCGAATTCCACCAGCACAAAACTCAACTGCTTCAATGCTTTGCAATTGCTTCAATGATCAATATCGCTATGATACCATGTAGAAATTATATAACTGATATGTTATACATCCAAGATTCTCCTGATCACACACTATTTGACTTCATGCACAATATAAAATCTCTTCTACCATTGATCATTAATTGTGGAAATAAAAACAATCGCATGCGCACATTAAAACCATAAACATTCACACATATGAACAAAGTATTTTATGGGAAATATTAAAGCTGAAAACCCCCAACTATCTATATATTATATGTCATAGAGATCATGTAACAATCAGCATACAAAGCTCCTCACAAGCTCTCAGTAAAATCTCCAATTGCTACACACTAATCAGGTCTGATCTAGCAAAACACATGCTCCAATATCTACCACTTGCTAGCCTGCCTATACTACGCAATCACTGCTGAAGAATGGCTTTGAATGAACTCGAATTGGTACAGCCTTGCTCACGCAATCCTCATTGGCATCTCCAACTACTGTGTGTTGCAAATCATGCAACATTATAGTCATAACTGATAGTCATATTGCTCTTTCACCTACCTCTTCACTGGTCTCCACTGAAAATATCCATGCACTGTAGTTAACTGATGTATTCTTTAGTTGATTAATGAGTTAATAATTAGTGAATTAATTAATAATTAATTCACACCACTCTTACTAGTGTATCAATCAGATAGACTAGATACAACTAGCTCAACTATGTTTAACTCAGTTAAACTGAACACAACTCCACCAAACTCCACCAAACTCTATCACATGAGTTCTAACTGAAGTATCCATGTAATAGCTCCACTTAACCCTCAGGAATAGCGTAATTCCTTCTGTCAGCTCCTGTGCCACATCTGTGCACTTAACTGAAGTGCTCCAAGAGAATAAGATAAAGTTTATAGTCCAAATATTATTAAGAGCTAATAATATTCGACATATCTATTTTTAGACTGGCAATCTAAAAATAAATTTCGTCCAATATGTCTAAAAATAGAAGTCCATCTATTTTTCCAACTTGACCAACCATCCACAAATAGCATCTTGCAACTCATAGAATATGATCTACATGTCTAAAAATAGACATAGTCTAAAAATAGACTTGCGCCAAAAATAGCCTACGAGCCCACTTAGTGAAGGTGACCTCTTTCCACTAAGCTCATCATCTTGTTGCAATCTCAACACTGCTGGTAGATGAAAAATATCTCTGGTTGTTTGTAATAACTATTTAATGTTTTATTGAAAGAAAACATGTTGTAGGTGGAAAAATATCCTTTGAAGAAGTAACTGTTGTAGGTTTAGTCATTCGAATGTGTTCATGTGCTAATCTGCCTATGTTTTATCTTTTAAACTCTATATTAGGCCTTAAAATTTTGATTTAACCTTTATCTTTTTGTTTCACTGTCTTTTCTCTTTATTTTTCCTTTAACTCTATTTTTAGGATTTTAATCCTTTTGGTTAACCTTTAACCTTTTATTCTTTCCCTTTGTCACAGTCCTTTGACTGTATTTCTTCTCACTGTGTCTCTGTTCCTGTGGTTTTTTTTGGTGCAGGGAAGCCTCTTTTTGTTGCTGGAGGGTTTAATAACACCCTTGATCATGATTCACGAGGTTTAAACTTTGATTCTTACACCTCTGGTCCCTTAAAATTTAAAATGAACCCCTGGATCATCACTAGACATTTATTTGGGCGTTTTTGGACCATCATAATGCATTTTATGCATTATTCCATTAAACCTGCACATTAAAACAAATAGTTAGTTTTTAAAGCCTGCGGGGAGGGTTTTCTGCGTTTTACAGTGGTTTTCGAGCCTTTTGCAGGGCAGAGAATGATGTTTTGGGCTTGGTTCCATAGGCGGAATCAGCAGGAATTTTGAACAAAAGCAGAGGTATTTGAATTTTGGCGCGATGGGATAAGTGGTTTTCGAAAACCAGGAGGCGTTTTTCGTGTGATCGGGGAGGCAGTAACGGTTTTAATAGGGGGCATGCGATACCATACAACGACTGCCACATTGCAAGGCGAAACTGCCCATATCACAATGTTTAAAAACCTTAATCCCGACACTATTTTATTTGCGATATGTTGTGTGGGCGGTTGGATCTCGGGGGCGGAGATCGAAGTCGTCAAGAGATCTGGAGCAGTGAGTAGGTAGAGCGGTGGGGTCCAGGGACAAGTGGCAGAGTTTCATTAGAGCGCGAGTTTAATGGAAAGTAGGGCCCAGGGGTCCAATAAATGAAGAGAAAGTGCCCGATTATAAGGTAAAGGGGAAGGTTTATGAGGGGTTTCAAATAATGTGTGGGGGCTATGAAAATAGTCGGGGTTAAAAACCTTATGCGAAGGGCTTAAGTATTTATATAGGGTCGGGTTAGTAAAACCAAAGAGTCAGGGTTTTTACATTAAAAACATGGTTTTTATCATAAAATGTGGGTCCCGACATGTTAAATATATTTAATTAAAACAATTTAAAAGAGGGTCTTTTACATTGTTTTGAAAAATAGAGGAAAATGAGGAGGAAAAGGGGTTTTGAAGGGTTTTGAAAGGGGAAAATGGGTTTTTAGAGGGGAAAATGAGTGAATGAGAGTGTGGGTATGGAGAGGGAGTGAAAATGAGATAAACAAGCCCATGGTGAGTCCTTTTAAGGTAGTAAGGTAAACTGAGAAGGCAAGGATGAAATATATAGTGAAATAGGTTCATTTAGGATAATGAAGGCAGTGAGATTTCTAAAGATAGCTAATATGACAATAATGCTATCTTTAGCTACTTGTAGAAAATACATATTCATCTAGTGAACTATGTAGAATAGAGGAGGATAACAGAATGAGCACAATGAAATGGTTCAACTCAACTCGGCGATTGTAAGATTCATAATAGACATTTATAAATCATGGATAACATCATTTGCTACAAGTGTTTTGTGAAAATTTTCCTCTGTTTGTAGATAATCTAAGCAATAAAGGGTCTAAACATTTTATTTTAGTTGCACTGATGAGAGGCATAATATAAATATTGTCTCATATTGCTAAATTTGCGAGGAAAGGAAGATATGAATAGAAGCAAACTAAAGAATACCCAAATTCTCATGAAACAACAAATACTTTCCTAGACATGTTGCAGATTAGAAAGGGTTGGATGTTTGCTTATCTTAAGTCTTCACAATGAAGCCAATGAAGACCTAAAAAAGAAACAAGACAAAAATAAGAATTAAACTAAAAAATAAAATAAACGGATGAAGATGAACCTATTAATGCATACCTGGAATAATATTGACTATTACCATTTCTCAGTTTTTTTTTTCAAATCAACTCTATAATTTTCATACAACTACAAAAAATCCATCTCAAGTCCCTTTATGAAATTTGATGCCACGAAAATAAATTCAAAAATTTATAAAAGTATATTTACTATTTCCCTGCATCAATATAGTGGTTGCCCTGTAATATTTAATCTGAAATAACATATCATATTAACCAAACATGTGGGAATCCAAGGAAAGTGAGTGAATGAAGTTGAATTCCCATAGTTACGTGACATTACTCATAAATAATATTCTTAAAATACTGTCAAAATCAGGCTTTAAATTGTGTTTGTGTGATTTTCGAGATAATATAGCAAAAAGAGTAATTTTACAGTAAGCTAAATGACATATCAATTAGGCGAGTGGCGTAAAACTTCAGATTCTTCATATGATATTACTAATCCTGAAAATTAATTTGTGAATTTTTCAAGATCGTTTGTATTAAATAAATCGGCATAAAATCAATTCGACCAAATATGAAAATTCGGAGAAAGGATAGAGGAAAGCCATGGACAAGAATGGTTCTCAACTATTGCCAGATTTTAAAGATTTTATCTTTTGCCTCAATACCCTTTCAAAATTTTCATTCAAGATGGAGGAAGATAAATGTCATCAACAAAAATAAGATAGGAAAGAGAAAAATATTTCGTTTCAAATACATGATTTTAGAAACGAAATCATGACTCAACTTGCAAATCTGCAACGTGAGAAAACATGAAGCCAAGCACAAATCCAGAGCATAGAAAATAATAAAATGAATATTTTCTTGGAACTGTTATGATTTGGAAATAACTAATTGATCATTTATTCTTAAAATGAATACAGTAAATCAAGGAAATGAAGATCAAGTTCATACTTGAGCTTATCACCAACATCTATTAAAAAATCTGCAAAGAAGAAAAGAAAAGAAGAACTAACAAAAAACACAAAATTAGTCCTATTCATAATCCTATCTAAATGAAAATTAAACGTGATTAGGTATAATCGTACTTCCAATGTGACCATTATATCATTTTAACTCCTGTGTGTATGTACAAGTCAACTGACAGGAGTAAAACTACAACTAAATTTTAAAAAGAAACATTTAGCCTACTATGTACAAGTAACAAATTTAGCAAAATAAACTTATTTAAAAATTCTTACCTTGAAGTTCCTCTAGCCAAATGTTTATAGGGTCATAAAAATGAGCATGTATTTCAGCAAATAATTGAAATAAGTTCAAGGGAAAAGGAAACATCAAGCTTAGATTGAATGATACATTTTTAAATATTGAACCTTGTTGAACACTGGCAAACTCAAAATATTCCAGAGTAGTGGAACTTCCATATATTTCTCAAATGGATTGATAAAATATGTATGAAAATTTAAAAGGTTTTTAGAAGTATTCCGTTGCTGATCAAAATGAAATAGTTCACTATCAAGTGCCAAGATTTGTAAATAATTCATTTGAAAATCATAAATAAATTGATCAAGCATGAAAAAATAAAATTTCAAAATAAAAAGTATCTGATGTTCATGTTTGAGATTATGGAATTTATTTTCATACAATCTTTTTAATACACTTGATGAGTGTCTATAGTTTGAATGCTCAAATTTTCAACACAATGTGTTTAAAAATTAAAAAATGAAATTTGAAAGAGAAACAAGTTCAAACTGAAGGAACTGAAAATGAGGCAAATTAAAATGTACATTAACGGTACAAGTAATTGTACAACATGGTTGAGACTCCTTTCCAAATATTTCTTTCCCACAATTATCAATAGAAATTATAAAGTTAAACTAATTATCTACATTCTTTTGTGGGAATGGGAAGAATTTAAACTTATGATCAAAAAATAGAATTCCATCATCGTAGGAATCGAAAATTGGAACAAGTTCTTGAATACGAAAATTACTATGATGATTACATGTTTGAATATTCGATTGGACCAGAATAAATCCTTGATTAGTATTATATTTATCTTCAAAAATAGATTCACCTAAGGAATCATAAAAAACCATCTCAGAAAAAAAAATATAGCTTGAGCATTTTCATGTTCCAAGTCATCATCATAAATAACTTCATAAGTGTTATTTTCCTTTGAATTAAATAAATCAAAACCAGGCAAGTGATTGAATACCAAATTAAAAGAATCTTCAAGATTATTGATTGAATTGTTAATTAAATTTTCTCTACCAATATTAGAAATTAATAATTCATTATTAAAATCAGTTCCTTTGTTTTCTAAAATTAAATTTGTATTCAAAGGGACTACTGATTGATTATGAATTAAATTAATATTGTTAAAGATATCATGGTAGATAGAAAAATAAGAAGATGAAGATATATACCTAAAGGTTTCTTTATGTGTGGATTCTTTCTGATTTTCCAAAATAGACAATTCAAAATTTTCTTGCATTTGATCGATTTGCAATTTTTTGCTAAGTTGATCCATCATTTGTAATTTATTTTCAACAAATTGTGAATTAATTTCAATAGTAGACGGTGAGTTACTGACATTATTTGGTTGATTAAATTTATGTTGATTTAATTGTTGTTGATTGTTTCTAATAGATTGTGCATTTTATTGAAATTCTACTTGATCAACATTATATAAATTTGGAGAATTTCTGGTATAATGATTATCATTTGTAATTTCATTTTGTGAAGAATCAAAGTTGTCATTTTGAGAAATTGAATCAATATCAACAATGGATATATTTTCTCGTTCTTCATAGTTATCACAAGATAGAGACACTAAATGTCTGAACCATCCAATTAATTGGAATTGAGGAGGCAAAACTTTGGATTGAAATTGAATTATAATTAATTTAAATAAAATATCCAAAATATCACCTTCCATATTATGCAATTCTTCTAACTGATCACACATATTTTTGTAGTCATATTCTTGGATTTGTGTGAAGGAAAATCTTGGAAAATTCGTCCCAACTATGTACAGAGGAAAATGGAAGTGACAAGCACCAGTCTTTGGTTTTTCCTGTCAAAGTATGAGTGAAGATCCTTACAATTGAATTTTACCTGAGACAGGGTATGGACTACTTTTACCGGAGTGGAAGTTGGATGAGGTCCAATAAAGAACTTCCAAGGAAGTTTTTTACATGGAGCCATAGTAATAGTAGAAAAACTTTAGAAATTTCAAGGAAAGAAATTTACTATGGTTCTCTTTCTAGCTCCAAAAATGTTGATGGCTTGAGATTATATGCCTCAAAATTATAAGGGAGACCACCCAGTCGGGAACTTAAAGTATCTCATTTTCCGTTGAAATGGTGGTTTCGACAAGTTAAACTAGGTCAAATTATCTTCTCCCTATCTCTACTGGCTTAAAATTTGACTTTCACCTACCAATAGAGAAGAAACATCATATTGAGTTTTATTGTTGATTAGGCAAGAAAGTGATCCTTAAGTTGATCTAAGGCTCATCCAAGCCACAACTAAAGTTTGTCTCTTTAATAAGAGGACTTCTAGAATGAAATATGCAAAAAAAATTAAAATGCAAGCAAAAGGAATGAAATCCTAATCCTATATCTATTAGGAAGATGTAGATCTAACCCAACTGAGAGAAAAATAATTAAATGATTGGGATTTTAAGTATGTTTGACTTAAGATGAATATGCAGCTAATGAAGTAGTTCAATTAACTAATTATGATTATCGGACATGTTGTTTAGAGATCTATTAACCACAAAGAACAAACCAAAAACATTAGGAAGTAATTCACATAATTCTAATACAAATTAAATCAGAATGAGATGACTTATTTATGAGTAAATAGTTACTCAGAAATCTTATTTAATCATAAGATAAAAAGAGAAAATTAACAATAGATCTATGAAGCTAGTGAACTAGATAGCTAATTTTAAAAGACCTTCATCTTCACATTAAACAATAGTGCTCAACATGAAAGAAATTTTAGGCAAATATGTCATTGAAAAAGATGAAATTTTCGTTAAAAATAATAGTATTTAAAATGAAAACTGATTAAAACTTGGTCTCTTTCTTTGTTCTTTGAATTGATCTCCAACAATATTTCTCAAATCATAAACTCCGTTGCTAAAAACAAGAGATGCAATAGTGCAAACTTTGCCTCTCATACATAGTTCAGAATGGAAAAAGACAAATCTCAATAATTCTAAGATATGAGATTGATCCTCTCTACCTACAACCTGAACCTATTACAATAGTGTTTTAAGAATTACAAAATTTCATAAGAGAGAAGCCCTTTGCACATTCTGCAAACTACTATTTATAATTACAAAATGAATTGCAAATAGGAGATTTGTTGTAGAAAATTTCTGCTCCAACAATTCTCATTGGTCCAAATTATTTTTCTTCTATTGTTGGAGAAATTCCTTTTATTGAAATCTGTTCTTCTTCATCTCTTCAACTTTTTTCCCGCCAAAACAATTCAAAATTTAATTAAAATGAAAATTAAAATAAAAAAACATAAAATCTGGAAAATAAAAGTTCTTCAATTCAAAACTTAATTAAATAAAAAAACAATAATAAATATGAGCTTTTCATTAATCCTTGTAAAGATCCTATTGGTCAAAGAAAACATAGTCGAATGGATATGCACTCAACAAAGGCTATGAGCAAATGAAAATGCAAACATTAAACTCAGAAAAATAATTTTGTCTACAAATTCAGAGCTTCATTTTCTGCTAAATTTTAGACTCATTAAATGACTGAATCTAGTTATGCAACCACTTCATAGATATTCTCCATGATTTTATCTATCTAAATATTCGTCCTGGGTCTAATTTTTCCAAGTAAAACTCATCTTATGAGCTCCCAAAGTTGAACTGTCAAAATTGTTAGAATTCTGAAAAAATTGTTACGTAGGCTAAAATTAGGAAATTTTAATTAAAATATAATCTTAAATTAAATTAAAATTATTGCTTAATTAATATTAATTTAATTATAATTAAAAAATTAAATTAAACTAATTATAAACTAATTATAAAAAATAAATTTTAATTAAAAATTAAAATTAATTAAAAATGAATTAAGATTATAATATATTATAATTATAATTCAATTATATTAAAATTATAACCAACCTACATCGATCTTAACTCCAGATCTATCAAGCGCTGAGAGAGATCAAATTGCAGTAAATTTTCCTCAATTTTTGCACTCGGTGTAAATAGGTTAACGCTCGAGATTTCTAATATCCGCGCTTTGATAGATCCGGAGTTAAGATGGATCTAGGCTAGTAATAATTTGGCCCATGGTATTTGGATCATAGGATTCACCTAATAAGACATTTTTCTTAGTGTTTGGAAATATAAAGCAGATTAGAGAGTAAATATGAAAAGTGGTTTTATTTACTTACAATACCTCTAGTTTATTTATATTTTTATTTATTTCACTATACCTATTTTATTTTTCCGCGAGTATTTGTTCCATAGTTTGGTATAATCGTATGTTGATTTCTTGAACTCTATTTGGATATATTTACTTATTTACCTATACCTCTTTTATAAATATGGTATTTGTCCCATTTTATTTAATAATATAAAGCACTCCAAATAAAACCTCTTTTTTAGTTTTCATAAATATAAATAGCTTTAAGGAGTAAATATAAAAATAGGTTTTATTTATTTACTATGCATATAGTTTATTTATATTTATATTTATATTTATTTACCATACTTTTGGAGTAAGTATAAAAAGAGGTTTTATTTATTTACCATACCTTCAATTTATTTATCTTTTTATTTATTTACCATACCTTTGATGTATTTATATTTTATTTACTTACCATAACTCTTTTTTTAATTTGGAGTAAGTATAAAATATTTTTTTATTTATTTACCCTACTTTCACTTTATTTATATTTATATTTAGTTACCTTACTTCTTTTATGAGTGTTCGAATATGGGTTAAGAAGCAGGGATAATTATTATAAATATATTAATTATTACAATTATATTGATTATAATTGAGTCGACACTTCAATTGTTTACTTACATTACATCTACACATGTTCCCTATACTCTGAGATTTCAAGTTTTTACTTACGTTACATTTCTTACATTACATCTACACATGTGCCCTATACTGACACATTTTCCCTATACTCCAACATTTCAAATTTTTATTTATGTTACATTTCTTACATTGCATATACACATGTGCCCTATAACGTCTATAGAGCATCTCTTGATGCAATTAAATTAGAATTTAAATATAATAATATTATAATTTTGATATATTTTATATAATAAAACAAATCCAAACTAAAATCTTCCCGTGGCTTTGGATTCATAAGTTAATAGAAATAAGAAGAGGAGGAGGGACTTTAATGAAGAGAGGGTGGAGGATGATGTATGGAAGGAGAACGAGAGGCATAAGGAGACATTCGATAAAAATAAATAGCCATCGCATATTATCGGATAATGGAGGATTTCAATATCGAGGATTTTAAGATGTGGCAACAAATGTTTGATGTCTCATATTCTGATATCAGAACATTTTGAAATATTGAAATATTGAAAGAATTTTATATCAGAGGTTTTCTTTTTATTGAGTGATTTATTGGATATTGGGACTTTTAAAATATCGTAGATATATATATCAAGATATTTTCATCGATACTTAAATTCAAGAGGGGAGGTGAGGTGAAGTGGGGCCCATTTAGAGTGGGATTCCTCCATTAAACTTTAGCCATTTTGGTAATGTACAATCACTTTGCATTTTTTATATTTTACGTCTCTTAATTATTTTTTTTAACTAGGAATTCGAATAAATTGCTGAGATTTTGAAAGTACATTATTTTAATTGTTCTACAATTTGGCTAGGTGATTTTGTAGGATCGTTAGTGAAAAATGAATTAATTAGTAAAAAATGATTAGAATTAATATTTACAATCAATTAATAATTTATGTGCAAAAAATAAAATAATTATGCCGTAAGGCATTCTTATTTGAAAACAACTCCCCTAGCTGCCACTACGTTCATGTTTGAGCCATTGAATCAAAATGTTAGATGATTGAAGTGTTTTAGACCATTAGATTCACAAGAAAATAGTTTTAAATATCTTTTTTATAATGTTAGTTTTTTTTCTTTTTAATAAGTTAGATTAAATTTAGGTTTTGGTGACTTTTAAGTTAAAATGTTGTTATTAAAAATTTGTTATATTTTTATATGTAAATGATAGTTTTATATATGTTTTTTTCTTTTTAATAAGTTAAATTGAATTTAGGTAATAAATTAAAATAATAATAAACTATAAAAACAGCCCATGGTATTGACCCATGGTATTCATGTGGAATATAATTTATTTAAAGGGGGAAATTAAGATGGCCTAGATCAATCTTAACTCTGGATCTACCCAGAGCCAAGATGGATCAAATGTCTTGATATGAAAACCTATTTTAGAGTGAAAAGAGAATTGACCCCTCTATAAATAATATATATCTAAACTAACTATTTAATAAAATTATTTTTAATTGTTTATAACCATTATTCTTTTAAAATTTTACTTAATAAAATGTATCTAAATTTTCATACACTCAAATATACATAGTTTTTTTTGTTCTATATTATTTTTGTTCCAACTATGTTATTATTCCAAAAATACATGGGGTTTTTGTTATATATTATTTATGTTACAATTGTTTTATTATTCATGAGTAGTATTTCTTAATATATAAAAAAATAAATTAATAATGAAAATTTTTAAAATATGTGATTTTTTTAAAATTTCCAAATTATTTCACAGAACATGATTTATATTGATCAATAATGATGAATGTTCATGATTCTAATTTCTTAATTAACACTAAATTTACCTTTAATTACTTAATTATAACATTTTGTAACTACATACAGACTCTTTCGAATTTTTTTTGTTAATGAATATCAAATTTCTTTTGTTAAAAAAAAATAACTATATACATATATTTAATTACCTAATTGTGGCTAAAAAACTTTACATGTTTTTTACTTCATAATCATAAACTAATTTCAAATTACATGATGTCAAACTTATTCAAGTTTTTATTCTAAAATTTTAAACAAAGTTTTTCACTACATAATTTTAGCTTTTATAATTTTTTTTTTTTCAATTCCAAACAAAACTTACAAAAGAAAAAAAAACCACTCCATCCTTACTGTAGATTATAGTTTTGCAAAATTGACACTATGTGATTAACAATAGCGTAAGCTGAGACAAGCCTAAAGGTTTTTTTGTACATGTTTTATCATAACATTTCCCTCCATCCAATATATATTGTAGAGTCTTCTGAAGAGAGAGTGTATTCTAGTGTATAACCTGATCCACAATCAAAGAAAATGGCTAGGGATTTCACAAGTTATTAGTTTGTAACCTGATCCACAATCAAAGAAAATGGCTAGGGATGTCACAATTTATTATTCACACAACAATTTATTGAAATTCTTAGTTGAAATGGATCCTATTAGATGCATGGTGCTGAGAGACACTAAAAAAATCAAAATAGATATTGAAGTTCTCAGTTGAAATGGATCATATTAGATGCATGGTGGCTGAGACACTAAAAAATCTAAAATAGATATATGTTATGACATCCATATTGTCTACAAACCATCCAAATTTCCTATCTTATACAACAATTTCTAACAATAACTGCTCAATTTACTCTCCAATTTTTGAAACCCCCACCCATGTTGGGGAGATCACAGTGTAAAATAAAATGTTTCTATGGTCTTTTTAAAGGGTTCATAAACAAAACAGACAATGAGAAAATATATCTAATGCTATAAGGATCTGAGGTGATAACAAAGTTTTGAATCATGATAACTAGGTGACAACCAAAACTAAGTTTTAGCCACAAAAAAAAAAATCACAACTCACAGAATAAATCGATATTGCAACTGAACTGATATTTGTGACACGTCTGTAGGTGTTTCCATTCATAAATTTCTTACTCATTTTGTCTCGAGATTGCTAGATAATGGTGAAACAATTACAGTATTAATCCAAGTGATCCATAGAGGTATTCATGGCTAGCTTGGAAAACTAGGAATGAAGGTGCTTCTAATTTTCAATGAAGTAGTCTTCAAAAGTTCCTAGCTCTATTTTAATTACATAAATGTATTGAAAACCAACTTATAGTATTTACTTTAGTTTTTTTATTTGGACATGTTGCAAGCTGATATTTATTGATATACAACTTGTGCATCAAATTATTATGTAACGATTGTGACAAGAAGTTTTTAAATTATTTATCTTTACCTATATCTTATCAGGTTAGTATGTTTTCAATCAAGAAGAGGATTCAGAGTTTAAGAACTATATCTTAGATCTGAGCACGTGATTCTATTAAAATTTATGAAACAAATTCATTTTTTACAACTTGTATGTTTAAATATGTGATTTTGGAAGTGTTGATGGCTTCTTTAGACACTTGATTAGTATTGTGGAAGAACTTTGATTATATCATTAAGGACTGTGAGTAGTTCATGTAGCATTTGCATTGCTTATAACATATTTTCATATCCTTTCTATAAGCTATTGTATATGCATTTCTAACACATTTCCCCGAGATGTTACCTATATGGTGAGTATTTCATGTAGCAATTGCATTACTTATAACAGATTTTTATATCCTCTGTATAAGCTATTGTATCTACAATTCTAACACATTTCCCCAGGTGTTACCTATATGGTGACTGAGTGATGATGGCTTTTTTAGATACTTGATTAGTATTGTGGAAGAACTTGGAGTATATCATTAAGGATTGTGAGTAATTCATGTAGCAGTGGCATCTCTTATGAAATATTTTTATATCATTTGGATAATTTGTTGTATATACAGTTATACTATGATATGGATACACATTCCCCTTAATGCTTTTCTATTTTATAGTAGATCATCATTTTTTTTCATTTAAAATAAACACATTTTATAATATATTGTTTCACTAGTATATATATATATATATATATATATATATATATATATATATATATATATATATATATATATATATATATATATACAATCTATCAAAAATTGAACTGGGTGAATTCTAAGTAGGTGCAGGGCTTTTTATATTGATGCATCAACACTTATGCCATATTGAGATTGATATTTTGAAAATTTTCCAGGGGTTGATGTCATATTTCTTGATACTAACCCATTTACCTTCACCTCTTTGGAACTTCTAATGCCCAATAATTGAACTATATTTCTTAGATATTTGTGCTTTCAAAATATATCTAAGAGTTAATCTTGTGCTATGATAGACATACCTTGAAAAATAATTTTGATCACCTAATTTACTTTATCTTGAACTGTTCATTCATGAATTAATGGCCTCATTTCTTCAATTTTAGTTGATTCTATATTATCTATAAAATTATCATCAAAGACAATTTCTTGCAACTTTTGATTAATGTCCATGTTTTTCTACGTGTGGTAAGATCTTGTTGTAGGTAAGATGTTTTCCCTACATAAAAAATGTATATATATTTTTTATTTTAAATTTGAACTTGACATGTACATTGAAAAAAATTAAAATATTAAAAGCATGAGTTCATTTGAGTGGTCAATATTATCATTGAAAAGTTCTTCTACATCTCTCTTTTCCTCATCATTTCCAGGTACATCCACATCTATTTCAAGCTCGCTATTTTCCTTTGATGCTTTTATGTTTTATAGTAGATTATCATTTTTTTCATTTAAAATAAATACATTTTATAATATATTGTTTCACTAGTGTATATATATATATATATATATATTAACGACTAAAATTTTGAACTAAAAATTCCAAGTAGGTGCAGGGCTTTTTATATTGATGCATCACACTATACTAATTTGTAGGTAAGGAACATTAGCGCCCCTTCACTTAATATGCCCTAATGTGTTAAATCTCTATGCAACTCACCAAATCCATTTAGTTCCAACTTAGTCTTATTTTCCCAAAAAAAATATTATTATCATCAAATATATATCTTAAAAATACAATTGGTGCTCGGATATGTAGATGAACTTGGAGTAAAATCTATTTTTGTTAATAAAAATTCTCTTTATTTACATCTATGCTAGATAGATTGTACTTGAATGTATTTAAAATATCTTATTTGAGTTATATGCTGATTTCATGCTTGTTTCACAGGATTATTAATCACCAAAATATTTTCACCCCAATTTCCTATTTCAATATCTATAATAAATTTTTTATATATGTGAACAGTTTATGTTGGTTTACATATATGTTTTCACCCACAATTGCCTATTTCAATATCTATAACAAAGTTTAACTCTTATAATCAATATCTTTGAAACCTCCACGACCTGCTTCCATGGAAGAAAAATTTGTGTTTCATTCCTTCATGATGGCTCCTTCTCCGCAACAACTTATTTCATTATGTTGGTTTACATATATGTTTTCACCCACAATTGCCTATTTCAATATCTACAACAAAACTTCCTGCCTGATAACTCTTATAATCAATATATTTGAAACCTCCACCACCTGCTTCCATGTAAGAAAAATTTCCCTTTCATTCCTTCACGGTGGCTCCTTCTCTGCAACAACTTATTTCTTCTAGGTTACTCTTTCCTATGTTATTTCCTTACGGCATTTCTTTTGCAACATATGGTGAAATTGCTCGTATACATTTTGTACATTTATAACGTAGGTGGTAAAAATTATCGAACGTTGGATGAGCACCATTTGAAAATTGTGTAACCAAAGGAGATGAAACAAATACCGATGGAAAGCTTCCAATAATTTGAAATAAATGAAGCAATCAGAATAGAAATCTAGAGAAAATTAAAATTTGGAAAAATTGTAGGAAACTTAACCAAAATAAAATATTAAAAGGTAATTTTAGCTAAGAAAATTATGGAAAGGGTCCCCATTATTTGAAATAAATACGTCAAAAATGGGGGTGTTGATATTTCACCTCAATAGGATGCATCATTGAGGTCAATGGATCTTTGTAATCCCAAGATGAGTGCCTCATATTCAATAGTGTTGTTTGTACACTCAAACTCCAAGGGACTAAAGATCAAATGTTTTCTCTATAGCGGGTCTATTAAAATGCAACCAACTCTAGAGCCTTCCTATATCTTAGAACCATCAAAGTACAAATTCCACATGTCATATGTACAAGGATCATGAAGTACACTAGTACTAGTGATACTACTACCACTACTACCACTAATTGTACAAAGGTCACTTGCACCAATTAGACTAGGAGGGAGTGCTAATTGTGTTTCTGGTGGGACTGGGGATGGTTGTGCAAGATAACACCCCAGTTGGGCTTCCAGGAAACAATTGTCGGAAATGAGTTCTGTGAAAGCCATTGGTTCATTGTGTCTGTTCAAGGGAGTAAAATTATGTTTTATTTATCTATCTGAATCCACCTGAATCTCTTTGTTTCTGCCCTTATACGGAAGCTATAAGTGTGACCAGTTTGTAGCAAATTATCTGGGTAACTTACTTGACTAGTCTCTTCTTAAAAATAGTTTGCATTCCTCTGGTATATCCACAATCACTATATTTATGAATTGGTGAACTCGTCCATCAGATGATAAACAGATGATCACATCTCTAAGTTCACCAACCACATGAACAAGAGTCTTGTCAAGTTGAATGATTCTTGCATATGTTTTATCCCATTTTGCATTAATTTTATTTGTGATAGATAATGGAATTAGAGTCACCGATGCACCAAAATCAACCAAACAATTGTGTACATTGAAATTTAAAATTTCAAATGTAATGAGAAAGGGAGAGTAGATTGTATTCACTTCCATTATTAAAGCATTAATTACTAACTCGAGGAACCAGAATACATAATTGATCCACTATTTGAAGGGCCATTTTTATCCGCAGAGGTTTCCCAAGTGCGCGTAAGAGAATTTCACACTCGCTCATGATCTTTGTTAACTCAAACATCGAAATGTTCGCATGAACCTTCTTCATATCTTTAACTATGTTATATTACATAGCGGGAAGGATGGCCGAAGTGTTTGAGGAAGTAGCTTAACTTATGATTTCTAGAGAAATGGTCTTGTCTTTTCTATTTACAGAATTGTTTGTTGTTGAGGCCGCTTTCCCATACTTTCTCTGAGTGTTCCGAATTGAGTTGAATAGCAGACTTATTTTCCTTAACAAGCCTTCTTTTAGTTTCTGCTTCATCAACTCTATTGTAGTGGCCAACCCTTGGCTTCTTAAATTATATTAGTTGGTTTACTTTTAGGCTGGAGGGTCACTCATAGGTTTTTTCTCGGTTGTACTCTTTTGGGTTGTAAGTATTGAATTGAACATATTTACTGTATGGTCAACGCACCTCATCGGAGGGATTCATAACAAGAACTTTCATGATGTGATTCCATTGTGGGAATGTTTTCTCGAAATGGTAATATTGATGATATGAATAGTATGTGTCCATGTCCAGCCTGTCGAGATTCAACACAACGTTCGAGCTTTGTGCAGAATTTGCTGGTTGGTTACTGTTGCTATCCGAATTCATAATCCTTCTAAGCAAGTTGAATCACGGAGGCTTGATTCTCACAGTGGTCTCACTTGAAATTTATTTGAGTTTTGCCAATCTATTTGACATATTCTTAAGCATGTCGGTCAAGTTATCAAGATCAGATGGTTGTTTCTCTTTGTCCTTGCTTACGGAGGCCTAAGAAATTTTACTTGTGCCTTTGGAGTCCTTTGTTGGTTCATCGTCTAAGATGACTCCAATTGTGTGCAAGTCCTTTTCAAATGTGATAGCCTATTCATAATTTTCCATTAATGATGGTTTAACAGTTCGCTTCACAAACTGCATAATTCTTGTCGATAAGGAAGAAGTGTAGTAATCTATGGTTATGGAGTAATGGGGTATCGTATCTTATGGAAATATATTTAAGATTAAATTGAACCTCTGATTGAAATGTTTCACTTTATATTTCTTCTCCTTCTTTATATTACCCAACTCTTTCAATAACATGGCGGGGGTCTTATCATCAACAAATTTTTCAAGGAAATTTTTCTTAAACCCCCTCCAATTCAAGATGGAGTTTGAAGGAAGGTTGAGATACCATACAACTACTCTACCATACAAGTTACATGAGAAAATTCTACATGCAACATCATTGTTAGGTACCTCAAGTGTTTGGAGATGTAGGTAAAAGTTGTCTAGATGGTCTTTAGCCTTCACTATTTTATCAAGGTTATACTTCGTTAATCTATTCTCGAAATGCTTCGACATCTTGTGCAACACACCTAGAAGTGAAAGTGGGCCCTAAATCATCCAATGCATATATTGGTCTACCATGTATTCTTATTTGCTCTCCTCCTCTTCTTTGTTATATTCTGATGGGTCTTCTTATTCTTCTTCACTGCCCAACCCGAGGAAAGTTATTCCCTAAGAGTACGGGGTTATCTTTGTTTCCACCAATGAAAATTGGAGGTTCTTATGTGTTTTCCACAGAATATGCTAGCTCTTCAAGGGTGGCTAGAACTACATCTTCAATAGAGGAAACCATTATCTCGTTAGGGGTGGTTTTGTTCTTCTCTTAAGAATATGGAAGACTGTGTACTCCTCGGATCAATCCAACTACTTTTTCGAATTGATGAGTTACAGTACGAATAGCCTGAAGTCGATTATATGGTATTTTACCAAGTTCGAGTGGGTTTTGGTTGGGAAGAATCACTAACGTCAGAAACACAAGTAGGGGAGGTGCATTGAACATTAATTCCTTGATCAAAAGATGAGATGTTGGGGTGGGTGTGGTTATCAACCATAAAACACTATTTTCCCTCCTTCTAGTGCCATAAATGTTGACGGTGTTGGACCACCAACATTCAAGGGATATCCCTGATATAAATTCTCAATTATACCTCACACCATTTGGTGTAGGAGTCCCATCAGGAATTAAGGCCTGGTTTCCATCACGTTTCCATATTCTTAAAGATCTCTCTTGGCTCTGACTGTTAGAAAGAGAGAGGGGTGAAAATTTAATTTTTAAAAGCAAGGGGGGTGTGTTTGGTGAATGTATAATTTCAATTATTTCAACGTTTTTCTATAGTGGGGGAGAGATAAAAGTGAGCCTCTAAGAGAGAGGTAATAGTACCACCTAGGAAGAGACACACATGGACCGAAGGATCCATCTAACATCCAATGGAATAGTCCTGAGGATGGGACAAAAATAACCTTCATTACAACACATTCTCAATAAGATAAGTACTAAAATAACTGAAATAGTTCAACTATCTTAGCACATGTGAAAACAAACATGAAATACAAACATCTGCATAATAGTATTACAAATATTCATAGTCCATGCATAAATAACGTGTTGGCCTCGAAACACTTTTATTTTTAAGTAAAAATTCTAAGACACATAGATACAATTAACATCACTAGCTCCAATAGTGGAGCATTGGTGGAACCAAGGTGAAAACAGTTGTGCTCATATAATGAGGGAGTATATATAACCAAGAGGTGACTCCTTTGGATATCCACTTTACAATACATTTTGAATACAATATACATGGTCCAAAATAGTGATGTGGCATATGACCACTCATGACATGACATTGTTGGCATGGATAGCTTCATGTCATGGAAACACCAAGCCTTTGCTACTACTGAAAGTTGAGTGTCTTCGTCAAAATTTTTTGTTTTCACCTCCGCATGCCTTGGTCATAAGGAGTCTTCATTGACCTCAAGTTCAGCTGGAGGAGTATCTTTGAGCATGCTTCCCTCCTTCTTCATAATCTCTCCATGACATGATAGAGTACGTATTCCTGCAATTCACTCATGAGGACATGACATCAATATGAAATCCATAGGTTAAGATGATGCGTTATGATCCATGAATTGAGCCCAGAACAAGTAACAGGATGGATAGAGAAGCTTAGTGACTGCATAGTTACGTAGTTTAGGAAGGCAAGGGGAATAATTGAGCATTGATATTGTGTAGTGCGCAGTTCAAGCTAGGATGAGGGACAAGACTGAACATTTTCTGGAGCTAATGCGATAGGCTGCAGGGATGGGCACTGGGAGAGCTTACTATGTAGTTTTGGGAGTCAAGGTTGGGATGCTACAAAAATTTGTAGTTCAAGGGCTCAGATAATGAGCTTGAGGCTTGTTATTGCGAAGTGCACAGTTCAAGTTAGGCTAGAGGTCATGATTGCGCAATTCTGGAGGTCGGGGTTAAGGCTTGGTCACAAACATCGCGTAGTGCAACAGTCCTGGGAGGAAGGAACTTCACATTGCACAGTGCCAAGTAGCAAGGTCATAACCAGAGGACTGATACTGCAAAATTCACATCTCAGGAAATGTCAGGTGAAGCTAAATTGCTCAGTCATGAAGTTTTCCGAAAAATTACTAAGTACAAGACCGATGGGATCAGTGTGAACAATGATGAAATTTGACTGTCATCACACACTTATCATATTTGATGGCTCAAAAAACATAGATCATCCATGAAATAAAAGCAAATAATTTCCCTCAACATGACATCTTTACAATCAATTATGATAAGTACGACATGAAAGATACACTTTACGACAATTGTGATGACACTTTTGCAATAGTGCTCAAAACTTTGGAAATGAGTGCGACAGGTACTTAAAAAGTTAGAAAAAATCATTTTCACAAAGATGACACCTTAGAACCACTAGAGTAGTCTCAGACATACAATTCGACATCTAACATGCCAAAAAATGACACTTTTCCTATCTTGCGAAAGGGATCAAAACATTCTAAGAAAACCAATAAAATGAATTCAAAGTTTGGGATAATAACGAACAAGAACAAGGAAGGCTCTAAAATTTGGTATAGGCGAAAATTTTAGAGGGGGTTCTAACAGCTACAACACTTGGTGACACACTAGTAGAATTCCAGCTTCTCTATATCGATTAACTTCTTTTGTGCAGGGCCTTGGTTCTTCGGTGAGTATTGATTCATCGTGCAGATCAATTTGGTTCCCCCACTTACCCTGTGAATAGACAAATACGTCGTCATGCCATTTTGGTTTAACTTAAAAAACATTCAATATCATCAAAAAATTTCAAGCAGGGAAGGGTAATGAAGCTCGGGAGTTTAAGATTTTCAGAGTATATTATTTTCATCTCTGGTGTTTCTCTGCTACCAGTAGGCATGGATTGTACCCCGACGGAGTCACTACATGAACACAAACATTTCTCTATTTCCAGCGAGCCTGAATAGTAGCCCAACAGAGTTGCTTAATTTACCTCTCTATGTAGGAAACTTTTCTCTTCTTTCACCTTTTTTTTTAAAGAGGATCATGCATTGGCACTTATTCATTTGTGGTAGAAGAGGGATATTGACTTATTGAGTGTAGGAGAGGTTGTTCCTTTAGAGAAGAATATAGATACCTCTGATTTAGTTTTGTTCATTTATATTTTCCCCTTATACCTTTCTACTTATTGGATAAGCATGAAAATGACAAAACATAAAATACTGAATATGGGCACAAATTTTCCTGGATAGACATGAGTTCATGGTTTTCCAAAGACTCTCCTTATAGACAGATCGTATTTTCCGTCAAAAATTCATCAGTAAAAATACATAACCAACACGAGGAAGAAGGAACAAAGGCTAACCAAATTTTGGAGTGTTGCAAAACTCCTTAGACTTCAGTCGCACACAATCTCAAAAAAAAATGCATGGACAAGGACAACACTTATTCATAGAATGGTACAAGAAACAAAGAAAACAACAAGAACAAGAATAAATAAAACAAAAGAAAAATATCTACATATTGTATGGCACAAACCCTTATTCTCATTGAAATTAGTGCTTCAGATCTTGGCCATTGACAGGGAGAGAGACAATCTTCCTGTCAAGTGATTGAAGGTGATAGGTGTGTTGGCCAAGATTCTCGTGTATAGTGAATTGTCCAATCCACAAGTATTGAAACTTAGTGTGTTTTCCTTTGTCTTCGTGGGATTTGTCTCACTTCATACTAATTTACCCACACTAAAGTTGTACTTCCCTACATACTTCTTGTCGAACCACCTCTTGATATGATCTTGGTGAAGTAAAAAATAATCTTTAGCTTTCAATATTTCTTCCTGGAGCTTATAAAGGGTGTTGATCCTACGTTGCACTAACAGACATGGATTTCCTTGGGATTCTCATGAGAGTTGGAGTGAAGGAAAGTAGATATAAGGTTGGAGGATGGCTTATTTTCAGTATACCAGGAAGTAAGGGGAAGTTATTTGGGGAAGGCTTAGGCGTGACTTAGTCAACCCATGGAGCATTTACCAAAGTAGAGTGCCAGTTCCTCTGCTTAAATAATATGGTCTTCATAATGATGTAGATCAGATTTTTATTCGTGGATTCAGAAATACCACTCCCCTAAGGGTAGTTTTTATAAGAATACTTCAATACAATTTCATTTTCCAATGCAAATTCATAAATTTTTAACAAAGATAAATATATTGCATTGTCAACAACAAGTGAAGTAGGAACATTGAACCTAGAAATGATGTTTTTTTGTAGAGAGTTGATCACTTCCTGCTCATTCACCTGTTTGAGTGGAACTTCTTTTTTCCACCATGTGAAGTAATATGTGGTAGTGATAACATAGCAGTTCTTCTTTGATGAATGTGGAAATATTTCTCCAATAACATCCAAGCCCCAATGTTGAAATGATTCTTCCATTGTGATAGGTTGAAATGGGGTGGATGACTTCTTGTTTCTGCTAGCACACCTTTGGCACATTAGACATTTTTGAATGCAAGAATGAGCATCCGTAAATAGTGTGGGCCAATAAAAATTGGCCCACATGATTTTATGCGTTTTTGTGTTGCCCACAAAGTGTCCCCTGGTTGGTCCATCGTGGAGATCACACAATATATTTTCTGAATCATGTGTGTCCAGACACCTAAGAAATACTTTGTTATGGAACTTTATGAAAAAAATCCCCATGCACCAATTTGTAATAAAATGCTTTAAGCCTTAGTGCCCTCTTCTACGATGTGAAAAAATGGTAGGGCATGGTGTTATGCTCAAGTCATTGGTGCACATCTGCATACCAAGGTTTTTTGTTAGTAGTGGGGGTGGATCACTCGATGCTGTACATTTCAATTTATTGCTCCCACCCCGAAGGATAGTATTCTTATTTTGTGTCCACTATTCTACTGACATTCGACAAAGACCATGGCCCTTGATTTGGAGAATTATGTTTATTTCTAGATCATATTCTTGCAAACCAGTCATCTAGTTCTCTCTCCTTTCACCTAGCTCTTGTTGAACATATAATGATCTGACTGTTGGGTGCGGAAAAAATATAATAAAATTATTCTTCAATAAATAGGGCCGAAATTGCTTCGCCGCCTTGTATACTGCATAAGCTTGTTTATCCATGATGGGGAAGTTTAGCTCAAGTCCTTGTAGACTCGTGCTTGTGAAAGAAATAGGTTTTTCATTGTTTAGGTCATCCTTCTGCGTGAGTACCACGACAAGAGACATGTCAGAATAAAAGGTATAGAGAAAAAAATCATTGTTGAAATCTGGGTTGTATAACACGGGTGCTTCTGTGATAGCATGTTTGATACGGGAAAATGCATCATTTTCCCTCTTATCCCATTTGTAAATAACATCCTTCTTAAACATCTCCTATATCGGTTTTACAATCTAAGCATAATCAGAGATGAACTTATGTAGGAAGTTGATCTTCCCCAGGAAGGACTGTATAATTTTATTGTTTACTAGGAAGGGAATCTGTGTGATTGTTCTAACCTTATCCGAGACTACCTTAATCCCACTTTTAGTGATAATGTTGCCCAAGATATTACCCTTAGACATTGCGAATATGATTTTCTTGGAATGGAGGGATATCACATACTTGCGACATCGCTCAAAAATTTTCTTTAAATGGAAAATTTGATCTGACCTCTATTTGGAAAACATAGTTATGTCATCGAAATAGACTAATACACACTACTCAATCAATCCTCGGAATTTTATTTCCATAGGTTGTTGAAATGTTGCACTAGAATTGATCAAACCATATGGTATTTTCTTAAATGTAAACGTACCCCACTTCATTCGGAAGGTGTTTTTGAGTCTATCAAGTTTTGAGGCTAGAACCTGGTTGTAGCCTAAATAGATGTCAAGCAAAGAAAACATGTCAGACCCTGATACTAATTTCAATATTTGTTCCATGGATGACACAGGGTATCTATCCTCATCCGAGGCATGATTGAGATTTTGGAAATCAACACATAACTAGAAATTATATAACTAATGTGTTATATATCCAAGATTCTCCTGATCACACACTATTTGACTTCATGCACAATACAGAATCTATTCCATCATTGATCATCACATGCGAAAATTAACACAATTGCAATGCACACATGAAACCATAAAAATTCACACACATTAACACAATGATTTAATGGGAAAGCCTGAAGCTAAAAACCCCAACTATATGTATATAATATATGTCATAGATATCATGTAACAATCCTCATACAAAGTTGAACATGTCAAGCTCTCAATACAATACAATCGCTACACACTAATCAGGTCCGATCTAGCAAATCCATGCATCGATCTCTGCCACTTGCTAGCCTGCCTCTACTGCGCAATCACTGCTGAAGAATGGCTATGAATGAACTCGAATCCACCTGGATTGCACTGCGCAATCCTCATTGGCATTTCCACTGAGTGTTGGATGCAATCAATGCATCACTATAGTCACAACTGATAGTCACACTTGCTCTTTCACCTATCTCTCCACTGGCCTCCACTGAAAATGTTCATGCACTGTAGTTAACTGATGTATTCTTTAGTTGATTAATGAGTTAATATTTAGTGAATTAATTATTAATTAATTCACACCACTCTCACTAGTGTATCAATCAGTTAGACTAGATACAACTAGCTCAACTGTGTCTAACTGAGTTAAACTGAACACAACTCCACCAACTACTTCTACAACTCCACCAAACTATGTCACATGAGTTCTAACTGAATTTCTCCATGAAATAGCTCCAGTAAACCCTCAGGAATAGCGTAATTCCTTCTGTCAGTTGTTGTGCCACATCTGTGCACTTAACTGAAGTGCTCCAAGAGAATAAGATAATGTTTATACTCCAAATATTATTAAGAGCTAATAATATTCGACATATCTATTTTTAGACTGGCAATCTAAAAATAGATTCCACCCAATATGTCTAAAAATAGAAGTCCATCTATTTTTCTAACTTGACCAACCATCCACAGATAGCATCCTGCAACTCATAGAATATGATTGACATGTCTAAAAATAGACTTTGTGCCAAAAATAGCCTGCGGGCCCACTTAGTGAAGGCGACTCTTTTCACTAAGCTCATCATCTTGTTGAATCTCAACAACATAGACTAATTTCCCTGGACTTATTTCTGACCGGGACCAAATTTGACACTTAAGTGGAGTGACGCAGTTTGTATTTGATCCAAGCATCCAAAAACTTCCTTAACTCTTTCTGAATGAGAGGCTCAAGCGTCAGTGATCCAGATGGATATTGGTGGTCACCCGCCTATTCCACTTGGGGCCCCACCATTTTCTCTTTCAGTTTTTTTTAGTTTCGGCACAACTTACTATTTTTAGTAGTTTTCAGGTCCTGAACTTCCGGAGCCATTTTGAGGCCCTCAACGACGTTTTTTGGGAAAACGGGGAGCAACATGGGTCCATGGATCAATGTTGTTCACTCAAAATTTTTAGTCCTCAAATAGATCTTTCTAACAAGGTATGGTATGCATCAAACGGAGATCGTATGCCAAAGTTACGTCCCCAAGAAGTTGAAACACCAATTTACCCAAATGGGGCCCATATTTTTGGCGCTTCATCTCCTAGGGTTAGGGTTTTGGCTGTTTAGGATTTCCCATTGTTTCTAAATAATAAATAGGCCCTCAAGCCTCATGGTAACTCAGTTCAGAGGCCTGTAGCCACCACATCTCTTCTCAGAGATAGCTACCAGCGCCCTAGCTAGTTTTATTTCCATTATGTCTGTAAGCAAATTTCAATTCTTCGATATTAATGAAATAAAGTGTTATTTCCTCTGCATCTTTGTATTTATGGTTATATGTTTATTTTTTTGTGTTCCTGCATAAATCCGTATCAGTCAGATGTACTTTTCTTAGTTTCTGTTGAAATGACTTGGTCCCTTCTTTTATCAGTATTACATGTTCGATGATTTGTGTGTCATAAGTTTTAAGCTCATCGTATGTCCACACGAACCCATCTCAATATTGTTTGAATAAGTGTATAAAGTCTTTATGCTCTTGTGGTGTACAACAAGTACCAAGATTAACATATTTCATATCCTTATCTGTTCTCAAGTTAATGTTTTTGTGTGATAGCATGGAATTATGGGTTTTGGCATTAACAGGTCTCCGAAAGTGATTTTGTAGGTCATACAACTTCTCTAAAAATACCACACCCTTTTGGATGAGGTTTCCTTTACTCATGCTAGCTGGATCCTGCAGTGCCTTTTTGTGCTCTTCCTCATCGATCGATGCATCTTTGAACACATCAATGTTCGCCATGAAGCACAATATATGTTGATCATCATTAAAAATGTGTAAATTAGTGATTTATCTAAGATGGGTGGCTTATAAATAATTTCTGTAGAAAATTCATCCCTTAAAGGTGACAACCTAGCAACAACGTTTGCTAATGCATCCGCAGTTTCATTATGCATTCTTGGAATGGAAATAATATTAAGGCCTTGTAAATCCTAAATTAAACGCCATACCTCTTGTTGATAACTCTTTATATGAGGTGAAACACAACGTATGGTCTCACGTACCTGGCACACCATAATTTTTGAAACACCTACTTCTTTTAAGGACACAACATCAACGTCGATGGCTCCTTGTAAGACCAAGATGAGTGCCTCATATTCAACAGTGTTTTTTGTGCACTCAAACTCCAAGTGGCTAGAGATCAAAAATTTTCTCTACAGTGGGTCTATTAAAATGAAACTAGCTTGAGAGCCTTCCTGTGTCTTAGAACCATCAAAGTACAAATTCCACATGTCATATGCACAAGGATCATGAACTACACTAGTACTAGTGCTACTACTACTACTACTACTAACTGTACAAAGTTCATTTGCACCAGTTGGACTAGAAAGGATATCCAACTTTGTTTTTGGTGGGACTGGGGATGGTTGTGCAAGATAACACCCCAGTTGGGTTTCCAGGAAGCAAATTCTGAAAATGAATTCTATGAAAACCATTGGTTCATTGTGTCCGTTCAAGGGAGTAATTGTATGTTTCATGTAGCTTTCTAAATCCGACTGAATAACTTTGTTTCTGCCCTTATATGGAAGCCATAAGTGTGATCAGTTTGTAGCAAAGTATCCTTGTAACTTACTTGACCCGTCTCTGCTTAACAATAACATTTATGCCTCTGGTATATCCGCAAACATTATGTTTATGCATTGGTGAAATCGTTCGTCGAATGATAAACGGATGATCACATCTCTGAGTTCACCAACTGTGTGGAAAAGAGTCTTTTCCTATTGAATGATATGTGCATTTTTTTTTATCCCATTTTTCATTTATTTTCTTTGCGATAGATAATGGCATTACATTCATGGATGCACCAAAATCAACCAAGCAATTGTGTACGTTGAAATTGAAAATTTCAAATGTTAAGAGAAAGGGAGGGCAGAGTGTATTCACTTCCATTGTTAAAGCATTAAGTAATGACTCGAGGGAACCAGAAGATGAACTTGATCCCTTGTCTAAAGGGGCATTGTTACCTGCAGAGGATTTCCCAAGTGTGCATAAGAGAATGTCTCGTTGTCTCGTGATATTTTTTAATTCAAACATTGAAATGTTTGAATGAACCTTCTTCATATCTTCAACTATGTTATAGTCCACAATAGGAAGGATGGCCAAAGGGTATGGGGAAGTAGTCTGACTTATGATTTATGGAGCAATGTTCTTGTCTTTGTTGTTTTCAAAAGTGTTTTTCATTGAGGCCGCTTTCCCAAACTTGATTTGACTGTTCTGCATTGATTTGACTTGCAGACTTATTTTCCTTAACAAGCCTTCTTTGAGTTTCTGCTTCATCAAATCTATTTTAGTGGCCGGCCCTTGGCTTCTGAAATTATATCGGTTGGTCTACTTCTGGGCTGGAGGGTCACTCGGAGGTTGTTTCTCGGATGTTCTCTTTTGGGTTGTAAGTATGCAATTGAACATATTTACTTTATGCCCAACACTTGGAGTTTCATTGGTGCTAGTAGTTTCTTCCATTTCTTCTTCAGGCTCAGTCTTCTCATGAGAAAGCACTACATCGAAGAGATGCGTAGCAATAACTTTCATGATGTGATTCCATTGCGGGATTTTTTTTTCTCGAATTGGTAATCTTGATGATATGAACACTTTGTTTCCATGTCTAGCCTATCAAGATTCAACGTGATGTTTGAGCTTTGCGCAGATTTTGATGGTTGGTTACTGTTGCTACCTGAATTCACAATCCTTCTAAGCAAGTTGAATCGCAGATGCTTGCTACTCACAGTGGTCTCACTTGACCTTTTTTTGAGTTCATCCATCTCATTTGACATATTCTTAACCACGCAGGTCAAGTTCTCAAGATTGGATCGTTCTTTCTTTTTTTCCTTACTTACGGAAGCGTGATACCTTTTACCCGTGCCTTTGGATTCCTTTGTTGTTTCATCTTCTGAGATTACTCCAATTGTGCTCAATTCCCTCTCAATCGTGAGAGCCTCTTCATATATTTCCATTAATGATGGTTTTATGGAAAGGCAGAAGTGCAGTAATCTATGGCGATGGATTCATGAGTTTTCGTGTCTTCTACAAATCTATTTAAGATGTGGATGAACCTTTGATTGAAATATTTCACTTTCTCTTTCTACTCCATCTTTATATTACCCAACTCTTTCAATAGTTACATGGAATGGGTTTTAACATCAACAATTTTTTCAAGGAATTTTTTTTTAAACCCCCTCCAATTATGGATGGAGTTTGAAGGAAGGTTGTGATATCATAAAACTTCACTACCATCCAAGGTGCATGGGAAAATTCTATATGCAACATCATCGTGACGTACCTCAAGTGTTTGCAGATGTAGATAAAAATTTTCCAGATGGTCTTCAACCTTCACTATTTTATCAGGTCGTACTTCGTTAAGAGATTCTCTGAATGCTTCGACATCTTGTGAAACAAACTCGGAAGTGCAAGCAGGCCTTGAGTTATCCAATCCATATCTTAGTCTATGATGTATTATTATTCACTCTCCTCCTCTTATTTTTCATATTCTGATGTTTCTTCTTCTTATTCTTCACCTCCAAACCCACGGAAATTTATTCTTGAGAGTACGGGGTTATCTCTATTTCCACAAAAGAAAAAATGGAGGTTCTTCTGTGTTTTCCATAGAATCTTCTAAATCTTCAAGGATGGAAAGAACTACGGCTTCAAGAGGGGAAACCACTATCCCAGTAGGGGTGGTTTTTTTCTTTTGTGAAAAATATGGAAAATCGAGTACTCATGGGATCAATCCAACGGCTTTTGTGAACTGGCAGATTATAGGACGAATATCCAAAATTTGATTACATGGGATTTCACTAGGTCGAGTGGGATATGGTTGGGAAGAGTCACCAAATTTAAAAACATGATTAGAGGAGGTGCACTGAACATTTTTTCCTTGATTAAATGATGATATGTTTGGTTCGGTGTGGTTATTAGCCATAAAACACTGACTACCCTCCTTCTAGCACTAGAAATGTTGATGGTGTTGGACCTACTAACATTTATGGGATCTCCCTGATATGAAGTCCCAATTATACCTCACATTGTTCATGTAGGAATCCCATCCGGAATAAAAGCTTAGTTGCCATATTCTTAAATATTTTCCTTGGATTTGACTGTTAACGAGAGAGGGGAGTGCAAATTTACTTTCGAAAAGCAAGGGGAGTGTGCCTAGTGAATGTCCAATTGTAAGTATGTTATGGTTCTTCTAATGCAGGGGAGATAGAAAATTAAGCCTCTAAGAGAGAGGTAAAAGTACCACCCAGGATGAGACACGCATGAACCAAAGGATCCGTCTAACATACCGCGGAATAGTCCACAAGTGATGTGGTGGTCATTCCAACCAAAAATTGAGAAAAAATAGCCTAATATCCTATGGAATAATCCACAAGCAATGTGGTGGTCATTCCAAACAAAAATTGAGAAAAAACATCCTAATATACTATGGAATAGTCCACAACTATGGGACAACATTAACAACCATTACAACACATTCTCAATAATATTAGTACTAAAATATGAAATAGTTGAAATATCTTAGTACATGTGAATGAAAATATAAAATAAAAACATCCACCAAATAGTCTTACAAACATTCATCGTCCATGCATGAAGAACATGCTGGCCTAGGAAGGATTTTGTTATCAAGTAAAAGTTCCAAGACATATATGTACAATGAACATCACTAGATCCAATAGTGAAGAGTTGGAGCCACTCCTTGCTCCGCAAAAGTACTAGATTATCTATCTAATGCTTTGCTAGTGGAGCCAAGGTGAAAAGTCCTTTCCTCATACAATGAGGGAGTATATATAACCAAGGGGTGACTCTTTGACTACCCTCATGACTATTTGACTTCCTATGACTTTTCAACTTACATGACTCTTTACATTCCATCTGTGTCCTTATGACTTCCACTTTAAAATACATTTTTAATACAATATATATGGTCCACAATAGTGATGTAGCATATGACCATTCATGACATGATATGACATGACACTGCTGACATATAATTCTTGATGACATGGAAATGTTAAGCCACTATTGCTACTGAAGGTTGAGTGTCTTCATGAAATATTTTTACTTTTCGCCTCTGCATGCCTTGGTGATAATGAGTCTTCAATGACCTCAAGTCTTGGATAGTGGCCGCAAACTAGTGCCCTTTTTATTTCTCTTTATCAAACAATTTGTAAGTTTAGTTGCAGGAGTGTCTTTGAGTATGCTTTCCTCCTTATTCTACTTCTTCATCATCTCGACATGACATGATAGATTATGTGTTCCTGCAATTCTCTAATGAGGAGATGACTTAAAATATGAAACCCGTAGCCTAAGATGATGCATTCTGATCCATGAACTGAACCCAGAACAAGTGAAAGGTTAGACAAGGAGCCTCAGTGACTGTGCAGTTCAGGCAGGCAGGGAGAAGCCTTAAGCCTTGAGGTTGTGCAATGTGCAGTTCAAGCTAGGTTGAGGGACAAGACTACGTAGTTTTCAGAGCCAATGGGACATGTTATAAGTATGTGCATTGGGAGAGCTTAGTATGTAGTTATGGGAGTCAAGGAAGGTAGGGATACTGCAAAATTCAAGGGCCCATGGAATGAGCTTTAGGCTGGTGGTTGTGAAGTGCACAGTTCAAGTTGGGTTGGAGGTCATGCCTTTGTAATTCTGGAGGTCAGGGTCAAGGCTTGGTCACAGAACTTGTGTAGTGCAATATTCATGGGAGGCGGGAACTTTGCACTGCGCAGTGCTAAGCAACAAGGTCGTAGCTAGAGAACTGAGACTGTGTGGTGTGCAGCTCAAGGGAGGTTGGGTGAAGCTAAGTTACTCGGTCGGGAAGTTTTTCGAAAAATGACTAAGTGCGGGACCAATGAGATCAGCATGAACAGTGATGAAATTTGAATTTCATGACACACTTAGCACATTTGACGACTCAAACAACAAATATCATCCATGACATACAAAAAAAAAAATTTCCCTCTGTGTGACATCTTTATGACTGGTTACGATAAGTGCGACATGGAAGATACACTTTACAACGACCGTGAAGACACTTGTGCGACATTGCTCAAAATTTTGGAAATGAGTGTGACAAGTACTTACAAGGTTAGAAAAAATCATTTGCACAAAGTGACCTCTTGGAACCACTAGAACATTCTCATACATACAATATGACAATCAACATGCCAAAATATGAAAATTTTCCTATATTACGGAAGGGATCACAACATTCTAAGAAAAAAAATAAAATAAACTTCAAAGTTTGCTATAGTAATGACCAATAACAAGGAAGGCTCTGAAATTTGGTATAGGGAAAAAATTTGGAGGGGGTTATAGCAACTACAACAACACCATAGGCAGGAAAACAAATCCTGATGATGATTGCCTTCCGTCTTAAGACAAGAGGGTCTAGATACCATGGTAAACCAACATTTCCTCAACATTTTAGCCAGTACACATTCGAGGACAGTTTCCCCTATCATACATATTGGTTTTCTCCATACTCCACATATTACACTTATCCTACAAACTACTACATCGGCAATAGAGACGTCATTCCTTTGGACTACACCCTGTCTAAGTCCACATGTGCCTTCCTGTAAGATAGATATTGAAACTAAAACAACGTGTTCGATGCCATGGTTAATACTATTTTCTTGGTTATGAAATCATTCGAATATTTCACTATCCCACTTGTCATTGACTTATTAGCTAAAACTATATGTCCTTCTTCTCAACACTCAAGAGACGGGGAAAGAGCATGGAGACCTATATGTTTTCTCTTTTCAACGAGAATGGAAAACCTAGGGGTCTACACCGGCGATAGTCCGTTGAGATTATTGGCTTGGTTTAAACTTGGTTTTGATTTTAAATTTATTTGGATTTTGTATTTTAAACCTATTAAGACCAATTATTGAATCGATTAGCAGAATTTAAAATATCAATTCACAATGTTCTTCGATGCGGAGAGAGCATATTTCTAATTTGATTGTGTGAGTATGTTATACACTGATGGGTCTTGTTGTGCTTTGGGCTTCAATGTCATCAGTTACAGGTTATTTTATGAGATCATTGTATGCAGAAAGGTCAGTTTCATAATTAACTGCTAAATATGCCCAATACGCAGACAAATCACCTATACAACTATAAAAAAATGTAGTTAGTTGCATTTTTATAGATGGGAGTCTGTCCATAGGGTGGTCTAGTATCGATATTTTCCTTCGGAAGATCGAGAAGTGCTAATTATACAAAGTTCATTAAATATGGTCAGAGGTGATTATCTCTTAAATGAGTTGAATGGGAATCTCAAAGATTGTGATGGTGAAAAGAGCATTGTTTGGGAGACTTCAAAGTGGGAATAAGTGTCGAGGAAGAACATACAGGCATATGTGACATTTGAATTGTAATTTTTTATTTTTTTATTAATCTTTGTAATGATGTGATAAGCATTAAAATGGGGACTTGGAATAATCCTTACATTAGTATATAGGTAGGATTGGGTTGTTAGTTGTTGGATTTTTGTTAAGATATTTTTTCAACAATACTCTCCTTGTTTTGAATCAACTGGATCTCATGAGCACTATTTATGTGGTTTATACTTAGTTTTGTGTGGGTGATATACGAATTGTTTTGAGTGGATCTATCCACAATTTTTTCTCTTCCAATTTCTTTGTAAAACCCATAAAAACAAGTATTGAAGCACTCAAATATTAAATTAAAAAATATATTCAAAAGGAAATCAATGAGTCATAAAATATAATGTATCTATTGGCCTTCAAAGAAAAATTAGTCACAAGAGAACATAGTGTGAAATAAGGGCCTAGTCTAGTTGATGACTTTATTCCATAGTGAAATTCCCAATCTATTCTTGTCCATGGTTCCTTCTTCATGGCTTCATCTCTCAACATTATTAGTAATTTCCTCTCAGTACAACATGTGCCATTAATATAAACCTATAATATGGAGATTTTAATTTCTTGAAATTAGACATAGCATAAAGATGTCACAGTATCTAGGTGAATCCATAAATCAAAATAATATTGGTCTTAATCTTCCATTATCATTGAAGCATAGGTAAAAACATATAATCTTTCCAATCAACGTTAATAGGAAGAAATCATTACAATTACATGTGAACCTCATCTCATTAAAATATCTATATCCTCTCCTAAAACTTGAAATCAAAAAATAATCTACATTGATGACCTAATACATCCAAATAAACCAATTTTGAAGTTTAAATTCTCTTTACCATATGAATATATCTCCACATATTTTGTTTATTTATAATAATATTGAGTTCTCTTTTTATCACTTGAAAATTTCCCTTGTCGTGGAAGGAAATAACTAAGGTAACCTCTAACCAATCTCTTGAATTAAAATCTAGCCCCTTCAATCCGAAGGGGGGTCTCTTCTATAACTCAGTAAAGTTTGATTGGTTATGTACTTAGCACAACGAATAGATTTGATTAGATCATACGAAATTGGTTTGGAAAGGACAGGTAAAACCATTAGGCATGGATTATTTTTGACAACAAACTATTGGTTACAGGTTTATATGAACAAAATACATAAGCAAGGTAGTAACAAATTTCTTAGGCAATTCCTCATTCAACTATGATAGAAAAAAGTAGAAATAAATATCGCAAATAGAGCAACTGGTCAATTATGTGAATGATATTCAAGTTGAAAACATATGTGACAATTTTGTAAATTCTAAATTTGAGCTTATAAACAAAATTTAGATTTAATCACTCAATTCCAAATGTAGAATACATATGGATCATATTGTGAAATAAAATAAATGATATGCACTAGAAAATAGACAGGAACTCATCACACCATAATCTATATAAAATTGAACAAGTAACACTACTCACAACAATTTTTATTAATGTCAAAATTTTACACATTGTACCAAGCTTCTACAAGAAGTTTCCAACCCTTTTTTCATTCTACAAAACTTGTATTTATAGGGAATCCTATAACTTACAACATATTTCTAGCATATTCTTAATTAAAAATTCTAAAAGTATCAATTTATATATAACTACATGCACATAATACATTTTTCTTGGCCTATATGTATCTGAAGATCATGTTATTGTTAAAGCTAAGGATTCCCAAGTCGAATTTTATGAGGTGGCATCCAAGTCAAAGTTGATTAGAATTTTTTCTAAAAATAGAAAAGATTAATTCTGCCAAATTCATAAAGCATATGCATCAAATATCAATTCTAATATCTTAAATCATAATAACTATGTAAAAACAGAGAGAGGTTTTTATTAATGGGTCCATTTTCTACAAAATCCTCTTTCATATTTGGAAAATTTGTTTCCAACTACTCGGAAGTTGCACCTGAAGTTACTGCCTTTTACAAAACTGTGTAAAACTGAGTTTTTTTTTTACATTTTCTTTTTCAGCACTCGTTTGAAAGATGATTGTTCATCTACGGACGTGTGTTTTATCAACGAATTATTTGGACATAAAAAAAAATGGATTTTTCTTTTTGGTGTTGATACCCTAAATGTCAGCGCATTTTTTAAATTTTCAAAAATAAAATAATGCTGATACTTTGCACTATCAGTCCCGTTTTCAACGTTTTCAAAAATATAGACTAAAAAATGTCATAAAAATTGGCTCCAGGTGAATGTTGTCAATCATGGATGGCTGCAAGAACCCCATAGACCAAAAGTCTATTTATTACAATAATTTTTCTTAGAGAAACACTTTTTTAGTAACTCTATTCAATAAGAAATCATTTCTCGAAATTATTCTTTACAAACTCTTTTCAGAATCGAAAAATAAAATATCTAAGGTAAAACAACTTTATTTTCTGATAACCATTTATCATAACCTTAGGGCCTTCTCCTCAGGCTTCAAGTCCTTCAAAATGTTTATCCACACCTACAAATTTTTAAATAACATGGATATATACAATGAAACAATGGAATGTTGTATTCCCTGTGAAGAAGCAAAGAACTTGTAGCTCCAGTGCCCGATCCATTGCGATGATCCCAACCTTTATGCAACCAGTACATTTTATTGAACAAAACCCAAACTGAAACTCTACAAACTGAACTGCATACCAAACTAAAAATGTTGAAATATATGTTCCCCCCTAAAAATCTTATTGTACACACCTACCTACTATAATATGCTAAATAATTGTTGGATCAAGTAACACAAGAATGCCAATATAGCCAATCAAGTAGTTGCTCGAATAATGTAGAACGTTGATGTCTTTCAACAAAACAAATATTGGAAAATATAACAACAATGACAACTAATAATGGAACTAATTTTCACAATAAAAATATGATTGAGAATGTAGTTTAAAAAATTCCTCCATATAAACAACTATAGGATCTCTGAAATCATAAAAACCACATCTTGTATGATGATTTGATTGTTCCTTTTGCTTCAACTGTGAATTTTCAACCTCATAATTAAAGTCACAATATTTTCCATTCTCAAAACCAAGGGGCAAAAATATATCTTTTTGTTTTTACTAAAATAAATATTCAAAAGAAAGATTCTGAAATGGAAAATCTAGGGTAAATTTTTATCTTCTAAAGCTTCAATCTTGATTTCAATGTTATTGGCCAGCTCTTAAAAAAATATATATATCTTTCAAGCTACATTTGCATGACTTTAAATAAGAAGAAAAAAATGAAGAAATAATTTCATCCACTTCATCATCAGTGTACATATCATTTCATTCTTTAAAACCTTGAATGAAAACATGGTTTGCCACAAACTTTGTTTTCTTCATCCACATTTCCAAATATATGAGCCAAAACGTTGAGAAAGATCTTATATATTTTGCAGGTAAACCTTCAATCCAACTTTTGTACTTTCCTTGGAATGAATCATAAAAATGTTTGATAAATCCATCTTCATATTTGACTCTAAGAAGACCAATAAAGTCACGAAATTTTGAAATATGCTTCAAAGTCAAGCTCAAATCCTCTCCACTAAGTTTTCTACCATTCCTTAAAAAAAATTCATCCTTGGGTAAAGGATTAGGAAAACCATGATATTTTGAAAATTCCAAACATGCATACCTTGAAATTATTGTAGTAGCATCTAAGTCCTTCATTGGTGTGGTGGAGCCACCAATGAATTCTTTGACCTACGGATCCTTTTAACAGTGGAGTCGCCATGAGCACTTTTTAAATATGGAGTATCTAACAATGGAGTCGCCGGAGCAAAATATTGCATCCAAAACTGATTTCCAACTCTCTTTTTTCCCTCAAAAATATGATCTAAACAATAAAATCGTTTGGGGATAATAAATCTTTTGTTTCCCAACAATGACGCCAAAATTTTATCACTTAGAAATTTCCCTGACTATGGAAGGAAATAACCGAGGTAACCTCTAACCAATCTCTTGAACTGAAAGATATCCCTTTTAATATGAAGGGGGGTCCCTTCTATACCTCAGTCAAATATGACTCATTATGTACTTAGCTCAATGTCAATATCTGATTGGATCATATGAAATTGATTTGGAAAGGACAGGTAAAACCATTGGACATAGAGTATTTTTTACAACAAACTACTGGCTATAGGCTATATGAACAAACTAAAAGGCAAGGTAGCAACATATTTCTTGGACAATTCCTCACTTAGCTATGATAGAAGTAGATAGAAATGAATATTGAAAACATAGCAACTGGTAAATTATGTGAATGATATTCAAGTCGAAAACATATAAACAATTTTGACAATTCTAAATCTGAACTGATAAACAAAATTCAAATTTAATCACTCAATTCCAAACGTAGAAGACATGTGGATCAAACTATGAAATAAAAGAAATGACATGCACTAGAAAATAGACAGGAAACTCATCACAAGGGGATCTCTGTAAATCTGAACAAGTAACACTGATCACACCATATTTTATTAATGTCAAAAGTATACACGTTGTACCAGGGTTCTCCAAGAAGTTTCCAACCATTTTTTCATTCTACAGAACTTTTCTTTATAGGAAAAACTATAACTTACAATATGTTTCTAGAAATTCTAAAAAATCAATGTATATACATGCATATAATACATTTTTCCAAACCTATATGCATCTAAAGATCATGTTGTTGTTGAAGCTAAATATTCCCAAGTTGAATTTGTTGAAAATGCAGCAATATGATGGAGCTTAGTGAAATGAAGTCGCCTTCACTAAGTGGGCCCGCAGGCAAATTCTGGCGCAAAGTCTATTTTTAGACTATGTCTATTTTTAGACATATGGAGCATGGTCCAGGGGTTGCAGTATGTTATTCTTGGAGTATTGGTCATGTTGGTAAAAATATATGGACCTCTATTTTTTGACCTATAGGTCGATGTCTATTTTTAAACTGCCTATCCTAAAAATAGGGAAGTCAAATATTATTTACCCTTAATAATATTTGGACTATAAACTTCGGTTTACTCTCTTGGAGCACTTCAGTTCGAGCCTTGGAAGTGGCTCATGCATCTGACAGAGGAATTACGCTATTCCCAAGGGTTTGATGGCATCATGCATGGTTGACTTCAGTTAGGACTTCAGTGGCAGAAGTTTGGTGGAGTTAATGGGACAGCTAGTGGAGTTGTGTTCTGTTTATTTTAGTTGAACTAGTTGAGATTAGTTTAACTAGCTAATCAATTAGTTATGAGTGGAGTGAATTAAATATTATTTAATTCATTAATTAGTAACTCATTATTCAACTCCAGAACACATCAGTTCACTACAGTGCATGGACAGTTCAGTGGAGACCAGTGAAAGAGGTAGATGAAAGGGTGGAGTTAGCTATCAGTGGCGACATCAGTTGTGCATGAGATTTGCACCACACTTGGAGGAACTGCCCATGATGATTGCACTGTCAAGCCAAGGAGATTTGAACCTTGGATCTCTATTTAGATAGGCCATGATTGCGCAATAGAGGCAAGGCAATTAGTGGTGAGTTTTGAACGAGTAACCTATTCAAAACCAAGCTAGTTTGTGTGTAACTACATGAGATAGTACTGAGTACTTGTGAGGAGTATTGTACTGAGTTTGTTACATGATTTCTCCATTATAATATACACAATAGCTGCGGGGTTTTCAGCTATAAGCTTTCCCCATACATACGGTGTTAATGTGTATGATGATTTGATGTGTTATCGCTTGATTTTATTTCCGCATGTTTGATGATCTGAGTGGAAGAGATTATGTGTTGCATATAAATTCGAATTGTATGTGATCAGGATAGTCTCGGTGGATAATTAATCATTATTCAGCAAATTTCTACATGGTATCGGAGCTATTGAAGCAGAGATTGATCATCACGGTGATTACAAACTTATTTCGGTAGACAGAGTCTGCATGCGGGCCAGGTAGCCTCCGGATTCATCTTTCTTCGGAAAGTGAAAGGTCTGGTAAATGCCCCTTGCATTCAATCTCTGTGCTAGAAATAATTTTTTCTCACAGATCTAGAGCGGCTGAAATTTGAGGTGGAATTCGAAATTTTGCAGCAATTTTGTTTTCTTGGTGCCAGTGTTGAAAATGTCTTTCAACGATTTGCGACTCGAATATGCTCTTGAAGGCAGTTCGAATTATGTTGCATGGAAGGATCGCATGGAAGCAGTATTAGAAGATAATGGTCTGAAGGAGTTCGTAGATACGGATGTCCAAAAGCCCACTGATCCTGCTGAAGTCGATGCATGGCAAAAGAAGATGGCAAAATGTCGAAGGATCCTGTTGGAGGGCGTCAAGGATCATATTGTATCCAGCCTGCATGGAAAGGCTACTCCATATTTAATGTGGAAAGCTTTGACGGATCTATTCCAGAGTAAGAGCGACCAAAGGAAGCTGGCGCTCAAAGATAAGCTCGGGAACATCAAGATGGAGAAGGGCGACAGTATCGCCAAATACCTCACGAAGTTCACTCAGTGCAGAGATGAGCTGGGAAGTGTGGGGGTGACTGTCGAAGACGAGGACATGGTCGACCTGGCTCTCCTTGGTCTTCCGAAGGCTTGGCACTCATATCAAGATAGTGTCAATGGTCGGGAGAAGCTGCCGGGATGGGAGCGCCTTTGAGCGGATCTCATGTAGGAGGAGATAAGGAGGACTACTCGGGATGGTTCTTCATCAAAGGGAGTTGATGAAGAAAATTGCGCTTTGGTTGCCAAAGCAAAGAAGGGGAAGGGTAAGAAAACTTCTCATTCCGGTGCAAAGGGCAAGAAGCAGGATATGGCGAAAGTGAAGTGTTTTCATTGCCATGATCACGGACATTATGCTACCAATTGTCCAAAGAAGAAGAAGAACAAGCAAGCGGGAAGATCTGCAGATGGAGAAGCTTTGGCTTCACAGTTCGAGCTTGAATTTTCACTGATCGCATGCTTGGTTTCAAGTGTGATGGGATCATTGTGGTTCTTGGACAGTGGTGCGTCATTTCATATGACGGGAGATCGGGATTTGTTCTCAGATCCGGAGGACAAGGATTTGGGTGTGCACATCGAGATGGGCGATGATGGTAGATACAGTGCGACTGGTATCGGTACCATATCCTTTCAGAGGGAGTCTGGTAAACCCTTTGTCTTAAAGGATGTCATGCATGTACCTAGATTGAAGAAGAACCTGATTTCTGTGGCGATGTTGGAGGATAAGGGGTATGATGTGGTCTTCAGCGAAGGAAAAGCCTTCCTGCGCAGTAAGACTACTGGAGAGACCCGGAAGATAGGGGTTCGAACTCAGAACCTTTATCAGTTGCAGGTAGATGACTGCGCAGCTATGGCATGCAAGGAGGGAGAAGTGGTGAGCCGGGATGATGAGGGCGAACTATGGCACAGGAGATTGGGCCATCTTCACCATGGAGCTTTGAAGATTCTGCAGCAGATTTCTACTGGACTTCCTAAGGGCACTCTTGCGCATTCAGATCAGTGCAAGGGGTGTACTTTAGGGAAGTATGTGAAAGCCACCTTTCACGAGAAGGATAGTCGCGCCACGACGATCCTTGAGAGAGTTCACACAGACGTGTGTGGTCCTTTCTCGGTTGCTTCGACAGCAAAGCACAGGTATTATGTGATCTTTGTTGATGATTTCTCTCGAAAGTGCTGGATCTTCTTCATGCAGAAGAAGAGCGATACATTCGCGAAGTTCTGTGAGTTTAAAGCACTGGTCGAGAAGGAATCGGGGAAGAAGGTGATTGCTCTAAGGAGTGATAACGGTGGTGAATTCATCTCCGCTGAATTCAATGAGTTCTGCAGCGCAGAAGGGATTTGGAGAGAGCTCATCGCACCCCATAACCCACAGCAGAACGGGGTGGCTGAGCGGAAGAATAGAACGATCGTGGGTGCTGCACGGGTGATGTTGCATGATCAGGGCCTACCCCTTCACTTGTGGGATGAGGCATGCAATACAAAAGTGTATGTGCAGAACCGTTGTCCTCACAAGGTTCTTGGCATGAGTACACTAGAGGAGGCTTATTCTGGTAAGAGGCCTGATATTTCCCATTTGCAGATCTTTGGCTCTCCTGTCTACATGCATGTGACGAAGGATGAGAGAAGGAAGCTGGATCCAACCGCTGAGGTTGGAATATTTGTGGGGTACACTGATACACCTCACAACTATCGGGTGTATTTGTCAGACAGTCGCAAGACTGTTGTGCGACGAGATATAAAAATTCAGGAGGAGAAAGCCATGCAGTGTTCGCTTGAGAGGGAGCTACACTTGCATGCAGATGAGGAGCTGTTAGTTCCTAAGGAGGAGCTTCCGGATGTGGATCAGCCACAAGAGGAGGTTCAGGAGGTGGAAGAAACCACCCAGGCAGCGCCAACCATCGGAGGGCGCATGCGCACTACAGAAGCTGAGCGACTGGCTCGGGATGCAGAGAAGGTTGTAGGACCACCTACAGCACAGCGCAGACAGAGACAGTCACCGGATCGGTACACTGGATACATGGCTCTTATGAGTCAATGTGTTGTGACAGAGCCATCCTCTTTTGAGGAAGCTGTGGAGGAACCCGCATGGGTTGATGCCGTGATCGAAGAATATGATTCGATCATCAGGAACAGTGCATGGGAGATTGTCCCAAGACCGGTTGGGAAATCAGTTGTAGGTTCGCGATGGATCTACAAGGTGAAGCAGGCGGCTGACGGGAGTGTGGAGAAGTAAAAGGCGAGATTTGTCGCCCGTGGCTTCTCACAGATCGAGGGGATTGACTATGAGGAGACTTTTGCACCTGTCGCAAGGTACTCTTCCATACGGACGATCCTTGCTCTCTCGGCGCAGATGGGGTGGCACATTCATCAGATGGATGTGAAGACTGCGTTCCTCAATGGAGTTATTGAGGAAGAGGTGTACATAGAGCAGCCTGAAGGTTTTGAGATCTTCAGCAGTGAGTCGCATGTGTGCCGACTCAAGAGAGCACTGTACGAGCTGAAGCAAGCACCTCGTGCTTGGTACACTCGGATAGACAGCTACTTCACCGGGCTTGGATTCTCCAAGAGTGAGGCGGATCCTAACCTGTACCAGATTGTGGTGGAGGGGAAGCTGTTGATCATCGTACTGTATGTAGATGATCTAATTTTGACGGGTGATGAGCGGTTGATACTTTCATGCAAGGAGGATCTTGCACGAGAGTTTGAGATGAAGGACTTGGGCATCCTTCATTATTTCTCGGGATTGGAGATTTGGCAGCGCAGTGGAGGACTGTTTGTTTCTCAGGGCAAGTATGCCCGAGAGATTCTGGAGAGGTTCAACATGCAAGGCTGCAAGCTTGTTGACACTCCTCTTCCTGGTGGTTGGAGGAAGGAGGATGCTACTTCAGCGGAGGTAGTGGATGCCACTGTCTATCGACAGTTGGTGGGGTCGCTTATGTATCTGGTCAATACACGACCCGATATATGCTATGCAGTTAACCAGCTTTCGCGAGCTATGGTTAAGCCTACCAAGCTCTTTTGGAAGGCGGGCAAGCATGTATTGCGCTATATCAGAGGCACATCGGGATATGGTTCATGGTACAGACAGGAGGATGAGTTGAGGCGGTAGTGCTTCAGGCATCGGTATCATCATATCAGAGATTGTGTTCAGCGGAGAATCATGATGCTTTCATATGTTCCCACGGAGGATCAGGATGCCGACATCCTGACGAAGGCGCTCACCAGGAGCAAGTTCGAATTCCACAGAGGCAGGATAGGGGTTGCAGACAATCCATATCTTGCTGAGAGGGAGTGTTGAGAATGCAGCAAGATGATGGAGCTTAGTGAAATGAAGTCGCCTTCACTAAGTGGGCCCGCAGGCAAATTCTGGCGCAAAGTCTATTTTTAGACTATGTCTATTTTTAGACATATGGAGCATGGTCCAGGGGTTGCAGTATGTTATTCTTGGAGTATTGGTCATGTTAGTAAAAATAGATGGACCTCTATTTTTTGACCTATAGGTCGATGTCTATTTTTAGACTGCCTATCCTAAAAATAGGGAAGTCAAATATTATTTACCCTTAATAATATTTGGACTATAAACTTCAGTTTACTCTCTTGGAGCACTTCAGTTCGAGCCTTGGAAGTGGCTCATGCATCTGACAGAGGAATTACGCTATTCATAAGGGTTTGGTGAGCACATGCATGGTTGACTTCAGTTAGGACTTCAGTGGCAGAAGTTTGGTGGAGTTAATGAGACAGCTAGTGGAGTTGTGTTCGGTTTAACTTAGTTGAACTAGTTGAGATTAGTTTAACTAGCTAATCAAATAGTAATGAGTGGAGTGAATTAAATATTATTTAATTCACTAATTATTAACTCATTATTCAACTCAAGAACACATCAGTTCACTACAGTGCATGGACAGTTCAGTGGAGACCAGTGAAAGAGGTAGATGAAAGGGTTGAGTTAGCTATCAGTGGCGACATCAGTTGTGCATGATATTTGCACCACACTTGGAGGAATTTCCCATGATGATTATGTTGTCAAGCCAAGGAGATTCGAACCTTGGATCTCTATATAGACAGGCCATGATTGCGCAATAGAGCCAAGGCAATTAGTGGTGAGTTTTGAACCAGTAACCTGTTCAAAACCAAGCTAGTTTGTGTGTAACTTTATGAGAAAGTACTGAGTACTTGTGAGGAGTATTGTACTGAGTTTGTTACATGATTTCTCCATTATAATATACACGATAGCTGCGGGGTTTTCAGCTATAAGCTTTCCCCATACATACTGTGTTAATGTGTATGATGAATTGATGTGCTATCGCTTGTTTTATTTCCGCATGTGTGATGATCTGAGTGGAAGAGATTATGTGTTGCATATAAATTCGAATTGTATGTGATCAGGATAGTCTCGGTGGATAATTAATCATTATTCAGCAAATTTCTACAGAATTTGATGAGGTGGCATCAGAGTCAAAGTTGATTAGGCATTTTTTCTAAAAATAGAAAAGATTAATTCTTGTGAATTCATGAAAAATAAGATTCAAATATCAATTCGAATCTCTCATACCGTGACACATGTGTAAAATCTGAGACAAGTTTTTATTAATAGGTCTGTTGTCGACAAAAGCCTCTTTCAAGTTTGGAAAATTAGTTTCAAGTTTCTCGGAAACCGCGTTAGAAGTTATTTCCTCTTATAGGAAAGAACAGAGTAAAGTTGAATTTTTTGCTAACATATGCTTAGTTAGCACTCATTTGATAGATGATTGTTAATTTGTCGTCGTGTGCTTTACCAACACATTATTTAGACATAAAACAAAATTTGAATTTTTCCTTATAACACTAATAACCTGAATGTTAGCTCATTTTTAAAATTTTCAAAAATAAAATAATACTGACAATCGTGTTATCAACACTTTATAAATTATAGACTAAAAATATGATTAACACCTCCACACAAATATATATAATAAAAAAAAAATACAATACACCCTCAATTTATTAATTTATAATATTCCAACATTTAACACTAACAACTTTATGCTATATATATAAATTCTAGTTTAATTATCAACCATAATTTCCAGCTAAACTCATTAATAATGGATTAATCATCAACCATAGAAATATTCATTAATAATACATTAATATTCAAATTCAATATTAAAAATTAAGTTCTTCTATATTAATCATAGATTCATTAATAATATATTAAACATCAACTACGAGGCTTACCTAAATTCTATATTAAAAGTCAAATTCCAGGCTTGCCGTACTTGTTCACCATGATAGAATATTTTTTTTTTAATGGATTGTTATTTATCATGTTGCAATGCTAACGTTTCTGCAAAATTCTCTTTCCCATGTGCATCGGATAACATAATACTTTTCCCAAAAAAGCAACTTTTCAAAAAAAATTAGCTCCCCCCCCCCCCCAAAAAAAAAGAAAAAAAAAAGGTCGATCGTTATTTATCATGCTGCAATGCAAGTGTCCGAGGCAGGAAAGTCTCTTTCTTCAGCCATCGGATCGAGAACTGGAGTTGTAATTTTTACAGAATGGAAGCTACAATGGGAGCATCATGGTTTTGTGAACAAGAGTGGGATCATATATTCAATAATCTGCCGCCTGTACATTCGTATACTAATACTAATACAGCAGAACTGTTGGACTCAGATCTGGATATTCCAGCCGAGTGGGATGATTTACTCATCAATGGCTGCTCCCTTAATAATCTGTCGTTTCCAGCAGAGTTGCAGACAATCGAAGAGAATTTATTGGATGAAGCGCTGCAAGATGACAATAATGACATGGAGCAACACCTAATATCCTGTCATACAAAAGATTCCATGACTGTTTTCCAATGCCCAATAGACCCACTCACTGTTGACCATTCTGCTGTGAATCAACTGGTTTGTGACTATGCTGTCACAAACAGTAGCAGCAGCGAGTCAAAATCAATGGCGACAGACAATGCAGGCTCGTCCTCTTTGGATGTGGATGATTATGGCAGCGTTGAATACAGAGGATTGAGGCTCTTACATCTCTTGACAGCATGCGCAGAGGCGATGTCGGAGGGAGCACAAGATCTGGTGGAGGTCATCCTCTGCAGGTTGCAAGGCCTTGTTTCTTCCACGGGATCCACCATGGAGAGAGTGGCGTACTATCTCTACCATGCTCTGCTTCACTCTAATCTCGATTCTCTCGCCCATCTGGCCGAACCCAATCATAAGTCAAGTAACCAGAATTTTCTGGCAGCTCTGGAGCTGCTACATGTAGCTTTTCCTTACGTACGGATGCCTCACTTCACTGCTAACCAATGCATTCTGGAAGCAGTAGCGAACGCTGGCGGTACTGAGAATGTGAGAATCCACATTATTGACTTCGATATCATGGAGGGCATGCAATGGCCGCCATTAATGGAGTCGTTGAAGAATATTGATGTTGCTCACTTGACAATCACAGCAATCAGATGGACAGACGAGGAGGAGGAGAGTGTGGTGTATTGTGGGCATACCGGGAGAAGGTTGTCGGAGTACGCAACCTCTGTAGGCATATCATTTTCGTTCCAAGAAATGGATTTGGAAGTCCTCAAGGACATCCCACCGTTCCAGGAGGGGGAGATTATAATAGTGAACTGTATGTGGCAATTGCCTCACATGCTCAATCTCAGAAGTAAATCACAATTATTGGAATTCCTGGTTGGCGCGCGCCGCCTGAATCCAGTGGCTGTTACGCTCGCTACGGGTCCCCATGGCACCGAGAGTAACAGTACTGTCAACTTCTTGGACAGCTTCGTTCGTCGCTTGGAGGAGCTGTGCGCCATTTTCGACTCGGTTGAAGCTGGACTGCCGGAACATGGACTTGCAAGTGCGATGGTGGAGCGCTTCTTCTTTGGGCCTGCAATGTCGAAGAGACTTCTTAGCGCGCGCAACGATGATACCACAGATTCCAACATTGTTGACCTTCCGCTCAACTGTGGTTATGGGGAAGGAAGTATAAGTAATGAGAACATGATTTATGCAAAATATATTCGGCTGTTGAGCGGTGGTAGCGGATGTTACGAAGTAGAAATGGTGGGTCATCATCGAGTGGTTCTGAAATGGGGTTCCACCCCTTTGGTGTGGGTTTCTACATGGAAATCATCATGACATGAGAACAAAGTAGCAATGTAATGATAGTGGAAATTTGTTTGGGAGTAGGGTTGGGCCATATTGGGAGTAGGGTTGGGCCATATTGCAATCGGCATTACGGATATGCAAACATTCCATCATCACCACATTTGGGTCATTTGGATAGTAATCCATAACCACAGTGATTTGGATAGTAATCCATAACCACAGTTGGGTCATTTGGATAGTTTGAGTTGAGCTTCCCATTGCTTGATTCGAACCACATCCATCTGGCCCCTTTGTATTCACCGGGGAACATTCTATTCCCAAAATTGAACTATGAATTATTATTACTATATGTGGTAATTTACCTTTCACTTCACATTAATTTGTACCTTCACTAAATATTTTGAAGAATATTACAAAGCTTTATATTAATAAATTATATTATTTATTTTATTATTATTTTGAAATTCATTTATCTCTTAGTGATTGATTAGTTAATTGGAGGTTTATTGCTTTTTTTTTTGCATTTTCATTGGTTGTTTTTCTATTTCTAACTCATAAAAATCAAATGTCATTATTTCTAAAGACTAAAAGAGACTTTGACAAGGCAATGATTTTCCAAAAGACTTTTGAAACCACATGAATCTTCATGGACCATAAAGACACCAAAATTCCCCCATTTCATAGCCATTTACTAGGCTTTCTTCCAAGAAGCCAAAGATACAACTATTCACAATTTTCCCCGATTTTAATGAATATTCTAACCTTTTTATTCCAATCAATAAAACCTTTGAGTTGGTAAATATTCAAATAGGGATACAACCTATTTGTTCAATCCTTTAACTAGCCTAGTAAAGGCCAAACACAATCACTTAAGGACACACAAGCCTACATCAAGCTATTCAACGTACTTACACTAGCTCAAGTGTTCTTGAGTCAAATCAATAACACTTTTCCTTAAATGATATATAAAGATTATTTCCTTTGAGTATCCACTTTTCAAGCAAGGTTCTTACATCTAATTCCATATCATCAAAAGAAATTTTTATCACCACAATAGACTTAGAGCTTCTCTAGCCTATCTAGAGAAACCAAGCTCTGTAATTAAGATTCACTAAGATTCTTTCACAACCAAAATAAACACAATCACTAAATTACCAACTCCCTCACCATTAACCCATTAACCAACACAACATTTAATAAGTGATCCACTAACTCACAATCCCTCTAATTGCTGATTAGCCAACCAACTAATGTGTCCTAATCATTAACATGATAAATCTATAATTGTTATGGTTGAATATAGTCAAACATGTTAAACCATGGTTGAATATAATTATCCATTTTTTTATTGATGCTTATATTAACCCACTAACTTATAAATCATATAAGTATTCTCCAAATAACCCCTTAAAAAGGTAAGTTCCAAGGAACGTTTCTACTTCACAATTCATTGCATATGTTAAGTATACCAAAACTGACATATAGAGGTAAAGTTTCTAAGAATACCACATACAATGGCATTTTTGTTGCACATTTTGAACAAGGAGTAAACATGAGCACAATATACTAGCATTTTTCTAATACAGTTTCCTTGCAATGTATAACTTACTTTAAGATCATTTTTTATCAATGAAATTTGAAAGGATTAGTATAGAGGAATTGGAACATTTTGTTATAATATTTGCATTCAGTTTATTGTAAAATTGTAAAGAATAATGTATATAAAATGTGTTTGGCTTCTTTTTATGCAATCATGATTGTAATAAATCTCAAAACTCCGGCCACTTGCTAAAATTCAATGATGAAAAAGCTTAATTTTAAGAATTAAAAAAACTATTTTTTTGTAATTTTTGACATGGCAAAAATATTCCATACTTTTGTTTATGTGTAGACATCTCAACATGGGACAACTTAAGTATACCTAATGGATGTCATCCACTAAGGGCTTAGTTGTACAAGTCAAAATAACAATTCAAAAATTTGTGATATATTTTGAATAAAAATGATATTTTCAAATTGAAATTAGTGTTTTCAAATTTGATTTACATCTAATGGCTATCATGTATTTTTAAGTAAACATATGCTAAGTCACATCAAAGTCAAATTGATATTTTCATAAAAAAATCTATCATTTATTCTTCACCTATGGGTTTTTATTTAAAATTAGGTTATTTTAGACAATTTGTAACTTCATAGTATATATAGTAATCTTTTAAATTCATGACACCTCGAAAAGTTGCGCCACTATTGATGTCTCCCTCTTACTATTGATGTCTCTCTCTTACTATTATGTACAAATTCTAAAAAATTGTTCCACAAGACTATTATCTCTTATCATTTACATGGTAATATATTCCACTACTATATAAATTTTTATATCTCTTATCATTTACATGGTAATATATTCCACTACTATATAAATTTTTAGGATTAAGTCTATTCTTGCACATATTTGTTAGTGTATATCTCCAATGTTTCTAATAACCCAAGTATGGTATCCTCTTGTAACAATGAAAACTTTTGAATTAATTGATCATCAAATATGTTCTCTTCCTATGAAGCATCAACATATTTATGTACATTTTTTTAGGCAATAGAAAAATATTTACAAGCTTTAGAATTATATAGTTCTTCATTGGAATCTTAAAATAATATCCACAATTAAATTTATGCATATTTAGAAAGAAAATATACTTGGTTTTGTTCTTTATTTTCCTAAATTCTCAATTACAAAAAAATTAAATGAAATAATATATTGAGAAAAAGGTATTAAAATAATAGAGGATCATTGAGGAATGGGTCTGAATGAACGATGGTGCTTAACCTTTTCATTGGTCTATCTGTGCATATATTATCTTGTAATTTTATTTATAGAGGGTATTTTGTTTAAGAGTAAAGAGGACTCGTTGTATACATTGTTGAATGTCCCATTGAGCTATGAGTTTGCATTGTAACATGAAATTGTTAAAATTAAGACTAAACAATGATTTGATGTTTAGTTTCACAATTTTGGTTTTTAGGGTAAATGTTGTGTTTATTATATTATGTTTTTAGGGTAAATTTTGTGTTTATTATATTTTGAATTTGTTTATGATTGTGGGGTAAATATTGTAAAGGTGAATTGTTGTTCTTACTTATCTTTAATGAGCTACTCTTGGTTGTGATTAATGGTTATAGTGACAACTTCCAAACTATATTTATGTCAAATATCTCTCAAAAATTGATTTCCTTTTAATATTGTGTGAATACCAACACTAAAAAAAAGATGCACCATCCCTTCCACTTCAATTTTGAGATCAACAGTTGTTTTGACTTTGTTTTTTCATTTTCTTACCCAACATTCTAATTGTGTTCATGAATTCCAACAAATTATGGTTGATTAAGGATGTTGATTAGTTATAAAATTGTACATAATAATATATATTCTATTGAGGCTATGCATATCCATGGATAATCCATACACACTAGTGGACATGTCATACACAACTTGCCTATGATTTTTTTTCTTGGTAGTGTGTGGTATCCTCTTTGCCTTGAATTTTCTATATGTGGAGTTCTATAACCAATGTTTTATTTATTAATAAACATATAAATTATATTAATATTCTTTTCATTTATGCATGGGATTTGATAAATTTCTATGGCAACGTATCGCTTTTCTTAAATGACTGCATTCTCTTAATTTATCTTATGCACCTTTAATTATTTTATCTTACCTATAAGGAAAAGGGAAGACACCAAACTACTTAAGAAGAGTAATGTGAGATACCAGGGAGAGGATTTTGAATGGTTGTTGTATGGTGAGGTTGTAATTAACTATCGATAGCTAATAAGACTTGGAGGAATACTTGTTGACTAGATTAAATGTGGAGACATCATTAAAAGTCATATAATTGATGGAAGAAACCATAAGCAACAATGATTGAGTTTTACTTGTCTTATTTACTATAGTCACAAGTTGTGGTGCTAATTAACATATACTATACATCATATTTTTATTCTCATTAAATAATAGTTGAATTAATCCATCTCATCTTACATAACAAAAACCATTTTGTATGTCTCTGGCTATATGCACTAAAAGGTAAGTTTTATTACACCCCCAATATCCCATTTGAACTTATTACCATCCATGTAACTTGACCTCTAAAATATTCCCTTGATTTCAATTCATGTAAATTCTATCATGCATGTCTAATGCATTATATCATGTTATGCACACATGTACATGAATGTAAAAGCATGATTTACATATATTAAATTGTTAACCATATGCAATATAAAATAAAATATAAATAAATAAATAAATATAAAAAATCAATGGAAAAACATATAAACATAATAATAATAAATCATATTATTAAGCACCAATTGGATGCAAACCTCAAAAGTTACACTCATATATTGACCACATTGCTCTTAATCTCTTAACAATGAGTTACCCCCAAGTTGCGACTATGAATCTGCCAAGGAAAAAGGACAAATAAAACTAGTTATGGTCCATAGTTGCACCAATAATGTAACATGCCAAGGTACTTGACTCTAGTACCCTCCAATCAATATTCTCATGTCCCCCATCATCCTACATAATCCAAGGTAATACTCCCTTCTTTGCATACATAATCCATTAGGTTGTACCAATACCCTTTGAGGGTTCACAAATTATGCAAATTAGGGAGTCTCATATCCCTATGGCTTGTAATATTTCTAATGACCCTCAACAGTATCTAGGTACATTTTTTCCCTCACATAAGGGAAACCTATCCCAATACTTGAAATCCACCTGGGATCAATTGGGGTAACAAAATCATAGGGTCACACCCTTCTCCCTTCCAAGGAGTACAATAAACAATCATGGTCAGAATGATGGAATTAAATTTTTAGAATCCCTTATAACGACACTAAAATTCCCCCTTTTATGTCCATGTTCCCTTTCGGAAAATAAAAACAAGTCAAAGAAAAATTTATTATGAGTCAAATAAAATTTATTTGAGTCATGTCCCATTTGGACATTTGTAAGAAAAAGAAAATTGAATTTTATGTTGAGCCATTAGTCCAAAAAATGTCAAGTTTCCTCTCCTTAGAACAAGTCGACCTAGCCCTCCAGAGTTGCACCCATTCAACCTCCTAGACAGATATATATAGAAGACAATTCAACTCACTTGAGAGATCATCTAATCACACAACAACAAGAATATCTAAACCATGCAAAGAAGAACAAGGAGAAGAAGTCAAAGGAGACAGAAAGCTAGGAAGAATATCCAAATTTCTTATGTGAACAGATCGCACGTGCGAGGATAGAATTTTGTGAACAGACCAAAATTTGCTAAGATACTATAGCCCTAAAATTGTAGACACGAAATTTCAGGATGATAGAATTGGACCAGGTTTGACTTGTGTTGACTTTGACCATTTGAGGTGACTTGGAGGAGGGTTGGACTTGGAATTTTGGTAGAAGTTTTTTCTTTCTCTTGGTCTTGTATATCTCATTTTGATTTGATTCTATAATAGAAGGATTGTTGGGTTTTCCCCCTTATGGTATTTTTCCCTGGATTGAAGCCTAATTTTGGTATCTCTTGTCTCTTTGTTTTCCTAGTTAATTGAAAATTTGTATAATTTCTTAATGAAGAAAAAATATCACATAATAATAGGTTGTTTAACATTTACAATTAATTATCAAGAAGAAAAATAAAACTTTAAACTACTTTTCACTTGGTTTCTCAACATGGTATTAGAGCCACGGTAAATACATGAGCATTGTTGGAGAAACCCTAAGAATTTAAGATCATAAAGATCCAAGACATCATTAATGACACCAAGAGACAATAATCAAGGATTGGACTATCTAAGACATCTGAAATTCTCTTTGTGGTAATAATTTTCAAGGCATCCAAATTTTCTGAGTTGACATATTGAGTTTAAGACGTATGAAGCAGTCCATACCTCATAGACCAAAAATTGTATGGAATAAAAATAATTTCATTCTCTATATGGGAAGCATCAAAGTATATTTCAAAAATCATGAGGCATTATGTTTGATGGAACATCTAAAATCAAAACTTGGATGAAGAGTCTTGTCTTTTCTATTCACAGCTTATGCCAAGAATTCTTAGGACAATGAAGTGTACAAAAGGGAAAAGAAAAGAATACAACAACAAAAAATAAAGTCTGAATGTTCAAGATTAGTAACTAGTCATCTCTACAACAATTCGAAAGTCAATATATGACAAGTATGAACAAAAATATGAATCTTTTGTAGCACTAAATTGCAGTAGAATCCGTAATTATGTGGCACCAAGGTATATGAAATACTCGAAGGACTATGAATTTCCTAACGCATTGTACTTCTATATATAAAACAAGACCATTTTAGGACCAAGTCTCCTCAAAGTATTGACAAGGATTTATGACTGTGTGGACGCAAGCTCTAAGGTGGCTATAGAACTAAAGTAACCCTAGCCACAATAGACCATAAACTAGACTAGAACTTCAAGAATATTGAAATATTTTGCAGTAGGATTGTGGTCAATATGAGTCTTTTCCCGAAGCACATGTAAAAATTCCTTGTAGATTCAAACTGCTAATTGTAATTTGCTAAAATAATAGACTTAAATATGCTCTACCAATTGCGTAAACCAATTTAAACAATTGTGAAATCACAAAGAATACAAGAGAAAGAATTAAATCAACACATTACACAATTATTCCATCGGGAAAGCCACAACTAAAAACCCCGCTATTTGTATATTGCATTAATATAAAAATATGAGAAGCTTACAATACTTTGCTCAAGCTCGAGCAGCCTTTGCACTATCTCTATCTCTCTCACCACTTCCTAGACAAGCCTAGGCCAATACTTAACCAAATTTTGGCTTGCCCAAGTCCCTATTTCCTTGAATTGTTTCCATGGGTAATTAGCTCTTATTAATTAGGGAAATCCCCATCCAATACTGCGCAATCCATCATAGGCCTTATTCTGACTGCATGCGCCACATATATAATTTGGATGTTTATACATCAAATAGTACACTTCCCTTGAACTCCAATCTCAACTGGGTAACTCTTAGTTCACACACTTATGAGATATTTATGTTTGATTTGTCAGTAATCTGGTTGATCACTGATTGTGGTTCAAGTTCCACTTCCACACTTTGACCTTCCACTAGTTCCTCCAACAACTGGAACTAGTTAAACTGGCTTTTACTCATATAAATTGAATTAATTAATTACAATTCAAAATAAACTCAACCAAGGATCCTAAAAATTAGGAACCACTCTACATGACTCAAGTTAGACCCTCAACTCGGATTAATTGAACCAAATAATTCAAACTAACTTAGTTAACTCGTACAAGTTGTCATGACATGTGAAATTACAATTTTCTTCTAATTTATTTCAAGGGAAAATTAAATTATAATATTTCTTGGTGTCACTTTCAACACTCCCTATGATCTGAAATGACTGTATTAGTTTTGTTGTGGTAAGGGTCTTTTAGTTTTAAAAACATGCGCGTAATTGGTTCATTAGTTTTCATAAGGATTAAGGAGTTTTTCCATGATTTGTAGATGATATTTAGTGAATTATAAGCATAAAAAAAGCATAAATAACATTGAACAGCAGTGTAAAAAAAAAAATTCACCACATGAAATTTAAACAGTAGGCATGATGAAGAAGTTCACCCCTCCTGGGCTACATTTACTGGTCCAGCTCCCAATGGCTTGTCCATCTTTCATTATGCTCAAAATTTTGCTATTAAATGTAGTTACAGTGCTCTAATGGCTATTTTCTCTACACCAATGGCTTCAAAATGCTCCAATTAGTCAAAAATGACTCTTCATTCACTCATAATGGTCGAAAATTGAGCCTCCTACACTTTTTCCCAATATCTCCTAAGAAAACTCCACTAAAACTGGAGAACTCCGATTAACTAGAGCTAAATCTAGGTTTACCACCAAATTTGGTGGGCCCCTAACTTCTCCCCCGAATAAACCGCATAATAAATGTAACGGTTGGGCGGTGGCCACATGCACAACCCCAAACCATCAATTAGCATGGTAGTTAGCAGAACTCACGCCGGAGACTGTGGTTAATAAGGTTGATTCATGGTTCGTTATTTTCGGGTTAGCCTGACCGTGCAGTTGGGCTGGAAATAATGGTTTCCATGTGATATACATTTCAGGGACCGCTGGCAGTTCCCAACCCCCAAACTTGTGTGCCATATACAATAAATTAAACTCGCATCCTCATATGGTTAAGTAACATCTGTAGAGTGGTTGGTAAACTATGCGCGTGCCCGGAGGGAGGTCAGGGGGTCGAGCCCTGTGACCTCAAACAAAATTTTAATATGAAGTTTTAGGGACATGTGGCGGCCTCAGGGCTAGCCACGTGGCACCCTCTAATTGGCTCATCCAACTCATACCTTAAATAAAATAGTGACACTTGTCAACCAACAGCTGGTCCAATGGAAGGAATATTTCGAGGAATATTTCCTTTTTTCTGACTGTGCATCCAGTTTGCTAACTGTGCATCCCAGTCAAACCTAGTCAGCTGTTGTAATTTTACTTGTTTGCCATTTCGATCATAACACAATGTCTTCCTCATACGACATCGATTTTTCGAACCGTTCACGGCGCCAGAATCAAGAAGATGAGACCTATGTAACCATATTGGTTTCACCCCAATCCTATAATTTTTAATTTTGAGGAAAAATTATGTACTCCTGATCATTCCTCCCCATTGGGAATATTTTAGACCCCAAAAGACTTAATTACTATTCAGTAGATGATGGTAAAGTACCCTCACCTTTCCAGTCTCCATCCATTTTTCCTTGCTTGGTTTAGTGCTTTTGAGCCCAACTCGAAGGTAGCCAACACTTCCCCTCTTTGATGCTCTTTTCCTCCTGTCAAGAATTGTATCTTCTTTGAGCTCATCCAGAAATTCTGGGGAGAAATCTTCAATAGAAGGTAGTTGAACATCACTTCCTTGATCATCGATCAAAGGAGGCTCATACAAGCGTAAGTTTTCAACATTAAAAACTGAATATATTTTCATGTAAGAAGGCAAATCAAGTTGGATGCATTGTTACCAACTTTTTTTATGAACTTGAAAGGACCATAGCGTATGGGTTTGAGCTTTTTACCTTCCCCTTGCATCCTTTCTTTGCTAATGTGCAACCATACCTCATCTCCCTCTTGCCCTCTTGAAACTAGTGATCAACCCGTTGTTTTTCATGCATCTCTTTGTATTTTCTTTGACTTTTCTCAAGTTTTTCTTGAACTTGTTGATGTATCACCTAAATTTTCTCAATGAAATTTTGAGCCTTATCAATATCACTATGGCCATCAATTGCAACATCCTTCCCAAAGATGAAGTCTAATGGTGATTTTGGAAAATACCCAAAGCATACTTCAAAAGGTGAGGTTTGTGTTGAAGAGTGCTTTTCCCAGTTGTAAGTGTGCTGAATATAATGCAGTTGTTCATCCCGCAACTTAGGATGTTTGCTGCAATATCCTCTCAATAGATGCACAACTGTTCTGTTCACTACCTTGGTTTTTCCATCTGTCTGTGGATGAAAAGCAGTACTCTTTTTCAATTTTGTGTCCATCATTCTCCATAGATTTGACCAAAAACTCCCAATGAACCTGGAATCCCCGTCACTAAAAATAGAAGTGGGCAATCCAAAATGAACCCAAACATTTTGAAATAAAGTTCAGAAGTTTGTTCAGAAGTAATTGTTTTCTCACATGGCATAAGTATAGACATTTTACTGAATCTATCCACAATTACAAAAATATAATCATGTTTCTTTCTTGACATAGGTATACCTCCAACAAATTCCATGGAGATGCTCTCCCATGGCCTTGATGGCAGTAGTAGTGGCCACTATCTATCATGTGAGGCCAATAGAAATACCTCTATAGATGCCCCATTGTTTTTCTTACCCCAAACTCTCCAACAATAAGAGAAGAATGAGCTTCTCTCATGATACTTAGCCTCTCTCCTTGTGGAATACATGGATTTCCTAAATGAAACAGCAAATTGTTATGCATGTGATAATATTTTTCTTCAACTTGATTCCCTTCACTCAAACTAGCATACACATCTTGGAAATCAATTTCATGTGCATATTGTTATATGTAACTCTCATGTACAACAGAATCATTTTTGAGTAAAGTAGAAGCATTAATGATTGGTCTCGAAAGAATATCTGCAACTTTATTGAATATACCTTTTTGTACCTTATAACCAAGTGAAATTGTTGAAGAAATCCCATCCACCTGAAATTTCTTGATTACTGCAATTTTTTTTGCGACTGTAAGTATTGTAATGGTTGGTGATCGGTGTGTACAATAGTCTCTTTACCCATCAAGTAGTGTTTCTACTTCTTGACACTTTTTACCAATGCATATAGTTCTTTTTCATATGTAGGATAATTAGTCACAGCGCCATTAAAATTTTCTAAATGAAAGGTGATATGCTTACCATGCTACAAAAGGACTGCGTCCATGGCATAGTCACTAGCATCGGTTTGTATCTCGAATGGCTCTCTCAAATTTGGTAGTGTAAGGACTGGAGCTAAACTGATCTTGTCTTTTAAAGCTTCTAAATATTGTTTTTGTTTTCCTCCCCATTGGAATCCTTTCTTCACACTTGTCCCTGCATGCATAGGAGTTGTGATGGAAGAAAATTTACCAATAAAATTCCTCCAATATTGAACTGCACCTAAGAAACTTCTTACCTCGGTAACTGTTTTGGATGTGGGCCAATTCACAATGGCCTCCACTTTAGAAGGATTAATCCTCAATTATCCTCCTCCTACAATATGTCCCAAATAGACCAAATAAGTCTTTCCAAACTCACATTTTGACATCTTAAGAAACAATTTATCTTTCTTCAAAATTTCAAGCACTCTATTTACATGCAGGACATGATCTTCTCTTCTTTTGCTGAAAATTAAAATGTCATGTAAGTACACAATAAAAAATTCATCAAGTAATGGTCGTAAAAAATTATCCATAACTCGCATAAAAGTTGTTGGTACATTACATAAACCAAAAGACATAACTAGCCACTCAAAGAGTCCTTGTTTGGTTTTGAATGCAGTTTTCCATATATCACTTTCTGCAATTCTTATTTGATGATATCCACTTCGTAAATCTAACTTAGTGAAAAAATTTGCTTCTTTCAGCTGATCAAGAAAATAATATATTCTTGGGAGTGGGTAACGATTTTTTACCGTAATTTTGTTCAAAGCTCGAAAATCTACACACATGCGCCAAGTCCCATGTTTCTTTGGTATCAAGACTATGGGTGAACCGCATGGCGAGGTGCTTGGCCTTATGATTCCTTTATCCAACATCTCTTTGATTTTCCTCTTTATTTCAGCATTCTCCATTATCGACATGCGATACATATCGATGTTTGGAAGAGGAAAATCTTGCTACAACTGAATCTCATGTTGAATTTCCCTTTTTGGAGGCAATCTTGTTGGCTCCTGAAACATCTCATGATGCCCATTAACCACATCATATAATTTTGATTTCAACTTAGGATCGCATCCTTCAAAATATTCATGATTAATATCAACTTTGGGCTTAATCATAAGAAGAAAAAAATTCTTACTTGAATTTACCAGCCTCTTTACCTATTCAACATTTACCAAAGCAATGTTTGTCTTCTTGTGATGTTCTCTAACAATGAAATCCTTGCCATCTTTGAATAAATTATACTTGTTCTCATGGCGATAGAAGATCGCTTTCCTGTCATACAAGTAGGTCTCCCTAATGCAGTACCAGTTATTTCAAGTGGAACCACATCTAATTCAACTATGTCAACAAAACTTGCACTTATTGCAAACCTCAATATACATTTCTTTGTAACCTGTAGATTTGCATCCTTACAAATCCAACCCAATGGATATGGTTTTGCATGTGGTATGGTCTCAAGGTTAAGTTTTTTGACCAAATATTCAGAGATTGAGTTTGCTTGTGACCCATTTTCAAACAATGTGTCAATCTTGGTATGCTTGGATATGACCCTCACATGAAACATTTCTATTATTTATTCTTCATTTGGAGTGCTTATGTGATAGTTTGATGTATTGGTACTGGGTTTAGTTTCAATTTCTTCTCCCTTCATGTTCTTCAATCCCATGGCTGTAATTTTAGTTTCATCACCTGAATTAGATCCTAAATCATGTTGAGTTATAGCAGCAGTTTTCTATTTCCCTTTGTTATTGGGTTTCTTTGGCCTCAATTCTGGATGTAATTTCCAACAATGAGTTTCATCATGGCCTTCTTTTGAACAATGTTTACAAGTCACTTTTTCTCCCTCTTTCTTAACAGATGCATTCTTCTTCTTTTTTTACCTTTTGGGGTCTTTTCCTTGGCTTTACCCTTAAAAGGTTTCTTCCCACCCTCTTCAGAAATGTTCTTCCCTCTCACTTCTAGATGTGTGGCCTGAACACAAACTTCATCTAGACTGGTGGGGTTAAACATGATAATAGTAAGCCTCCTATGTACTTTAGCAAAGTTTATTGGCTCTGCAAATCCACCAAATAAGTGTTGCACCTTCCATTCTCAAATAATCTAATTGAATTTTTGGATCATCATCTTGAAGGTTCTATATTCTTAAATAGACCTCCAATTGTCGAATCCAATTATCTAGCTTGTCTGCATTTACTTCACCATTAAACATTTGCAATTCGAACTTAACATCGAGTTTTGAAAAAGGAGATTTACCAGTGTTGTTGGACTTGTGTGGTTGATGTATTAAAGAAGAAGTAGAAGATGATGATGATGATGATGAGGGTGAAGATGGTGGCTCTCCATTGCCTCCATTTCCTCCATTTCCCTTATTTGACTTATCTTCATCATGTCGACCTCCTAAAGATCCGTGTCCTTACATTTTGATTTTAGATCCTTCTCCTTCCAGTATTTCATTCCTCTCTTGATAAATAATTCTAACCATTTCAGTCATGTCAAGAAATGTTTTCCTAAACACTCTTTCTTCTTCCTTAAGGTCAACCTATTCATGAATTTCTCCTTCCTCATGAGGCATGTTTAATGGAGCTTCTGCTTCTTCAGGAGGTGAACTATATGGTGGAGATTGTGACAATCTTTCTCTCCTTTGCTTTGGCTCCTTTTGAGACCCTCCTGCTTCCACCAGTTTTCCTTCTCCCCTTTTGAGCTTGAGCCTTGTAAGCATCTAAAACTTGCAAACAATTAAACAATTATTTGCACTTAACAACACCATAGAAAAACTATAGCTTTGATACCATGTGATCTGAAATGACTGTATTAGTTTTTTTGTGCTAAGGGTCTTTCAGTTTTAAAAACATGTGCATAATTGGTTCATTAGTTTGCATAAGGATTAAGGATTTTTTCCATGATTTGTAGATGATATTTAGTGAATTAGAAGCATAAAAAAAACATAAATAACACTAAAAAACAGTGTAAAATAGATAAATAAGTCACCTCATGAACTTTACACACAGGTATGATGAAGCGGTTCACCCCTCTTGGGCTACATCTAATGGTCCAACTCCCAATGTCTTGTCCATATTTAATTTTGCTCAAAATTTTGCTATTACATGTAGCTACAGTGCTCTAATGGTTTTTTTCTCTACACAAATGGCTTCAGAATGCTCCAATTAGTAAAAAATGACTCTTCATTCACTCAAAATGGTCAAAAATTGAGCCTCCTACACGTTTTCCCAATTTATCCTAGGAAAACTCCACTAAAAGTGGAGAAATCCAGTTACTATGGAGATAAATATGGGTTGACCACCAAATTTGGTGCGTCCCTAACTTCTCCGCCGAATAAACCACGTAATAAATGTTACGGTTGGGTGGTGGCCACATGGGCACCCCAAACCGTCAGTTAGCATGGTGGTTAGCAGAACTCACGCTGGAGACTGCGGTTAATAAGGTTGAATCATGGTTCATTGCTATCGGGTTAGCCTGACTGCGCGGTTGGGATAGAAATAATGGTTTCCATGCGATATACATTTTGGGGACCACTGGCGTGTTGGGACCGCCGGTGGTTCCCAACCCCCAATCTTATGTGCCATATACAATAAATTAAACCCTACATCCTCATATGGTTAAGTAACATATGTAGAGCGGTTGGTAAACTATGTGCGTACCTGGAGGGAGGTTAGGGGGTCGAGCCCTACGACCTCAAACAAAATTTTAATATGAAGTTTCAGGGACATGTGGCAGCCTTAGGGCTAGCCATGTGGCACCCTCTAATTGGCTCATCCAACTCGTACCTCAAATAAAATAGTGACACTTGTCAACCAACAACTAGTCCAGTGGAAGGAATATTCCGAGGAATGTTGACTGTGCATCCAGTTTGTTGATTGTGCATCCCAATCAAACCTGGTCAAACTGTCATAATTTTACCTATTTTCCATTTCGATCATAACGCAATATCTTCCTCATACGACATCGGTTGTTCGAATTGTTCATGGCGCCGAAATCAGGAAGACAATATCTACACAAGCAAGTTGGTTTCAACCCAATCCTATAACTTTGAATTTTGAGAAAAATTTATGAACTCCTGATCACCCTCTAAGAAAGAAAGGGATTATTAGATACCCTGATGTTTCCTCTATGGAACTCAAATTTTCCTCTTAATAGTGCCTTCGTCAATATTTCTGCATCCTGATCCTCTGTAGGAATATACTCTATCATCATGATCCGCCTTTGCACACAATATTTGAGATGGTGGTATCATATGTCGATATTCTTGTACCTATCATCAAAATCTAGATTCACTAAGAGTTTGATGCAACTATGGTTGTCACAGTAATCATTGTAGGATCCATTTGTTGACCAAATAACCCGACAAGTATCTTCCTCATCTAGATATCCTCACAAGTAACTTGAATAACAACCATGTACTCTGCTTTTTTCGAACTAAGTGAAATTGATCACTGCTTCCTGTTGTACCAAGAAACTATTGTTGAACCAATAATGAATATTCCTCTTGATGTGATCTTCATGTATGATGGACTCCCTACCCAATATGCATTTGTGAGGCCTTTCAACTTCACTCCCTCTATCCGTCTGTACCAAAGAACAAACTAAGTGGTGTCTCTAAGGTATCTAAATACATGTTTAGTCGCCTTCCAATAGAGTTTGGTTAGTTCAACCATTACTTGACTTAGTTGTTTAACCACATAACACATGTCTAGTCGTGTTTTCACCAAGTACATAAGTGAACCCACAAAATTCCTGTAAATGGTAGCTTCTAACACTTCGCCTGAAGCACTATCTTCCTTCCTCCAATTCCCTGCTAGAGAAGTATCCATGGGTTTACTTCTCTCCATGTGAAATGTTTTCAGTATCTCATTGGCATACTTTCCCTAAGAGACAAACAGTTCCCCATATCCTTGCAAAATTTCCAAACTAAGGAAATAATGCATGAGCCCCATGCCTTTCATTCAAATTCTCTTGCCAAATATTCTTTGCAATATTTTATTACATTCTCATTACCTGCTAGAATTAAATCATTGATATATAATACTATAATAAATCATTTACCTTCAACCACAATATGGTAAAGGTTTTCAACTACTTCACTTTTGGTGAAGCCCAACCCGGTGAAATAGTTGTCGATCCTAGTGTACCAAGCACAAGGTGCTTGCTTCAATTAATACAACTCTCTCTTGAGTCTGCACATATGTGACTATTTGTCGAAGGTATCAAATCATTCTGATTTCGCTATGTACACCTCTTCCTCAATCAGTTCATTGAGGAAATATATCTTCACAACCATTTGATGTATCTTCCATCCCATCTATGTTGAAAGTGCTAGAATAGATCTGATTGAACAATACCTTTCTCCTGGAGCAAAGGTCTCCTCATAATCAATTCCCTTCATTTGAGAGAACCTCTAGGCCAAAGGTTTGGCCTTGTGTTTCTCGACACTCCCATTTGCCTCTTGCTTCATCTTGTAGATCCACCTGGATCCTACAACTTACTTGTCCTCTAGTCTTAGGCCAACTTCTCATGCACTATTACTGATAATGGAGTCGTACTCCTCTACCATGGCATAAGCCCATACTAGTTTCTACACTGCTTCCTTGAATGAGGATGGCTCGGTCTCTACACTCTCACTCATAAGAGCCTTGTAACCATCGTACCCATCTGGTGACATCCTCTTCCTACGTTGCGATGTGGGTGCTCCCACATTATTGATCAGGTGATCATGTCCTAATTGGAAAAATGCTCAAAAATTTATTTGCTCAAAATTGGTTGGAACCTGAGCAAGGCCTCGGAGATACGATCCCGGCAGCACGAACGGCACTCAAATCCATTACCGTATGAAGTTGTTGCATTTTGAAATCACCCAATAACCTCCAATGTTGAAAGAGAATTTATAAATTTATGTGTTGGAAATTTTTTTTATTTTAATTAAAGTTTAATTAAAGTTTTTTTTATATATATAAAAATTTAATATTTTATTTGATTTAAAAAAATCATATATTATATTAATATTTATATATATATATATTAAATATTAAAAACTTTAATTAAATTAATTAATCCACACATTAAATTAATACAAAGTTTATTAAAACCCAAACCCAAAAATCAACGTTTAATTCGTTTGATAAATGTGAAAAATCACATGGAAAATGTCAAGGTTTAAACTACATGGCATAATACAAAGTTTAAAACCCAAAACAGGTTTACGTGGTTAAAGTCAAGGTATAAAAGTCACGTGGCTACTTGGTGGAAGCGGAGGTTTTGAAGGGGCTTTGGGCTAAGCCCCCCCCATTCACGTGACCACAAACCCAGAAACCCTAGCCTCAGGGCCTTCCAAAATGGCAGAATTAAAACAATGAACCGTTAACCGTGATTTATATATGTTTGTTCACATGTGACGGTGGGGGTTGCGGGTGCCACGTTTAAATTGATGTCTGTTAAACGGTTCATTCCAGACTTTTATCCGACGGGTGCGGTCACATGCCCCGTAACATTAAATGCCAACATTTAAAGTCCCACCAAATTTGGAGCGCGCCCTCCTAATTCGGTGGCATTGCCAATTTTAACTGCAATTAACTAAATTTGGCCCACCTTTTTGGGATTTTTCCTAACATTGGGCAAAAACTTCAGTAGGCCATAACTTTGGCTAGGAGAATTTTTTCTGAGTGAATTTTTTTTATATTTTGGGTCTTCTCAGCATTTTGAATCCATTGAGACAGGTTTCAGAGCCATTAGAGCAGTTCTTCAGCTTGTTTAGCTTTAGAGAAGCTTTTTGAGCCACTAGGGCCACTTTGGGGTTGATGTTGTGCTGAGCTGTGGTTGACCATTTGAGGTGAACCAGGAGTCTACTTTGGGTAATTTGAGCATTCCAGAGCCAATGGTGTATGTTGCAGAGGCAACAGAGATCATCTTCAGGTACTTTTTCAGTAGAGAAGCTTGGAGAGCCATGAGGGCCTAGGGAGTGTTGGAGCTATTTTGGGTTGTGGTTAACCTTTGGAGGTGAAACAAAAGCCTATATTTACTTTTTTATGTGCTCTAAACTCATTTTCACTGCTTTTTTTTCCTGTTTAGGTGTTCTGATCACTATATTAACAAATTTGAGTATAATAAGAGCAAGGACATGCCCATTTGGAGGCTTTGAACCCAGCAGATGTAGCCCAGGAGGGGTGAACTGCCTTATCATATGCTGTGTTATATTATGTGATTTATTTTCTGTGTTTTATCAGAGTTAAATATGTTAAAAAGTAAAATGAAATAAGTCTCCTTTACACAAAAGACTCATAAATTCATCAAATGCATTTTGTTCCAATTGCAAAACACATTAAACAGTTTGCACACATAAGTTTACGGATAATGGATACCTTGCACCAGAAACAAGTAGTTTCATTATCAGATCCTTAGTGATTACTTCTATTATTTCTTTAGGCAGAGTCTGTAAAGGGCCAGAAAGCTTCAGGATCTCATCCTTTCTTTAAAGGTGACATATCTTGTAAATGTCCCTACAGTCCATCTCTGTATTAGAAATAATAAGTTCTCACATTTTAGATCAGATTGGAATCAGAGCAAAGGTTGAGCTTATGTTTTTGAGCTAGAGTTTTTACTCAACATTGTTTTTTGCGAAGATTAAGTCATTTGTTTTCAAGTTTTGATGCTTACTAGGTTAAAACTCAAGAGAGGTGAAGGAAACTTGGTTAGTGCACAAACTAATCCATAACCAAGAAGGGTTAGAGAACCACCTCCAAGAGCCCTAGAAGCAACTATAAGAAAGTCTTCAAGAGAAGGTGAAGCTCATGAAGAAATGTATCCCAAGGAAGAAGAAAGGGTTTTTCGAAAAGCTTTCTTAGATATGACTGAAATGGTAAGGATCCTCTATCAAGAAAGAAATAATAGGATTGCTAGAGAAGGATCTAAAAACCAAAGAGAAGGAAGAGATTCTTCAGGAGGAAATAAGGACAATAATAAGTCAAATAAAGGGAATGGAGGAAATGGTGATCCACCATCTCCATCGTCATCCTCTTCAACTTCAGTAAATCAGTCACATAAGTAAAAAACAACTGGTAAAAATCCTTTGTTAAAGCTTGATGTCAAATTTGAATTGCCAATGTTTAATGGTGATGTTAATGTAGAGAAATTAGATAATTGGATCAGACAACTGGAGGTCTATTTAAGGATTCAAAATTTTCATGATGATGACACCAAAATACAATTAGCCTCACTAAGGATGGATGGAGTAGCATTGGTTTGGTGGGAAGCGAAAACCAGGGATGAAATCAAGAAACATGGTAAGATTACTCTATCATGGACTGAGTTTATTTCTGCAATCAAGAAACAATTTTATCCTCTTGCTCACCTTCAAAAGGCTATAATGAAGTGGAAAAAATTTAGACAGCTTAAGGGACAGAATGTGCAAGACTATACCTAGGAATTTAGGAGAAGAGAACTCTTACTTGGGGTAGATTTACAAAGCCAAGACACTTTGATGAAGTATATAGGTAGATTGCACAGTTACCTTAAACACACTATTCTTATGTTTAATCCTACTAGTCTAGACGAAGTTTGTGTATAAGCTACACATTTAGAGGCTAGAGGGAAAAACACTTTTGATGCATTAAATGAGGATAGTGATTTTAAAAGCAAAAAGGAAAAAAAGGTTACAAATTCGAGAAAGGAAAAGGTACATTATTTTGCAAAGAGCGTTCAAAAACAAGCCATGATAAAGACCCTTTATTTGCAAAGCTTCATCTACGAGCTAAAACCAGAGAAATATAAAAACAAAGACAAGACCAAAGAAAAGAAAAAAATGTTATGTATATTTTATTAATTATTAGTTAGATATAGTTATCTTAGGTTTTATTAAGTGAAAGGGCATGATCAAAGATCATGCCTCTTCACCAAGGGACACCATGAGGCTATATTTAAAGCCTCGGTGATTCCCCATTGTAATCATCTCTCATATCTCATCTTTTATCAATAATAATATATACTTATTCAAGTTTACCAGAGTTTTTACACTCCATTGGTATCAGAGCCATCGCTCTTAGGGATCTGTGTGATCACCCAGAATTAAGGAATTACAAGAAAATTCCAAAATTGCAGATTTTTTTAAAAAACCAAGTGCTTGTGGGTAGCAACATTTGTTTTTTAAAAAAGAAAGAAGAAATATATATAATATATATATATATATATATATATATATTAATAAAATCAAAAGAGAGAAGGAAAGTTAACATAAAGGGGGAAATAAATTAAAAGAAAAAAGAAAAAGTAAAAAGAGAGATATACGTACATGTGAAGACAAAGTAAAATTAAAAAGGAAGAGTAAAAGTAAAATTAAAAAGGAAGAGTAATTGCTCGTGGTTTACAAGCTCGTGGTTTTTGGGCCCATGGTATTAAAACCCATTTCCCCTTTTCAAAACAACGTGCCTTTTCAAAACAAAGTGACTTTTAAAAACAATATTATATATATATATATAATTCAAATAATAAAATAATAATAATTATTATTATTATTATTATTTAAAATATATATATATAATAATAATAATAGAAATTATTACTATTATTTCAAAAAAAAAAAATTTAATTAATTAATTTAAAAAAAAAAGGGGGGGAAAACTGGCAGAAAAATATTCCCCACCTCATACACATTCAATGTCTTCATCGATGTCGATGGCTGAATTCCAGAAGAAATTGGGAGATCTTGAGAAACAAATCAATAATAATTCCGAAGAATTTGGAAAAAGATTAGTCGATCTTGAAGGTACAGTTACAGGGCACTCCAACGACATCAAAAAGATTCATGATACGACAAATTGAATAGAAAGACAAATGTGGCTAAATCATCACGAGGCCACAGAAAAGCATAGCGAAGCAATGAACAAGATGACAGAGCATAGCGAAGCAATGAACAAGATGACAGAGCATAGCGAAGCAATGAACAATATGACAAAACTCTTCAATAAGCTAAATGATAAGATAGATAAGTTAAGTCAGACACAATCCCCAATATTTCCTAACATGGAACAAAATCAACAAAACAATTCCGCAGATTCAAGGAACTCAGAAGAGCATCAGGGAAAAACCGATTCCCCACATCATCAAGAAGATAGTAATGCAGATTTTCAAAATAAGAAGCTCTGGAATGCATTTGCTAATCAATATCCTCTTCTTGTTCCACCATTAGCATATCAGCGAAATTCCAAAGTCGAGCTATCCAAGTTTGATGGTAATGAAAAAAATAGCGTTGCATGGCTTAATAAAGCGGAAGAATATTTTGAGATTTATGACATTACTAGCGATGACGAAAAAATTAAGCATGCTTCCATGAAAATGGAAGGAGAAGCATATAATTGGTAGATGTGGTGGAATAAGACGACGCTTGCTATCAGTTGGAGGAAATTTAAGGATGCATTCTTCAAAAGGTTTCAAGGCATAAAACAAGAAAAGTTTTTTTCAACGTTTGTCAAATTACGCCAAAAAGGAGATGTGGATGAGTACACTCGAGAATGGGAGACCTTGGCAACACGAGTACTGGGATTGTCAGAATCTCGTCTAATTCAGTCTTACATCTCAGGACTTAAAATCCATATACAAGAAGAGCTCGAACTGCATGAAATTACATCAGTAGAAGTAGCAAGGCAAAAAGCAAAAGCTACTGAAAAGAAATTTGAAATGTTATCAAAACCAGAAAAAGTATATTCGAGACAAAGATTTCCTCAATCTGAAAATATAGATGACACAATATGTCCCACTCCATCTTCATGAAGAAGAAAAATCTAATGTGGAAAAACAAAGAATGAGAGAGGGCAAGTGCAAGCGTTGCGGTGAAAACTGGGACCCTAAGCACAGATGTGCTAATGGAAAAGCGAAAAATCTATACAGTTGTGAAGCAACTAATGACGCTAACAATAATGATTCATATATAGAAGGATTAGAAGACAACTTAGAGTTCTCTCCAGAAGTGGATGGGGAAACTATTCCGCAAGTGTCATTATCAGCGATGACAGGCATATCACAACCTCAAACCCTAAGGTTAAGAGGAAATATCAAGAACAACAACGTAATGGTTCTCGTCGACACTGGCAGTACCCACAATTTTCTAGATTCAACCATGGCAAAAAGACTTAACATATTTACCTTCCCCATGCCTAATATGAAGGTAATGGTGGCCGATGGTAAGAATATTGAGAAAGTAGGGAAATGCCATAAGGTCAAACTACAGATAAAAAAATTTCATTTAGAATCTCCATTCTACACCGTTCCATTACGAGGATTATATGTGGTCTTAGGAATTCAATGGCTACAAAATTTAGGTACTTATTCTGCCAACCATCAGAAGCAATTTATAAGTTTTTAGTGGAAAGGGCAGAAACACAGGTTGTATGGATTCCAAGCCCCAGAAGATCAAGTCGTATCTTCCTCTCTGATGATGAAGATGATTCAAATAGGAGCGCCAACATCTACAGTACAATGTCATCAGTTAGAAATGTTATCTTCAAAAGGGAGCCACGAAGAGTCACCAGAAGAACAAGGACTAGTTCGGACACACGAAAAAGTATTCCAAGATCTACCCATAAAAGTGCCTCCAGATAGGAAAATCAAACATCCAATAGAAGTCAAGACAGGATCTGACCCTGTCGATATCAGATCTTTTCACTATCCAGATCAACAAAAGATTGAACTCGAGAATATGCTCCACGATCTTTTTAAAATGTGGGAAGCAAGAGCCCACCGCTCAAGAAACCCAGGCGTTCGTCAACATTGTCCATCGTTATGTATGCTTTGAGGACAAAGCATCTTTAAGAGAGGGGCAATGTTATGTATATTTTATTAATTATTAGTTAGATATAGTTATCTTAGGTTTTATTGAGTGAAAGGGCATGATCAAAGATCATGCCTCTTCACCAAGGGACACCATGAGGCTATATTTAAAGCCTCGGTGATTCCCCATTGTAATCATATCTCATATCTCATATTTTATCAATAATAATATATACTTATTCAAGTTTACCAGAGTTTTTACACTCCAAAAGCGTGCAATTTTGGAAACGAGGACTTAGGGTCATAATCAAGTGATGAGACAAAAAGTATTGCCATGGTATTAAAGAACATCAAAGAGAAAGAGGTTGTACAAGAATCAAATCTCAGTTCTAGCTCATTAAACTATCACAAGGAAACTCAAGATGAAAAGAGGAGGATAGAGCTATTTCATGTGAGGATAGTCTCAAACCACACAAAGATAGACACACTTTTTGATAGTGGGTCTCAAGATAATCTCATCTTAGAAGACTTGGTCAAACAGCTGAAACTTGAGACAATTCCACATCCAAAGCCTTATCCACTTGGGTGGATATGCAAGGATGCAAATTTACAAGTCTCAAAGAAGTGCATCTTGCGCTTCGCCATAACGGCTCATTATGTTGACTGGGTTGAACTGGATGTAGTACCGCTTGACATAACAGGTGTTGTGTTGGGTAGTCCATATTTATATGACAGAAAGGCAATCTTCTATCGCCATGAGAATAAGTATCACTTGTTCAAGGATGGAAAAGAGTACATTGTGAGAGCACATAAGAAGAAGCTAGAATCTTCTTTAGTCCATGCAGGTCAATTGAAAAGGCTAGTTAATGCAAGTCAAAATCTGAATTTGTTGATGTTGAAACGACAAGATTTTGTACATTTACCTTTTCATGATATTGCTAATGATATGTGTCAGTCTGATAACAGTTCGTCTTGGAAAGAAGATGACATTATGTTGCACAAGGTACCTTTGGTGTCGATCGGTGTAGAGGACAAAGTGTCGGTGCAAAGCAGTGCAAGAGTCCATGAGATGGAAAGGCATGCAAGAAAAGAGGGCACACAGTTCAGCATGGGTCAATGTTGGTTTCAGAATGGCATATTTTTATGGCGAGAAAACTTGGTTGGGATTCAGCACAAGTGCATGGTTCATTCAGCAAAAATTCTCCATGTGAATAGTTGGCAAGGTGAATCTTGTTTTCAGTCTTCTTTGAAGTTTGATCATTGTAGAGACAATTTATTTTCTGCAAAATATAGTTGTTTTTCAGCAAATTTCAAGAATTTGCATCATGACTTAGTTAGTTTTAGCAGCGGTCGATTAGTGAATTCAAGGGAAAATTTATCATTTTATGAGAAGCTCAATTTGATGAAGTCAGGAAGATTTTAGTGGTTCAAAGTTGGAAGAATGGAGAATCAGTCTCCTCATCTTCATTTTATGTAATCAGAGAGCTTTTGTGGGTCCAAAAGCTTCCCATTTGGGAAGTGTGATCAGGTGATCATGTCCTATTGGAAAAATACTCAAAATTTTATTTGCTCAAAATAGGTTGGAACCTGAGCGACGGGATAGGCCTCGGCGATACGATCCTGGTGCCGTGAACAACACTCAAATCCGTTATCGTATGAAGAAGTTGTTGCACATTGAAATCGCCCAATAACCTCTAATGTTGAATGGTATTGATAAATTTATGTGTTGAAATTTTTTTATTTCTAAGGTTTAATTAATGTTTTTTTATATATATAAAAATTTAATATTTTATTTGATTTAAAAAATCATATATTATATATATATATATATATATATATATATATATATTAAATATTAAAAACTTTAATTAAATTAATTAATCACACATTAAATTAATACAAAGTTTATTAAAACCCAAACCCAAAAATTCAACGTTTAATTCGTTTGATAAATGTGAAAAATCACATGGCAAATGTCAAGGTTTAAACTACATGTCATACAAAGTTTAAAACCCAAAACATGTTCACGTGGTTAAAGTCAAGGTATAAAAGTCACGTGGCTACATGGTGAGTGCGGAGGTTTCGAAGGGGCTTTGGAAGCCTGGCCCCCCCCCCATTCACGTGACCACAAGCCTGGCCTTCGGGCTGTTGTCTGATACAACAACCCCCATTTTGAAAATTGTTTACATCGAGAATAATGGGGACCCTTTCTATAAAAATTTTGGCTAAGCACCTTTTAGGATTTTTATTAAGTCAATTATCTTACGATTTTGTTAATTTTTCATTTTCTTTAGATTCTTTTTTTGATTGCTTGGTTGAAATCGATTTTTTATAAGCTTCCTATTGACGCTTGTTTCGTCTCATTTGGTCAACCGGTTTGTAAATAGCACTCCTTTGAATAATAACAATTATGTCGCCTGGGTTAGAAAAATTGCGGAGTTTAATAATGCATTTAGTTTAAATATTAACCCCTAGATTTGTTATTACTAACATTTTTTTTTTACTTATACAACCAAATCATAAAGCATCGAGATTTCGATAATTTACTCCAATTTTCAAATAAATCAAAACTCGAAAAATCCGAAAAATCCTAAATAACAAAGTGGCTGTAATTTAGATAGGCAAATCATCTTAGACAAATTCTAATTTAACATCACTCAAATAAAATTAAAAAAACAAAAAACTAATTTTTAACGTTAAATTTTGAATTAATTAAATTAATTATTATATTAAATATAATTAATTTAATTAAATTAAAAATTTTATATTAAAAACAAATATATAAAAAATAAAAACATAATAAAATAAAATAAATTAATTAAAAAAAAAAAATTTATCGCATCGGAGAAATGCATGGGGTGTATCTTTTAAAACTCCGATTAAGCCACATTTAATTGCTCCGATGCGATGAGCTCTTTTAATTATCCCCGACGCGATGAGTTATAAACTCATTTGCTCCGATGCGATGATGGTAGGTAGTGTTAGGTAGTGTTATGTTAATTTTAATGTTTTATGAAGTCTAAGTGCAAAGTTTAATATTCGTTAGTGTTAAAGGTCATAGTGTTAGTTTTAATAAAAGTTAAGTTAGTGTTAGTTAGTAGTGGTAGGTTAGTAACGTTAGTTTGAGTTAGGTTAGTATAGTTTTAAGTTATTTGTTAGTGTTAGTTTAGTTTTATATTGTAATGTTAGAATTAAGTATTTGTTAGTATTAATTTTAGTGGTAGGTTAATTGTTAGTTTAGTTTTATATTAGTGTAGTGTTAGTATAGTATTAATGTAATATTAGTATAGTAGAGTGTTAGTATATGTTAGTTTAATATTATTTTAATGGTAGTTTAGTTTTAATTTAATATTAGATTTAATATTTAATATCTAAAATAATTAATTTTAAATTAATTAAATTAATTAATATGTAGAATATAATTAATTTAATTAGATTTATTATTATTTAGATTAATATGTTTATTAGTTTAATTTATAACTAGCAATTAAATTAGAATTAATTATTAGTTAATTGTAGGCTAATTTAGGATTAATTTTTTTTTATTTAAATTCGATTTTTTAGCCTTAGCGAGAGTTTCAGTTTATATCAGATTTGACTTATCAACTTTGGAGGCTCATAGATTGAGTTTTACTTGGCCAAATGAGGCCCAGGACGGCTCATTGGAAAGAGAAAATCAGCCAAATGAGGCCCAGGACGGCTCATTGGAAAGAGAAAATCAAGGAGAACATTTCTGAGGAGGTTTCAATAACAGATTTGATCATTTATTGGGTCAAAAATCAGGCAGAAGATCAAGCTCCGAATTTCTAAAAATAAAATCAATTTTCTGAGTTTTGTTTTCTTCATTTTTCATTTGCCCAGCCTCTTCTAATTGCAGATTCATGCATCAATATTATCCTTGGTTAATTAAGATCGTTATGAGTATCAATAAGAAGCTCAAATTCCCTTTTTATTTATTTAAATAGAATTTGATTGGATTTGTTTTAAATGATAGAAATAATATTTGGATTTTATTGTTGCTTCTTAAATGATTTTTAATTTCTTTTTGCAGGAAAAACAATAGAAGGGATATTGAGGAAAAAGATTTCAATCAATGAGAAGACTCCAGCAATTAAAGATTGGAATTTTTGAGCAATTAAAGTTGGATTGAGCAGATTTTTCTTCAAACAAACTCTATTCTAAAAATACTTTTGGAATGATTATAAATTGCAGATTGCAAAATGTGAAAAGGGCTCTCCTCTGCAATTCCAGATTTCTAAAAGCATTTATGTTATAGGAATTTAGAGTTGTAGATGGGGAGGAGAGAAATGTTTTAGATCTGAACATTAATGAGGGTTTATTCTTTATATCTTGAATTATGCATGATGAGCAGAGTTTGCATTTCTGCAGCTCTAGTCTTGAAAGCAGAAATTCAAGTAATGTAAAGTACTGTTAGAGACCAGGATCGGAGAAGGAGATTCAATTAACTGGTATTTTTGGCATTTCTGTATCAAATACCAGTTTCATTTTTATGTTAATAAAATTGTTGTTTCATTTTATTCATGTTTTGGCATTTCTGTTGATATGGATAATTTGTCTCAAATTGTTAAGTATCTCTGCTCTTATGAATTAAACTCTGATTTCTGAATAACCATTACTCAGAAATCTGTCTTATAAC